>CM056451.1:32302091-32517091 GCA_029783895.1 Triplophysa bombifrons
AGGGGATCCCTAATACCTAATGGGGGTCCTGGTTTCCCCAGCCCCCCTCAATTGAAGCAAGCTTTGCTTAATGGGATAGTTCATCTCCTCATGCGATTCATACATGTTTTACAACAGTTGAATAACCTTCACCTGTCTGTTGTCAGTAAGATGACTTTGTCAGATTGATAAAGGATGCTAAGGATATTGATCAAAAATGCATCGAATGTGTATTTTATCATTGCTTATGACTTTATGAATGCAGAAATGAGATAAACAGACAGATGTTTTGACACACACACACACAAACAGGAGTGTGTTCAGGAGTTTATTGTATGTGACAGTGGGGGGGACGGGGGCATCTGCTGATGTCTGATGTCATTTATCAGAGCGCATCGGTGGCTTTCATTTATTTAAATGGCAAATAAATTAATTTGAGGTTGTAGTAATCATGTTATCTTTGGACTGTCGTATAAATCATTACAACGTTTATGACTTGAACACAGAAACCGTGTCACAATGCAGTTCTGTTACATATACAGGGAATTACTAAGAATATTTCTCCCAAATTTGTGTGTGCGTGTGTGTACGACTGTGTGTGTGTGTGTGTGTGTGCGCGAGCGTTTGCATGCGTGAGTGTGTCTGTGTGCATGTATATGTGTGCGACTTCACTTGTGTGTGTATGTGCGCGTGTGTGTGTGACTGTGTGTGTGCGCATTTGCATGTCTGAGTTTGTTTGTGTAAGTGTATTTATGTGCGACTCGGCTTGTGTGTGTGTGTGTGTGTGTGTGCGCGACTCTGCATGCGTGTGTGTGTCTGTGTGCGCGACTCTGCATGCGTGTGTGTGTGTGTCTGTGTGTGTGTGTGTGCGCGACTCTGCATGCGTGTGTGTGTCTGTGTGTGTGTGCGCGTGTGTGTCCGGACGGAGATAATAGGAATTGTCATTGTAATGAGGGGGCTGGTTAATTGAGAGTCATTTGCAGGAATTGTTCACGCTTCAGTATCCTTGTGTGATTTATTCATGTCAAGGAGCACCAGATGAGAATCAAAAATTATCTTCATCTGCAAATATATGAACACGCTAGGCAAACAACAACTTTATAACAGTACAAAGAATCAAACATTTTTTACATGTTACAGTATTTCATTCAATTCAGTTTTATTCATAAAACCATTTTAACAATTTTGCATCGTTGCAAAGCAGCTTAACATACATTCATGCAGTATTTACTCTAGTAAAGAGTAAATAATCTTAAATAAAGAAGCGTGGTTTTGTTTTTTTATATGATGTACATTCCTGAAACTTACGTTTGTAATCGTACATTTCCAATAATAATACTACTCAGCGTTGTGAGTCTATTGTTTTTCAAAATAACAAAAGAGTTGAATGTAATTTCTTTTTAGTTTAGTCACAAGTGTGTGTTTACAGGTTTAGTTATATATGTGTGAGCCAAATGTCCTTACATTGAAATATTATGACAAAGGTCAAGTCATGTTTTCTTTCAGTCTACTGTTTCTGGATTTAGCGGATGAATAAAGGATTGAAAAGTCAACGGAAGTCTATGACTTGGCCTGACTAATATTGTGTGTTTGTGTGGTGTGATGTGTGTAGCACCACCAGCTCCACGACCAGCAGCTGTGACACAGATTTCTCTAAAGAAGACGAGCAGAGGTTGAAGGATTACATCCGTCAGCTGAAGAACGACCGCGCCGCTGTCAAACTGACCATGCTGGAGCTGGAGAGCGTTCACATCGACCCGCTGAGCTGTGACGTGAAACCTCGAGGTGACTCACAGAGACTGGACCTGGAGAACGCTGTACTGATGCAGGAGCTCATGGCCATGAAGGTGCACACACACACATCACTAGTGATGGTTCAAAGATGTCCATAACCCTCATATGGTCCCCGTTTCCTCTTACACTGCTGGTATGAGGGAGTAATAGTAAAAAAATATACATTTCATGAAATATTACATTTTTATAAAAACATCACTTAAATGATTATCCACATTTAACTGAGTTTTTTCTGGATATTGATTAAGGTATTAGGTGTAGACTTCCACCATCTTCTGATTGGAGATAAAAGGATTAAAGTAATAAAATTAATAGTTTTGACCAGCGGAGGGCCATAGAGAGCCATTCATCTTACTGGATGTGGCCAACTGCTCGTATCACAACTTTGGTATACATTTAGTGAATTTATGTGTATTCATAAACATTAGAAAAGAGATTGGAAATTGTTGTAACTTGTGTTAAATATTAAAAAATTGTTTACATACCCTCAGAACAACCAACTCAAGCCCAGATGTTTTTATGTGAATATAGATAGAAAATGTAGAAACATCACAAAATCTAATTCCACCGAGATGAAGGCGGGAACATTTTACTAAGAAAAACTTGATTTAGGTCAAAAAATATAGTTTTTTCTATCAACACTCCATTAGTTGACCCACAGCAACTCATCAGTAAATATTGATGTGTCTGTGTGTCGTGCAGGAGGAGATGGCGGAGCTGAAAGCTCAGCTGTATCTCTTGGAGAAAGAGAAGAAAGCTCTTGAGCTGAAGTTGAGCACGCGTGAGGCTCAGGAACAGGCGTACCTGGTTCACATCGAACATCTGAAGTCAGAGGTGGAGGAACATCAGGAACAGAGACGCAGATCGCTCGGCTCCACCGGCAGCAAAGACAAGAGCAGAGTAAATATGGTTTACATTACATACAGCACAAACATAAACATAGTGAAGATTTGTTCAACCAAACGTTACAGATTTACCAAACTAACATAGAAAAGAGATCAGAACTGACAGAAGATGACTGAAGAGAATGTGATTCTCTGCCAAAATCACCTGTCAACTGTAATGTATTCATATATGGATATCAACGCAATATTATGTATACTAATATACATAATAGTGTTTGTTTGTTTATTTATTTGGTTTATTTAAAAAGGGACGGATACGATATAGACTGTTCAACGGCAACAACTTAAGCCAACATTATGTGGCCCAAAACTATCGTCTGTCAGACCTCCGCAAAGAGTCAATAACTGTTGAATTGTTTTCATTCATTTAATACGATTAACTACGAAGATTAATTAAATATAAAATAATTTGTTAGATTAGAACCAAACACAGACTGGAAGTTAACTTTGGTCCAGGCTCATATACTCACCTATTTAGGTATCAGTGTTTGTAGCTAATCTCCAACAATAAGTATTTATATTAGTATTTCATAAAAGGACATCCTTACTTTTAGTTAACTGGAGTAAATATTATAATGTATAGTAAAGTATTTGTTGGCTTTGCTTTGGCTTTGATAAAATGCTTCAATATTCTTTATCATATTTACTCTAGTAAACTTAAAGCAGTTAATTCCTAGATACCATGGTGTTTTTGAACCTTACTATAGTAAATATTGAAGAACACTATTGTATTATGCAATATAGTCATTAATTGTGTAGTTGATATACTATGGTATGCTAAAATTTACTAGTTTACTAAAGTAACATCTGTAGAGCGATAAATGTCAAGTTTTGAATGGGACATGATTACACGAACAGTTTTGTGTTTGTTTTATAAATGAGAGCCATCGTGTGTAAACATCTGCAAGAATGAGAGATCATCATAACTGAGCTGAAATCATTCATTGTCTTTAGTTCTGAATGTGACTGATTAAAAAATAACGAAACATTTGAAGAGATTTGTTCCAAAAGTGGAATAAATCTGTTTAAAAAAATCATGTTTTTCTTGTGTTAGTTAGGTGTATTTTTATGTTATTATAGCTTAAATCTAAACAAATCAACTGAAGTTTGATTGATATTAATTGGAATGCAAAATAAAAACGTGACTTGAGTTGTTTTTAAAACAGAGTTAACCCTTTTTTGATATAAACTCTTCATTAATAGACTGTTTCAAAGTGACAATATGAACAATCGTTACTGCGCACGCACATGTTGTTGACCTGATCTTAACTTACGGTGGTCATTCACAAACAATACAGTGACTGTATAACAATCAAAAGAAACCGAGAAGGCTAAACTTGTCTCTCAAATATTTTGACTTTAGACTGCGATACCAAGTTCAACCTGTAGATGTCAGTGTACCGTACGCTTTTAAATGCGTCAAAACGACAGGGCATAAATTGTTTATTTAATAATATTAACTTACAACCAAATTCAACAAATTGTTTATTTAATACAATTATGATACAATAAAATAATAATATGCATTAATATTAGCATAACTAATGTTATTTTATATAATTAGATTAATTATATCATTTCTATTATTAGATACTTACCAAACACAAACCGGAAGCTCCAGTCCAGTCGGGCGTGTCTGATGAAACGGTCAATATGACATGAGGTCTTTGAGGTTATATAGTGTTGTGTAGTGCATGACTGTGACGTTTGACAGCGGTGAGAATTCAGTGACTCTCGACTATCTGAGATTTGACAACATCAGAAATCCTCCAGCAGTCAGAAGGTTTTCTTTATCTCTCCTTCAGAAGCTCTGGTGAATTATTGAAGAGAATCTTGACTCGGTGTTTCACCTCTGTGTCTCTTTCTCTCTCTGTCTAAATAAACACCATCATATGTAAGAGTGTTTGGGTTTGGTTTTGAGTTCTTTAAAGCTGAAATAGGAACAAAGACAGAATTTTTTATAAACCGCACACCTCTTGCTTTTGTGATAAGGTTAAAATCCGTTTGCACTTGAAATGGCCTCCATGAAATCATTTCAGAGAATGATAATAACAACAAAGTAACACTTAAAGATCTTTAAAGTCCCTGTGATCGGGAAGTTACGGTCGTTTTTACTACCGTGTTGTGACGCATCTCCGAGTGAAATTGAATTTCGAATGAGAAAATAGTGGGCGTGACTTAAGTCTTCCTCTGCGATTGGATTGGATGGATAAAAGCAGCCGTTGCATTTAGAAATGGAACTGGGAGCAGACTGACAGTTAAAAGGGGAGGAGTTAATGGAGGCTCCGCCCAAGCCGTCTAACATAAGTCATTTAAGACGGATAGCATTACAGGACGGAAGTGCATTTTCAGATTTATCTGAAGATAATAAGGGCACACTAATTTTAAAAAGTGAACGACGCATATTGATAAGCTATTTACAATAAACGTTGCAATATTTCATGAAAAGATAAGAATTGTCATTTTTAATTTCACTGGGACTTTAACTTGTGATTTTAAATCATTTTCCTTTAAAGACGTATAAGAAGGTCAAATAACTATAAAAAATAAAAATAAGAAATGAAATGCTCTCAGTGCTCAAGATCAACTCAAGCCAAATCATTCATATTATAATGTTGTCAAACTCTTCAGCTCTCACTTCAATACACTTTATTTTAAGTGAAGGCAGATGACCCAAAATCCTGAAGGCTACACACAAACACACACACATACTGAGGATGTGTCCAAACCTCACACAAACCTGTGGACATTATTAGATTTCATTTTCAAATATGATTATGAGCCTGTGTTACGACATCATAAGACATTCCTGTTTACACAAAATCATACACAAGTGTGTGTACAGGTTTCTTTACATTATGTCCTTACAAGGATGGAAAACATCTAAACCATCTGCCTTGTATGACAATTATTAATGAAACTAAATGTTTATTTGACTGAGATAGGTTAAAGGTGAGTGTGAGGGGATACCACATACACATAAAAATGCTTATTTCTGTGTGTGTAGGGAATGTTTTACCAACATTCATCAGTGACTGTTAGAATATTAATGTCTCTCTCTATCTCTGTGTCTGTGTGTGTGTGTGTGTGTGTGTGTGTGTGTGTGTGTGTCTGTGTGTGTCTGTGTGTGTCTGTGTGTGTGTGTTCAGGACTCAGGTGATTCTCCTGCGATCAGTCTGTCTGATGTGAGATCTCTGAGTGACAGTGACCTCGCCGCTGAGCTCACCAGCGCTCTCAGGAGGTGACAAATACATTCATACATTCACACCAGATGCAGTTTTCTGAATGAGAAGATACAAATAATACATGCAGAAGAATTAAGTTCTGAATAAAGTCTATTTAGATTTGATGTGTGTTTGTTTCAGAGAGAAGAAGTTAAAGTCTCGTGTGCAGGAGCTGGTCGCTGCTCTAGAAAGACTCACAAAGAGCAGTGAAGTCAGACATCAGCAGTCTGCAGAGTTTGTCAATGACCTGAAGAGAGCAAACAGGTAACACACACACACACACAATAAATCATTTTTACAGCATTTATTGATCAAGGTTCAGGATAATTCTTTATAATTGTATTGCACAACTTGACATTATCTCTGACTTTCTTTCTTCCACAGAACACAAAAGAAGATATTTGTTATAAGAATGTTGTTAACTGGCTCCCATTCGCTCTCATTGGTTTTGTGTGACGGGGGGCTGTGCTGTTCAGTTACCAACATTCTTCAAAATATCTTCTTATGTGTTCTGCAGAAGAAATAATGAAAGACGTAAAGTTTTGAAATGACAGGAGAGTGAATGATGAATTTTAAGAATATACATTTTTGGGTGAACTATCACTTTAATTCCTTTATTTTAAAACAGATTTATTCTATTTTTATTCATTTACATGCAGAGGGTTTATGTCGTTTTTAAAGGTTATTTGTTTTTGAAGCAAATCTCCAAAAAAATAAAATTATTTTGTTCAATTTTGTGATGCAGTCGTAATCATGAACACGTTGAATCTTCATTGTGACGGATTTGATGTTAGAATTTGCATCACATTTAATCAACGAAAACATCTATTCAAGATTTTTATGTTTCACTGTTCTTTTTTTTCAATTATGACCATTTAAAACAGTTCTCACTCTCTCGGATTATTTGCGTAAAACATTGAGCTAGAAAGCTGACGTTGAGTGTGTGTTGTGTGTGTCGTGTGGTTTGCGCAGTAATCTGGTGGCGGCGTATGAGAAAGCGAAGAAGAAACATCAGAATAAACTGAAGAAGTTGGAGTCTCAGATGATGGCGATGGTGGAGAGACACGAGACGCAGGTGAGGATGCTGAAACAACGCATCGCTCTTCTGGAGGAGGAGACGTCTCGACCGCACACCAATGAGACATCGCTCTGATACACAACAGCTCCGGATCATAACACATCTTGACTACAAACCCAAAGAGACCAGACAGACATGTGGAGAGCACAGCCGATGAGACATCTGTGATAACCAATCGCATCGGTGCATAACGGCGCTCTGACATCAGAAAACAGTCAGCGCACATACACGCACGCGCTGGACGTCTGTCGTGAGCCGTGAGTCATGTGACAGCTGTCAGTCAAGCTTTGGAATGAAAAATCCTGTATCGCCGATAATGAAAATGACTTTTTCAACTTAAATATATATATATAATGAAAGGACATTTTTTTGTGTTATATTTGTTATTATATGACAGTATTTGGCTTCATTCTTCTTCCACGCGATCCAGTCCAGTTCATCAGAACCTTCCAGACACATTCACACCAGAGTTGAGCCTCAAAAATGAGCTGATCTGAAGCTCTTCTGTTTGAAGTCACATCACTATACACTGATAATACTCACCCATATTTACAACTAAACCCATACAGATGTTTATGTTGAAGTGCCTGAACAAACTCTTCTTTTCATGTTTAACAGATGAAAGTAAGTCAAGCAGTGTTGGAGCGATAGAAAGTTAATAATGACGTGAGTTTCATTACATTTCACTTCCTTTGAGACGGCGGCTGTTTTCATCGCTCATCGGTTTCGACGAAGGCGACAATATTAACAGAGACACTCACGGATGTATCGATCTCCACGAGGCTTCAAATTATTCTATCGCCTGTTCTCAGAGCGACTGACACGTTTCATATCAACATTCACATCATGTTCACCTGTGAGATGAACTGCACAATAATGTCAAAAACATGCGTTTCATCCAAAAATGCAATCCAAAAAAAATCCTTTTTTAAGACCGATATGATGACTTAGACTTAATCTACACTGCAAAAATGTTTCTTTCAAAAAAAATCTTGCATCAAGTTACATTTACTTTAGAAGCAAAATGACCGATGATAAAATGTTTTGCTTTCTGAAATATAAACCTGAATAAAGTTTGACCTCTTTACATTTTAAAAACTGTTGTGTTGAAAACTGCGTCTAGTGAAGAACCACTAAACCTTGTGCAGTCCCTTTTATTTCGTTTTATTACACGGCTCAATTGAATGCTTGATTCTGATTGGCCAGTCGCAACATTTCAAGGGTTGTTATTTTCAAATAATCACCGCTCAAAACTATTAACACACTGTAATAGTGATTTACAGGGTGCTGCGAATCACTTTGAGAGGGGCAGTTTAATATCACACAAAATTGATTTATAAATATATATTTTAATAACATATATGACGTTATATTTACAAATGATTAAACCGGTTTGCCTGTTCGTGACATTTAAACGTCGTTTCTTACTATAAACCCAAACTAAACGGCTTTTCCTTGCGGAAGGTCTGCATTCGATAAAAATGAAGAAATAAAATATTTAAAATTCACATTTTATGACCAGTTTTTATCTTATGTAAGTAGCCGTGTAGTAAGCGGAAAATGTACAAGCAGCCGGCTGTTATAGAGATATAACCCCCTTCAGTGTGATCAGGAACCGACGAGAAGCAATCATTATCATTTCTGCGATAACAACCGGCTGCCTGTACATTATCCCTTACGTAACAAACTCAACACAAAATGACCCTTAATGTGTACAAATTCCGTAACACAAAAATGTGTTTAACACAAAAAGTGCCGCGCAAACTATTGTATTTGGGAGAGTGAAGTTCTCAGTTCGAGTTTTTGGGCAGATATTTCTCGTTTTACACATAATCTTGATTTTAATCATAATTTAGGTCATCTTGCTTCTAAATGTATCTTGATTTAAGAATGTTTAGATATTTGTACTGTAATGCTAAGTTAGAAATGAATTGTTTTTGCAGTGTTCCTTATATCATGCATTCATACAGGCTCATAAAAGTAATGTTTGTGTTTTCTATTTATGAAGTTAAGGAGAATTTATGCTAATGTGTGCTTCGTTGTCATGAAAGAGATACAATGCAAATCATTTTGGCCTAAAACAGGACTCATTTACTAGACTGAAGTCTGTGTTCTGTTCTGTTGAGTTCGTGAGAGCATGTTGGGATTTCAGTGAAGTGATTGATAAACAGCGTCACAGAGCTGAACCTGTGCTGCTGTTGTCATGTCATCACTGTTTTCATAATCGTGATCGTTTTAAAGACCAAAGCAAGAGTTCAAGTTCAAGTGAGTTCAACTTTGACATTAGAAGAATGCCACAAAGTATCACGGTCAAAACAAATTCAACCTATATATGAGTGTCTTCAGACATTGAGATGCAACTATAAAAGCAGTGTGATCTTAACATGGACGTTGCATTTGCTTGCATGCACATATCCAAATAATATCACGACGATCTCATCGCAATAAACACATACACAGGTTTCACACAGGTCTGATTTCCTCCTCCAGACACATTTTAAAAACGCAACAGCTTCCGACTGGACTACAAAAGCACTTTTCCACAGTCTGATGGAGTGGATCACCACATTGCCTTCGAAGGACTTGAGTTTTCATCTTCCTGCAAAATATCAATGCAACTTCAACAGCTGCTGTTTTATTCCTGCATTTCTGTGTTTGTTTGTTTTTTGTAAGATGCTGCAATGCACAACAGTTTACACGCTTTTGTTCCAAAGGTTTTCACCCCAAATTGTGTTTCCGTGTAGATTGCTGTTACGCAGATGTTCATTCACATTTCTCAGAGGCCAATCTTAAAAGCAATAGAGATGTTTAATTGGTCACTGGGTTGGGCTTCATGTACTCATCATCTGCCCCCCCCCCACAGACATTGTTTATGTGAATGAGCATTTATTAATAATCCATTCAGTTTGACGTGTGTTGAGAGGTTCAGAGGTCAGGCGTTTCCTCTGAGAATGATGAACTCATTTACATGTGCTTTCTGAAAAAAGAAGGATGCAGTTTTTCCTCTCACTGAGTTACAAGAGACTATTTCATAAGAAATGAAGATGCTTGCGCTTTCTTTTATGAAAAATATACGCATGTCCATCTCAAACTGTGGGCTGGAGAAACTATAACGGGGTTTGTGAGTTTGCACAGATCTGTTTTTCAATCAAATCTTTGCAGTCGTTCTTGTTTTATTTTAATACAGAATGTATTTGTTTTATATAATAAAATTGTGAATCATGGCAGTGGCCTGTTCATTGCAAATTGGTGTTCAGTCGACATGAAACAAATCTAAATGAGAAAAATGTGCAGTGATGAGAAAGTGTTTTGTTTGCCTGACAGGTGGTCAGAGGGAAAGTGACTGAAAAAAATAGGACATCATGCTAAAGACTATTTGAAGTGGTCAAGTGGCATTCAAAACCATTTTAGATGTTGAAAGGTGGCACTTCACAAAGAGCTTCTTAAAACACGTTCAAATTTGGACCGTGAGATATTACAGCTTCTGATAACATTGAAAGCAAAGCAGAGATCATGAAAATGACATTTCATGCCGTGTGTAATGTTACCGGATTTGAAAGTAAGCAGTCTGCCAAGTTGTAAAACTGAAGGTGAATGAACAACAAAGTTATTGGCTTGGAAAAAGGGAGTCGACTCTGAATCACGCAAACGAGTCGTCACTAGTCCTATTCGCGAACGGCCGCGGATTTACGTCACTACATATAGTCCCCGCCCACGTTTTGCTAGGACTGCCTGTGAAAACGTCACTCTTCTCCCCCAAACACTGTAGCTTGTGAGCCTCATTCATGGAAGACCAATCACAGCAGACTAGACCATCTGACCAATCACAGCAGACTATGCTAGCGGATGGAGAGGATTAGACATGAAACGCGCAACGAACCATTTGAGAGTCAGTCAAGAAGTAAAGTCAGAATAATTACATATTATTACGAAATAATAATGTTCTGCATCACCTCTGTACATAAACTTGTTGTTGGACACTCCATAAACCAAAGTAGCACCTTAAAAATCCCTAAAATTGTGTTATGTTTGTTTTGAAAGTGGTCTTAATAAACGTGACCCGTGTCAAATCTGGGTGTTAAAATCTCATAAACATTTGATGAAACCTAAAGAAAACATTTAACAGTCATTCTGCGTAACGGAGTCTGACCTTTTTATTCTGTTCAGTCACATCAGTAATGGAGTTTTTCCATTAGTAGAAAGCCTTTACATTTGGCAGATTCTGCATTTACTGGCCGATGATAAAACCACAATGAATTAAAGGCTGTCAGATACCTCAACATATTTCATCTGCTGCTCTTTATTTCCTCCTCAGTATTCTGCAGCTGTAAATCAATTTAAGGTTTTAATATTGATGTCAGTAAGTGATCTATATTTTCCACATTGTGAGTGTTGTCATAGAAACTAATGATTTAGCAGGCGGATGACACAGGCAGGTAAGAATGAACTCTTATTAAAACAATATAGTGAAACAATATTTTTCTTAGATATAAATGTATATCACAAGCTATATTTGTTTGTGGTGAAATGTTTCCTGTAAAGCGGCTGCAAACAATTCACATGTTAGAAATCACTATATGCATCATCCTGAATCATATTTATTTTACCTTGAAAAATGTAGAAAATGTGATTTCAGGACTTGATTTAAATTCATTTTATATTCTGATACAACTGTGTGTAATGACTGACAGAGAAAATCAACATGGTCTCCAGAGAAACTTCTAATTTTAACAAACAAATCTGTGTATAATAAAGTGGCTTAGTAAATATCACAAATATCTATATATATATTTATAATTAAAGTTTTTTTTCAGTGGAACATGTAAAAAATCGAATTAAAATCCAACAGTTAATTTTTGTAAAATGTACACATATTATTAAAGTTTTATACACTCGAAAAAAATGCTGCATTTACATGAAAGAATTGGTTTGCATATAATAAAGCTGTTTACTCAGCATCATTTAAATTCAAGTTGCCAAATTTATGTTTGTTAATGTTTCTCAACATAAATGTTTTAAGTTATTATGACATAATATCCTAAAAATAATATTTTAAGTTCACAGAGTGCGAAAGTTATTCAGATTATTGATATAACCGCCCACTGTCTAAGCGAAGGCAATGCTTTTCTGAACAATGGTAACCACAAAACTGAAAAATATGAATAACTTCTCGAAATCTAAAAGATAAATGAACATTAAACAGTAACAAGTGTATTTCTTTACTGACAAACACGTAAAACGACACTCAAAATAAACTCGTAAAATGCAGTCTAAGGCAAAGCATGCTGGGAAATATAAATCCCCTGCCTAGTTGTAAGAATTATATGTTAACACAACACAAATCATGTATGTAGTGCTAACATGAATGGATTAAGTTACATAACTGGACATGATGAAATCATGTTGTGACCAAATTTTACAAAAACTGTGTTGATGTAACTTATTTAAATCAGATTGGACAAGCAGCAAAAATCTTTTTTTTCAGTTAAATTATAATTTTATATACCCCTTAATTTGGGTGAATTCTAATATAAATATTTGAGGATTATTTACTTGTAATGATCAGTTTCAAAAATTAAAATGATTAAGTAATCCCTACCGATTGTCCTTTTATTTAACATTGACGGATTAAATGGAGTAAAATTTGCGGCTAAAGTGATCACATCCGCATCATGAGTAACTCAGAACAGAAATTTAAAATAATTTAGTTATTCAGATTTACTTAATTAAATGTACTCAATTTTAATGGTAATAATCAATTGATTTCACAGCTTTAAAATGTACAACATTTTTTGAGTGTTAATTGTTTCACCAATGAAATTGAGTCAATCACAATAAAACTTTTTGGAGTAGGTTTTCTCAAAGGAAATTATAAACTACTTAATTTTGAGGGAAATAAAATATTGTTGAGGACTGAAACATGAATAAAAAAATTACAAAAAAACAAGTGGATTCTCACTCCTCCCATTTATTTCGCAAGTATACCAATTATTTATAGATTGAAAACTGAATTATTGCCAAGACTGAACAAAACATTTCCTGTATATTTACAGTGGGTTTAGGTTACACATAGAATTTATATGAAATACTGTAGAAATTTGCAAGAAAAAAGTTTTCCTGATGTGATATACCTGATGAGGAGTTACATTATTCTAAAGACATGCTGAATGTCGCATGCCCTGAGAAAGCCAAGGCCCTGTGTCTTATTCCAATACTAAATCCATGCAACAAAAAAGTCCTTTTGTGAGAAATCAATCAACATGCCCATAATGCGACGCAAACACATCGCCGGTTACATGAATCAACTGATACCAGACATAATGCTTAAGAATACAAGGCATCTTGTCAAAAACGAAGAGGAAAACAAACAACTTCGACATACAAACTGAACATCAAGTTGGTTACCACCTCAAAGAATCTTCATTTCCTTCATTCCATGTCTCACAGACACAACAAATACTGCAAACAGAATTCAAACATTCATTCATTCATGTACTGTTATATCCTGCTTTCGGCTTTTAAAAGAATTCCAAGACACAATAATGACAAAAGCATTGTAAAACATGAGTGCACTGAATAACAAATCTCATGGCACAAAAACTAACCTAAAAAGCAGAAAAACGTTCAAACGATAAAAGAACAAACATGTTTTAGGTGTTATCTACTTCATACTATCAAGTGAAAACATTTTGTTTGTTCACAGTGGTCTGAACGAACCGTTAGGGGCGAATATCATGTGAAACATTCAACTTAAAACTCCAGAGTTTCTCCTTGTATTTATAAACGCGGAAAGGGTGTTGCCATGGTTACATTGGGCGGAGCTTGCTTTAAACCAAGATGAGTCATCCTGACATAGTTAAGGTTATAAAAGCCATTGCTGTCTCCAAAAAAACAAAACAAAACAAAAATGTGGAGTGCTCACTCCACGTGTCGCTGGTGAAAAAGGACGTAAACAGAAGAAAAATACAACAAGAATTAAAATAACACACGCAGTCAACAGTTCCGAGTCAGTGGAAGCCAGATGGACACGCCTCCCGAGCTGTGACGCATGAAGACTGTATGATGAAGTCCCGCCTCATTTCTTGGCCTGTTTGGTCACCATGTTCCTGGGTGGAGTCACTGGGCGACTGGAGTTTGGTTTCTTCTTCTCAGCTGGTTTCAAAATCTTGAGGAAAGTGAATATAAAAGTACATATATCTTGGATTTAGTGATTATGTTGAAAATATACAACAGTGAGCAGAAGCGGTGAGTAATGTAAAGACGGCTGTGCACCTGGAAAGAACACATGAGGGTCTCGTCCACGCTCATCATGGCTCCGGCGTTATCAAACTCTCCGCAGTAGTTTGGTGCAGAGAACAGGGTCACCAGCTGCCTCTTAGCAAAGAACTCGTAGCCGTCTTCCACCACCTACATGACAATTCACATTTATACATTCAATGCTTTTTTTCACCGTGGAGATCAAACCCATGACCTCGGTATTGCTAGCACAATCCTATTCTAACTGAGCTTGAGAAACAATAATCAGGACGAAGGGAAGAGCTAGAGAGATACATGGACCATGGGTTACATCTCAATCTCAATGTTTGGACACATGGATGAGCGTGTACTACATCACAGAAAATGTTTGACCAAAAAAAACAAAAAAAACAAATCCTGATTCATTTTCTCTAGCTGCTCATTCATTTATATGATGAAGCAAGCAGGCCACCTAGTGGCCAAACCCGTAATTCACCCGAACACCAGAGCGTCTGTTTCTATGACTGACCTTATGAAGTTAACAGAAAACACTTCTAAACTCATCACACAGGAATAAAGTCCAAATGTTGATACTTTGGCCCTCGTGTATCTATTGTAAGTCTATAATATTTACAGCAACACCAGATGTCAGCCTATCTAATATTAGAGACACAATAATCTTACACAACACGGCAGCGGCAGAGTGAACACAGAGAGTGTTTAGTGTTTGTAACTATAGGAACAGAACACACAGCTGCTGTGAGGATCAGACCCGCTCTTCACACAGAAAGTCTCGATGTCAAAGACGTCATCTTAAACATGCAGACTCGGCATGAACCAGCCTGACTCTAAGCATTTTCAGCTTTCTAAAACTTTCATGAAATGTGAGAAGGTAGATGTGAGTCACGCTTCATCTATGTCTCTATAAGATTGAAGTCTGGTTCATGCCGGGGATTATTCTAGCTCACCGAGTCTGATGGGTTCGAGTGATCTGAAACTGGGTTTAGTCTGAATGTGAGGAAGTCACCTGATGGGCCCGGCAGATGAGATCCAGGTCGTGTTTGTGGAGGAACTTGGCTACCACTTCAGCTCCAAACGTGAAGGACACGCCCCTGTCGTTCTCACCCCAGCCCAGCACATCCTTATCTGGATCCGACCACAGCAGATCACACAAGAGACCTTGATCTGGAACATCTGTGGGTCTCATGATTCTTCTGATCTGCTCCATGGACTGCAGGTCTGGAGACAAGCCTGAAGAACACCGGCACAGAAAAGTTCATATGTGACGTTTGATGGGAAGTGCACGACAATCTCTCTAAGTTTTCTACACAAATTACTTCTTAACAAAAGTGGAGATCATTTGTTTTTAGAGTAAATGAAGACAATCATAATTTAATGTTGATATTTGACATTCTCTTGGTCTAGAACATTGGTCATTCCTAACTCTTGCTACACGTAATCCTGTTAATCATTAATCCTGATTTGCACCGCACGTCTGTAATCCCAGTGTTATCGCTTTCAATTGCATAATTATCAGATCAATACGGTTAATAAAAGCAGCTCATAAACGGCACACATCTATAGAAATGATGCACTGGGTGTGACCTTAAACAAATAATACGGCTTTTCCTTAGTCCAGTTTGACATCACAGTTTGACTAATACCTCTGATGTGGAAGTGTAATAAATACAAAATTACAGAAGAAATGAGGCTATGGTGAAAAAATGGCCCATCCTATTTATACTTTAGTAGTTGAAGATCCCTGTTATAAAACATTCATGCACATGTAGAATATTTGATGTGCTGTCGGTCACCCAGAGCCGGCCCTCCCTATAAGCCAGGGGTGTCCAAAGTCAGTCCTGGAGGGCCTGAGTCCTGCAAAGTTTAGTCTCAACCCTAATCAAACACACCTGAACAGCTAATCAAGGTTTCACAAAGCAGACTAGAAACTTCCAAACAGGTGTGTTGAGCCAAGCTGGAGCTAAACTATATGCAACCTAAGCAGCTGCTTGGGGCCTCACCGCCACTAGGGGGCCCCCAAGGGGCACATGATATTCAGCTTTGTTGTGATATTCACAACACACATCCATTTGCTTACGCGAGGCTGTACCTACTATTTTTTCTGTGGTGTGTGTCGAAATATGACTAAGCACAAAACATCAAAGAAGTGAGATGGCCAATCAAACGAAAGGAAGCGGGAGTTACTGGTTACTGAGGCAAGCAGTGACGTCTTCAGCTGTAGTTCAGCAAGACACTTCAGTTTTAAAGTTGAGTGCTGTGCCACACACGTCTTACTGTTAGTGAATAAAAACTTTTAATTATTGACAACTGTTAAGTGTTTCACGATAGAAAGGTTGAAGATCCGACCGTATTCACTGATACAAACGTCAAAATGCTGATTTAGATAAAAAAAATACTTATACAGTGGTCGGTTTAAATACTGGATTCTAATTGGCTGGAAGGTGTGCATTGAAAATCCTTTAACACACGGGTAACTCCAGTAAGTTTGATTACATTTCAAAATAACAGTTATTTTCACCTGTTTGATCTAAAGTGACACTGTAAACATCAATAACAGCTTTAACTTGGCAAATGACCATGGAAGCCTCTACGTCATGCATGAAAACCCTTTAGCACATGGCTAGCTGTGGATTACGTAATCTACGCGATTCATGTAATTTATAATTATCTGTCAATTCCGCGTTGCATTTGAGATAAGGTTAAGAATAATTGTGTGCATACTGTAAATTTATTTAATGGTTATCAAGTAAATACAGTAAATGAATAAAAAAGATTAAATCATCCTCAAAGGCTATGTTATTTTAAATGTAGACACGCAGCAAATGCACATTTTTCTAGGCGCGTCTGGGCCGCATCGAGATGGAAAAGCTATAGATTGTGGTGAAAATAATATAAAAAATGTACTTGTAATGCAAGGTTCATGTCTTTTGTTTTTATGACATTCCTCATCCCAAACACCGCTACAACCGATAGAATCGGGTCTGTTAGGTTTAAAGTGTGCGTGCAAATAATCAAACATCGACAATAGTCGATTGTACCGGGGCACAGGGGACCCCCCCAGGAAAAATTCTGCTTAGAGCCCGTTAAGGCTGGGCCGGACCTGCGGTCACCAAACAGAGCCACACCCACCTCCATGACAACAAAAGATCTTCTCGTCCACAATGGCGGCGATGGGCAGACAGTTGAAACAGTCTGTGAAGGTCTTCCAGAGCTTGATGTTGTAGCGTCTCCTGCCTGAACAGCAAACCCACCACACCACAGTACAGCGTTTAAGACATTGCAGTGTCAATGAATATAGAGAGAGGTCTGTGCTAAAAATACACAATTCAACCTCGACTCCGCCTGCCTCTCTCTCTCTCTCGCTCTCTCTCTCACACACACACACAGCAATGGCACTCAATAATTAATTCTGCACAGAACAAACAGTTCTGTTCTGTACTAAAGTCCTGCTGTACTACAATATTATGAAAACGTCCACATGACTTATCCACCATTCATACTCACACTCATCATAAAAGCCATAGATGCGATTGATGGAGGCACACTCGTGATTCCCTCTCAACAGGAAGAAGTTCTCGGGGTATTTGATCTTGTACGCCAGAAGCAGACAGATGGTTTCCAGAGACTGTTTGCCGCGGTCAACGTAGTCGCCCAGGAACAGGTAGTTGCTCTCAGGTGGGTATCCTCCATACTCAAAGAGCCGGAGCAGATCATAGTACTGCCCGTGGATATCACCTGTGGTGATGAGAGCGTCTCAGTTGATGTTCTGATCATATCATCTGCATGTAAGGTTATTTCAGGATGACACTGTCATGGAACCGATTTACCAAATCTCCATGGACTCGGGTATAAAGCCCTCGTGAAGACACATTCAATGCTATAATGCTAAATTAATTATCAAACTCCAAAGAAAAATGTGGGACACAGTTAAATATGATGTGTTTGGTCATTTTAATTGAAGAGGTTAACTCAGTGATGTAAGTGAATGCATGTTCATTCAAACATAAGTTGAAAGTCTAACCCATGGTGTGATTTTAATGGTTGATACAGTACCAGTTTGGTGTGTGTTTGTGTGCTTTTCTCACCGCAGACCTTCAGCGGCGCCTCCAGCTCCAGTAGGATGGGCTGACTGAGGAAGATTTCTCTGGATTTCAGACACAAGCCACGGATTTCGTTCTCTTGAAGCTGAACGTTCTTTCCGGGCTTCGATCCCCTCACTGCAATCGCACAAACAAACACACCGTCAACAAAACAAATATGAAAGGGAGAAACAAACCGGATCGCAAATCCTAGTTACGAAACTAAAATGATGTTCATGACACTGGGGCGGTTAAACAATGAACCACATTTCAAAAGAACAAACATGCATTCATGCTCAGTACATTCTTTATTACACAATTAATCTCTTAATGATGTACAATCTGTACAAATGTTATGTGCAGACACAGATTTCTCCACCAGAGCTTTTTATGATGTACTAGAACGCCAGTGAAGTAGGTTTGCATCACTCAAGTCATCTTCTGTCTGCAGATGTGGCCTACTTGAGAAGGATCAGAGAGATCTACAGGATTCAAGTCTAATGTTTAAAGCAGATCAGATCAAACCGGATCCCCTTTCCATCCTCTCCAGCCCCCAGAGTCCTGCCTGCCGCTTCCATCTCTCCGTCTCAGTTTTATTTTGCAGGAGCTCAAGGGAACAGTCAAAACAGCCTGTGCACTCAGCTGGCCTGTTGCTGCCCGCCATTTCTATTTTTAACACTTGTTTTGAGCAACTGGCACATAGGAAAGCAGCCCAATGCTGCAGCTCTGGAATCCTTCTGCTGGGTACTGTACATATCAGCTTTAAACTGTGATATAAACAAGAAGAATAACACAAACACAGCACTCACAAACTCTCTGGAATGAGACACACATTCCAAACACCACCTTCTTACATCTGCAAACTCGCATAACAAACACAACGTGTTGCGCAACAATTTTAATACTCCATACATCGCCTACTGGAAACACATCACTGCATGATCGGGATATTCAACCATTTACAGATTCTCAGAACTTGGTACAAATAATCTAATGTGACAGTCAGATAAAAATATTAATATCTGCTATAAAATACAACAGCGCTCAAGCACTTGGGTGTCAGCACAGTTCAGTACAACATAAGCCAAAAAATACTTGGAACTACATAAGCATGAAGAAAAAGTGAAACCGGAGCACTTTGCAGGAAAAGTGCACATTATTAGCGAAACAAACCTTAGAATCTTAAGCAAAGCTACAACAGAAAGTCGGAACGAATGTTGTAGTTCAGTTTGACTTTATTTGAAGTACATTAGCGAGTGTAAAAACTGCGTACACAAGAGGGCTGTGCAATATATCTGAATGATCTACATATCGCAAATATCCATATCGCGAAATCTTTCAGTAACTGAATTATTACAAAAATTCCAAACGTTACGTATAGAGCACTTTGGATGATGTAACCATTGCTGATCAGAAAAAACTTCCCATTTCAGAACTAACAGAACATTTTTAACCAAATCAAAATGTTAAACGAATATCTTAAAGTTTCAAAAACATATATATATGAGATTTAAAAAAATAAGTAAATAAAACGGATTATTTTTTCCATTTCTTTTAAAATAGTTTAAATGGATTTTAGAAAAATAAATATTGTATCGCATATTGAATATCGCATTATTTGGTAGGCTATCGTATTTCTCCTTAATATCGCACAGCCCTAGAACACAAGTATTTGTCATGAGTTTAAAGATGAGGTAACACTACGCAGTTTCTGCAAATGTCATATTATTCTTGAGTAACTATACAGTAAAATTGCATACTTCGTATCTTCGATGAGTGTTTAGTTTGATTTAATTTATTTGAGACAGATTAGGGCTGTACGAGTGTTGGGGGGTGTATCAAGCGCAGAATACGTAGTACGTCCAAATCGTTTTTAACAAGTTGACCATGTTAAGCATGAGAAGCCAGCACATTTTACAGTGTAAAAGATTGCATGAAATAGCATGTTACCCCATGTTTAACGCACAGGAGAGTCACTGTACATCATACAGTACACATAACACTCCATCTATTCAAGCGAAACTCTGACAGACACAATCAGATGATTTTTCAAAAGTTTTAAACTATAATAAACTTTCCATTCACGAATCTGAAAACACCCAAAACTTGACACACATGACTATGGGTTGTGACTATACACAGCCTATACGAGTCTGTTCCTGGTGTGCGTTTACATAACAGCAACAGAACAGAAACTGCCAAGAGAACAGCCGTATTAATACCAGCACAGCCTCACACCCCCGCCAGGTTTCTAGGCTGTATAGCAATACTCAAAGTGCATCTAAACTCTGATGGGATGGAAAAGAACAGGGAGAGGTTTCTAAGAAACGCTGGGAGGTGTATAGCGTATCGTGAGATCAACCCATACGAAAAAAATGTGTCTGGCCTCAAAACCCTGTTTCTAAACGCAGGGTAAACTCAAAACAGCTCTTCTGCAAACTGTTTAATTATTAAAACATTCTGTTTGTTCAAACAGAGCTCTGCTGGAGGAGAGAAAATAAGAGAATTTCACACAATTCTCCTCTTTTAAAAAGACACACAATACACCAAAACACCAGTTTCAAGTTTAAACAACACATGAGATTAGCTGTATCTGAGGTTTTATTTTATATCTTTTATTTGAGAGACTAGGTCAGTTCAATGAGCACTTGAAGTAAAATATTTGTTTGCAAGTAAACTTGATATGAATTAGTGATAAGACGTCTTCCACAAGATAAAACATTCAGAAGGGTGGTTGGTTGCTTTACATGTCAGTGTGGATGATTCCAGGCCAAAATAAAACAACGATAGCGGATTACGTCTCCAGGTGTTTTAGCGTTTGTTGCATCTTCACATTTTTCCTGAAGAATTTACAAAGATTGTTCAATAAATAGCTCTTAGACTTTAAAACAACCAGCTTCAAGATGAAGCACACAGACGTTAATGCGAAGAAAATTTCAAAATATTAAAAACGTTCAGACAAAAAGACAAGACGTTTAATAAGGGAATAACAAGAATTCTGCAAAGTAAACCCGACTTTAAAGAAGACGTAAAAACAATGACGATTTTCATCCTAAACGTACACACCTCATTATCACATTTATAAACTATTCAAGGCCAATAGGGAGCCAAAGAGATGAAGTTTTTTTGTATGCCAACCCGGAAGTTAGCAGCGCACAGGTTCCCTCGACCGAAACCCAAGGTATTTTTCCCATAAAATCGCAAAAAATAAGCTCTGTGTTCAACAAAGGGTTGTGACACTTACACGTTTTGTCTATCAAGAAAATCTTTACAAGTTGACACCACATTTGTTACTTGTAGCTGTAATACAATCGTCAGAAGTAAAAAGCTAACACGATGCCATAAACAGACTACACATATGGTCGCTCTAAATCAACGTCACCACCACCGAGCCTCCTTATTACTCTGTGAATGAATCCACATCTACGATTTAAGAGACTTGTGCCCATGTTGCATTATTTATGAGCTTTACATGCGCGATGACGTCTAACGTCCCCGCCAAAGGAAGAAGTCGCTTTAGGCAACTTCTTAGCAACCGCAGTTTTTAAGACACAATAAGTTCTTCAAAAAAATCAAAAGTGGGTTATAATTGGTGTTTTTAATGTCATAGAATAAAACGTGAAAATACTCAGAGGTTTAGCCACAGATCTTATTTCAGGCGATTTACCAAAAACCCATTAGAAGAACCCAAGGACAAATAGAAAAATACATCATCTCAGTCTGCTGTCAGCACAATTAAAACACAGGGTTTGTCCATTACACACTTGAGTGACATGAATATTTCTAATAAACATTCATGTTAAACAACTACTGATGTAATGTGATAAATGGTTAAATGTTGATGATGATTCAATCTATTTCAGCCGTTCCTGTAAACATATCTGAAGATGATTCAAGGTGTCAATGTCCTTTCGACAAGTGAACTATGACAAGACATGATAATGAAAATCACCTTTGACCGCCACTATACAGTATATTGTCAAAGACCAATATGACGTTACCAAATTCATACTGTATATTCTCATTAAAATAAATTAAGCAGTATTTACCAAATGTATTGTTTGTTTACATGAATAAGACTAATTCCCTGAGAAAAAAACATGTTATCCTTATGTACATGATTAATATCATGTAACAATTATGTCATACAAAATAGAAATATGACAAATGAACCTCAAATAGAAATATTTAAATATTCGTTACTGCTAAACTCTTGTTTATAAAAGTTCTTGCCTGTTATGCAGGTGGACTGAAAATGAATGCAATATTAAGTCAACTTCCAGTATGGGAACTCTGTTAATGACGTCACCCTGTAAAAAACACTCTGAACGGTCCATTCAAAATAAATATAAAATATTGTTACGGTGATTGCCACGCATATAGGGCACGTCTATATATTTGTGTTTTGAGCACCCTCGTACAGTTCTGATGATATTGGCAGAACTAGAACGCTCATGATAATCTAATATTTAAACACAAAGTTATATGTGATGTCTATGTAGGGAACTAGAAAGATGTTGAGGTAAAACCCACTGGACATGTAAAAAATAAGAGCTAATGCTAGCTCTGCTAATTCACCTCAGCAGTCATACACGTGAGTCAGACAACTACGATACACAGATAAATATACATATGTAATTAAAACAATAGTCATGATGTTATTTCGCCGATTTGTAAAATAATTGTGACGCTGTTTGACGTTTGAACTCACCCTCGAGCAGGCGCTGGATGATGCTGTCTATGTTGAGCTTGTCGATGTCAGCCATGGCGAGCCGTATACGACACAAACACCGACTCCTAAACCGCCCCGGACACGACAGACGAAACTCTTATAAGAACAATAAAGTGATTTATTCACACAAACTCGGAAAGACCGCCCGACAGTGGATGTAAAATCCGGGTTTGTGGCGGGCCGTCAGATGCGCGTGTTGCGGCTGTGACGCACCGGCTCTGCGGAAGGATACACACGCAGAGGCGGCGGCAGAGCAGCTGCTGTGCTGAAACAGGCCCGCGGATAAATACCGCGCAGCTGGGCGACTGAAGAAAATAGGGCGGGGAAATAAAGAGGAAGCGTACATGACTTTAACGTTTCCTTTCGGTTTTTAAGTTCTTTGAATACAATCGACAAAGCGTCAAAACACGCACACAACATTTTCAGAAAATCTAAAAGCAACCCTGATACGATTAAGGTGTCGATAATGACTAAAAATGTAAGATAACATGTTGGACGTCGTATTTCAACATGTCTTTTCTTTAGACATTTCATTAGCATCATGTTGACATCAATTGCACAACATGGACAGTGTGTGTCACAATAAACCACAACAAACAACATTGGGTTTACTTTTTTTAACCGTGCAAAAAAGTTGAGCTTTATTACAAACAACGATGGTATTGATGATAACCTCACACGTCGACTGAGACCAAGTGAACTACCACTGTTACTGTGGAAGAACCAAATGAGGGATTAATGTGTTTAACATTGTTCTGTTGAGATCTCACCAATTTAGTTTATAAGTTAATACCAACTGTAAACTGTTATTTAAACTTTGGTAAGTTTATATAGACAGAAGAGAGCTGTCCCACATAACTAACCCGTGCCCCATGTTTTTAAAGACCACTTTATGTATTATTTCATTAGTTCTCTCCAGTTTGCTCACGGGGTGAAACTGCGGCGCCCTCTAGTGTTTGTGTCCGGCCACCTGCAGTGACTCGCTGTCAAAACTTTTCTTTAAATTACTGAGTTTGACGTAAAGTAACAAACAACAGCGTGTGGATGTCAGATGGAAGGAAATAGACATTTTCTGAATTTCAAGAAATTCAATACAGTTACACAACAGAAGAATTTCATTGACATGTATTTTGTGTGTTGTCTGGTTAAATTATAACAACTGCAGGATGATTAATCCGATGGAAAATTATAGTCTAAAATAAAAGTCACATATTTAAACATATATATACAGTTTATATGGTATACTATTGTAGTGCCCTTTCCATATTTCCTTTAAAATTCTTTAAAAAAAAGTGAATTATAAATTACGATTCCCATTTTTTTATGAAATATTGCAGCGTTTTTAGTAAATAACTTATCAATGTGTGTCATTTTCTTTTTTTAAATGTATGTCCCCTCATAATCTTCAGTTAATAAGTGAAAATGCACTTCCGCCCTGAAATGACGATCCATCTCAAATGACGTGTTTAGACGGCTTGGGCGGAGCATCCGTTAACTCCTCCCCATCAATTGTTAGTCTGATGCTAGTTTCATTTCAAAATGCAACAGCTGTTTTTTTTTACATCCAATCAATTCGCAGTAAAAAAAAAACACGAGACACGCCCACTAATTTTCTCCCTGGAAATTCCTTTTCACTCGGAAGTGCGTCCGAATACGGAAGTAAAAACAATCGCAACATCCGGTTCACGGGGACTTTAAAAAGATTCTGTCCTAGCTGTCTTAAATAAAATGAGAAGAAATGTAAATGCCATTGTTCAAGCAGATCATGTGGTGTTAAGTGATAAATGATATAATATAATGTAACTTTGTACAGTTTTTACTATTTACGGTTTTTGAAGTTCTACTATAGTGTATAAGACACTTTTAAAAGTTTACTGTATCTGTATGTAAATATATACACTGACAGATTTTTTCAGCGTGTTTTAAATATGAGCCTTTCTTTAATGTATTATTTTGTAGTTCTATTTTATATACAGGTGTTTAAATGGTTTAAAGAAGAGTAAAGGACAGCATCTTACAGCCCATCACTCTTCAGCTTCAGTGTATTACCAACAGTACGAACACTAGTCTCTGGATTAGATGAGTGAGCCATGAAAAACAGGAGCTGTATTATATTCTGATCCCTCCTCCAATTTAAATCTGTGGGATATCCCACCTGTCATCTGGCACGAAGAATCAGAGCATTCATTGATAGTAAAAGTAATAGCACACCGTGCTTTGGCTCAGAGGACAATATTTATAAGTAACAGGAAAAATAATCTGGATTTGAGTAAATTAAATGAGAAATGTTTGAACAGTGAAGCATTGAGCAAGTGATGCCAAGGTCATGGGTTTCGATTCAAAAGACATAAACACAATGTGTGGCATTATAGCACTGCAGTGTGATTTGGATATGTAAAAATGTCATGTAATACTATAAAGTGTGCACATCAATGAAGTTGTGATATAATCACCAACCTATCACATTTCACACACTGTCTCGGCGGCTCGTGTCGCATCGGAGCTCTTAATGATGGCAGGATCATACAGTCGTGTGGTGGGTGTTACATTACAGTACACGCACAGAAATAACAGCACAGGGCTTTGACTTTATCCCAGCGAAAAACTAAAGAATAGCCACCTGTTATCAGCATCATTGAGTGAGGGTCATGAACCACACGTCACACACATGTTTTGTGTTTGTGTGTCTGTGAGCGTCTGATGTGTGGAACAAGTGTGATATTTTCTTTCAGTTTTGATTTTGTAACTTCAATAAAAAAAAGTAACAACCATGTGAAGGTTTCCTACAAAGGCTGTTTTTATTATAAAAGAACCCGATGAAAATACTTGACAATTCACAATTCTAGACATGACCTAGTATTTCCATATTTTAAAACTGTAAGTTTGAGATTTTTACCCAGTGTGTTAATTGAATACAAATAAGCAGTGTTAAGAAAGTTCCTCTGAAAAAGTAATGAATAAATAGTGACTACACATTTCTGTACAGATTACTCTCTCCAAAAAGTGTTAATTACTTTTTATTAATTAGTACAGCCTATTTAATTAATTCAAATAAATAACAAATAACTACATAAATTATTAATGTATTAAATTATACAAATGTGTGAAGGATTAATTAAAACATACATTTTAAAGTTAGTCTTATAATTTTGATATCATTTCCACTATTGAACATTTTACACAGTTTTATGTTTAGTTCATTGACATATGAAGTGACTGTAATTCAATTACAGAATTTTTTTTGAGTAATCCCTTACTTTACTTTTCAAGGGTAAAGTCATTAAATTACAGTAACTGATTACTTAGTAACACCATACACTGCATATGAGCCATATGATGTGAGAATAATTGATCAAGCCTGGTAGCACAAGTAATACGAGTTATGCTAAGAATTTAGGGTTTAAATATGGTTACAGTTTAATATTACATATTTCACTTATATTTTCTTATAGCCTTATTTTATATGTATTTATTTTTCCTTTTGTGAATGCAAATATTTGTATATTATTATTTTAAATATTATGTATTAATGAAATGAAATTACATAATACCGTTAAAAATAAACTAAATTAAATTAAATTAAATACATACATTAAATAATATCATAATAATTTTATTATAAATTGAGTTTTTATTACAAATGTTTATTTATTCAATTTTTATATTGTTTTTATTATATATTCATTGTATTTGACTTATTTTTATCAATTAATTGAGGGTACATTTGTCGCTGTCGTTTAATCTTCTGATAGGTCTGTGGTTTTTTCACACGTAGAGTTTGAGAAAATCTAGCGAGATCTACTTCAAGAATTAGTGAACTGGATCTAAACCTGAGATCTTCATTATCTAATCATAATTGTTCTGTAATTTATCTGATCTAATTGATTTACTTTTTACCCATTAACTTAACTTATCAATATATCTTCATTGAACAAACACAGACACAACATCATTGAAAAATGCGAACACTTTATTCACAAAGCCTGTCGATCATAAATAAATGGGCGGGTACAAACACACAGCGAGCGCTGCGATTGGCTGAAGGCTGAATTAATTATTCCTGATCTTTTTCCTCTCCGTGTGTGATGATGTGAACCAGATTATTGTAGTCCAGATTTCCAGTAGCGTCCGGAGGAAACGCGGCGAACATCTGTTCCATCTGCAGGTGAGAAAACAATCACTGTCACTGTATCCATGGCAACCCGACACCATCACTGTCACCTGTACGGTCTCCCTCACCTCCTCTGCTGAAAATCTGTCGGCCTGTGTGGTCAACATCTGCGTGACACTGAATAGAAACACACAGATAGGTTTCACACTTCTGTTAAATGCAGTCGGTGAACTAAAGTGGATGAACTGAAATCTTACTATTCTTTCTTCAGAATTCCTTTCCCCTCTGGATCAAACACTTTAAAGGCGTTAAGGATGGTTTCTTCGGGATCAGCACCTGTAATTTAACAGACAGCACAGGCGTTAAACATAAAACTTTGTTAATAGCATTTTGAGAAAAGACCGTCTCACCCTTGAGTTTCTCTCCGAACATAGTGAGGAAAACAGTGAAATTGATGGGACCAGACGCCTCCTTCAACATGTCGTCAATCTCCGCCTGTTTCACATTCAGACGTCCTGTCAGTCAAACGACAGAAGAAAGGCATCATGGGAATATCAGGATTCATTTATTCCTTTTAACATTGTATGAAGCCCAGATAGCACACTCCATATCGCCTACGTCTATTTGAAGTCTACATTTACATCTGCAATACATAGTTTGCTCATCTGCAAAACGTCTCTGAGACATCTGTACGTCTTTATTACGTCTGCTACAGATCTGGAGATCTGGAAAACATCTGCTAAACATCTTAGAAAGAGCAGTTTTACATCCATTCTAAATCATAAACATCTTATGTCTATATGACATCTGACAGGAGAATTCTCCGAGACATAGTGCAGATGTCTTGCAGATGTAAATGCAGAGGTCAAATAGATGCTAGATGCCATCAGGGAGCCAAAAGTTACAGCAGCTTTGAAGACTAGAGTAGACATTTTAAAGGGGTCATACGATACGATTAAAATTAATATTATAATTTTTCATTAAACACGATTTAAGGTTAAAAAACGCAGTATTTTCCACATACTGGCATGTTTTATATTCTCTTTGCTCCGCCTCTCTGAAATGCGCAACATTTAAAACGCTCATGGCTCTGAAAAGTGAGGTGTGCTCTGATTGGCAGTTAACCAGTGTTTTGTGATTGGTGGAATATTGCAAGCGTGTGACGGAAACGTAATACCTCTCATCATATTTGGAACATCAGTTTCTGTTAAATTGTTCAGACAAGTACACCACCTTACTTGCGTATTGGGCAGTCTTAGTCAAGTCAGACCACCAACTGACGCAGATTTGTGGGGGTGTAGTTACACAAGGCATTTCTGGCAGGTCTGGGAGAGCATTCACTTTAACATCTTTGCTTTACAAGAATTCATCTTTTGTTCCCACACTTTCATTTCTGCAATTTTACATGTCTATTACATGCATGGGCAACTTATAACACACAAAAGACACAGAAGACACGTACTCGCGCCTTTAAGAAATGTGTGTTCCAGAAAAGTTGCGTAAACCAACCTAGAGCTGCAAAGGTGTCTCTCAGATCATTCTTGTCGATGAATCCATCTCTGTTCTGATCCATGATGGTGAACGCCTGACACATGGAAGACAAACATATTTTACAACAGAAAAACACATTCATACTATAACTTGGACACCTAATATTATTATCAATTACGTTTCACTGAATATTTTTTTTTCGGACGCTTCTAGGACCAAAAGAAAATAGAGCCAATCCTTCCTATCCCTTATGAAAATAACCATGTTTTTTTTGTGGTACAAGTGTAGTAACCATACACTTATAATATAATGTATAATGTAAACAAAACGTGGATTCAACTTTCTGCCTTCGGAGTGTTCTGTTACAAACTTTACAGGAATCATTTGTAAATTTATTTTTTAATACTTAATTTATTTAATTACTGTGACATAATCGGACATCATGCAGTGCGCTGCAGGTGGTGACATGCGCATTATGTGATGATGCGTCTTTACACACGGCCATCGCTTCAAAACGAAATCCGTCTGTAGCGGAAAAAACAGCAACAACGTGAAGCAAAAGACCATGAAGGCATGTGTTTTTGTACTATTTTGTCTTATTTAGTTTTGCCAAATTATGCAACTACAGAATTCCTATTTCAGTATTGTACTCTACTGTTGGTTTGACTCTGGACGTTCGACAGTCATGAATTTAGGGGCCGTCTCCAAAGTTGCATACACAATATATTTTGACTTCAATAGCATTTACGGAGAATGACAGACAGTCACAAAACCAGCTGTACAATGTTCATGTTAAGGTCATAAACCTGATTATCAGTTTAAGGTTTTTTGTCTTTCTGTTTTAATTCGTTCAAGTATGTTATTTGATTTATTATTTTTATTCCCTATAGATTAAAGTTGTGCTTATCTAATTTTAACTATTATGACTGAGGCCCCTCACAACGGTTTGCATTGGGCCCGAGACGTCTAAGATCAGCACTGATATTGTAAAATCAAGTTCTAGTATGATCGTGGAAAATAACGATCATATTTAATAACGATAAATATTTGGTCTTGGACATCTTTAATGAGAGATGTCTGTGATTAAACAGAAAACAGATATATGTGAGATTCAAGATATAGTTTGGATTTGCTCACGGTTATCATAATCTTATCATTGGCTAGAAGGAATGTTTGAGATGCTAAACAGAGCTTTTCTTTCATTATATTACAAAATAAAGGCTGAGTTCCACAGGTTCCCATCAAAGTTAAAGACAATAGCCCCATCTGTCATTTATCCCACCAGAATTCGGAATGCAAAGGAGTGTCTCTATAAATATATATCAGCCCTCAACGGGGATCAGACAGGACTATCGGATTCCACAGCGCGGGTCGCTGCAGACGCCTCGGACTCATCATATATCAGCTGCTCTTTATGAATGACAAAACACACAAGACCTCTTTAAACTCCTGGATCTGAGCCTGTTCAAACATAGAGAAGACGTTGGAGTTTGCTCCTTCTGCCGACCGTTTCTTCGCTTTCTTGGGTGCCTGCGGAACACAAAAAGTTTTTCACACCAGATCAGATTCAAAAAGTCTGAACGGAATGCTGAACTATTTGAAGGACAGAAAATTGAAATGACAAAATTTCAAACTAGGGATGTGACAATGTTATCGTTTTATTGCAATAACAAAAATGTCTCAATGTTATCGTGGTCAGCCTTCAGCCAATCGCAGCGCTAGCTGTGTGTTTGTACCCGCCCAATAAAGTGTTTGCATTTTTCAATGATGTTGTGTCTGTGTTTGTACAATGATTTGTATGAAACGATAGGTCTTCCGACCCTGACATGGAGAATGTTTGAAAAAATAATAGATGTTGCCCATCTTGTGAAAATATTTTATTTGATAAAAATTTCATTCGACCCATCTCATGCTATAACTAATACCTCTAAGCAACAGTAATGATTCGAGGATGAAGAAAAGAGGATGCTTACGGCACCTTTCCAAGTCGTCATTTTAAATACCGCAATAAAGATCGTACCGTGGACTTTATACCGAGGTATCATTATACAGTGGGATTTTGTTTTTGTGACATACCTACTACAAACTCAACATAAGAACACAACACAATACAACAGAAAACAGCAAGAGCAGAGTTTTGGACAGAAACTAAATGAAACAACTTCCGCTTACACTGCAAATTTTCTTTCAAATTTTGACTGCAAAAAAGCATTTCTGTATTTTCAGGCACAAATATCAAGAAATTCAATTCAAGATGCATTTACATGAAGCAAAAAGACAGAAGGTATTACTGTGTATCTTGTTTTTTTTAAAAAACAATCATTTTCATGCTGAAAACCACCAAATGTAACTTAAATATATTTTTCTTAGTCCATCTGCAGATACGTTTCTTGTTTTAAGCACACACAGATCTAAGATTTTTTTTTAAGAAAGTTTTGAAATAGCCTAAGTGGATTGTAAAAATATGAAATGCTCTCTCATTCATAAGTGTCTCTGGATAAAATCATCAGCTGAATAAATACATCGTTATCAACTTATTATCTCAACATTTTATATATTATTTCGTCACAAAAATACCAAAGTATACAACCTACTACCTCAACCGGCACCAGAGTCGGTGTGACCATCAGGTGTTGTGGCTTTACTCACCATGGCTGATGTAAATGGAGGCGCTCAGAACAGTGACGGACTCCAAAACTGCAGCTGAACAATGAGACGCTGACGGAAGCCTTTTGTAGATGATCCGTGCTGTTGTCTACTGGCCGATATAAATAACACATATCCTCTTTAGGAAGTGACAGGTAGATGATGATTCTTCATACACGCACAGGCGTGTACCCCCAAGCTGAAGGTCTATTGTGATTTAGGAACAACAGTGGTTTAGAATAACAGGATCTCGCTCTCTAGAGGACACATGGAAGAAATGTTGGCTCATTCCTCAGCTGTTTGATTCGGTGATGTCCATCGGTTCTCTCTTCTCATCCTGTTTCATTTCAGGGCTTCCACACGACTTTGGGAAAGTCAAAAACATCAAGATGAATTGACTGTTGTAACAAAATTTACTGTGTGAAGAGTGAAGTGGGAAAATTTGTTAAGGTAGAATACAGGGAGCTTGATTTGGATTTGAGTAAATGTGATGAAATGCTTGAAATCATGTTGAGATCTTGAAGAATATTGACTTTTGATTGCAGACGAGACAAATCTGAGCTCAGTTTGAGACATTGTTGACATCTCTTGACAAACTCACATGACAGATTAGCCAGATTTCTGACTCTATTTCTCAGGAGAGTGTATTCTTTTTTATGCCTACGATCGATAACTGAAACGAAAGACATCTCATCTTTTATTTTTGTTCTTTCTTATGGCCAGAGACGAATCTTGTACTTTCATAAAGAGAGTTGGAAACAGAGAAGACGATTTTTGACTTAAAGTCCCAGTGAAATAAAAAATTATAAGACTTATTTTTTCATGAAATATTGCAACGTTTATTGTAAATAGCTTATCAATGAGGATCGTTTTCTTTTTTAAATATATGTGCCCTCATAATCTTCAGGTAAAATCAGAAAATGCACTCCCGCCCAGAAATGACCTAAATCAGACGGCTTGGGCGGAGCATCCGTTAACTCCTCCCCTTCAACTGTCACTCTGCTCCCAGCTTCATTTCAAAATCAATGCAACAGCTGTTTTTAAATCCAATCAAGTCGCAGTGAAAAACTGAAGCCACGCCCACTCATTTTCTCTTTTGAAATTCCCTTTCACTCAGAAATGCATCCGAATACGGAGGTAAAAACGATCGCAACTTCAGTTAACGGGGACTTTAAAGTTTAAAGTAGATTTCAACAAAACCTCAAACTGTGCTCGGACATCCAACCTGGGTTGCGTTTCCCGAACTACGACATAACTCGCTAGTTGTCCAGCATAGTAAGATGGATCATTGGGGAAATGAGTGATGTAGTTACGACTGTTTCGTGAAACCGCAGATCCATCGTTTGAACCAAGTTGGTTCAGCAATCTAGTTGATGACGCCATACAGGTGGTGGAGTAATGACGTCTACTAATAAATACGTTCAGATTGAATTAATGTCAAATAACATCCATTGCATTTAATGGTGACTTAAGTTATCCTATTTTTATATGTATTGTCTTATTTCACGATATTTCAGTAATTCAAAAATTTCCTCCAACATCACTCTATCCAGGGATTCCCCAGGGTCCTGCACGTAAGAGCTACTAGGTTGTTCTCATTCATTTAAAAATAGATCATGTTTTTATCTCACTTTTTTCAGTCTCCAAACGAATAAAAAGTTTAAGTTCCAGTTCTTTATAATCATGACTCGTGCAGTCTGTAGTAGATATTAACCTGTCAGTAACACAAGACACGGCTGCCACATGGAGGGCAGTAATGCGTGACACGCACATTCACATGCCAAACCTATTAGCAACGAGCTGAAAAACTCTCCAAGCGTGAGGGTTAAAGAGCTCTGCTGACACATGTGCAATTTCATTCTTCATGTGTGAAATGATTGACGGATTCTTCATTCACTACATTCCCAATTAATAAGTTGTTGCACTTGTAAAAATGAGAAAACATGCAACGTTACCTTCGTAACTTCGTGTTGTTTTAAACTTACTGTACCTTCGTGTTGTTTTAAAACTGTTTGAGTTTCTTCTGTTGAGCACAAAATGAGATCAATGGCTTCAGAAATCTACAGTTTGAGACACATGAAATCCACACATTTGTCCATTCATTAAGAACTGTGTCCTTCCAAAGGTTTTTCAGGAAATGGAAAAAACGCTGTTCCTTTCAAATTAATAAATGCTGCATTGTCAAAGTTGACAAGAACTTTTTATACGTTTTATTGGTTAGATATTTGACAAACATAAAGGGTGACATTAAATAATGATTTATGGCACACACAGAAAACAAACATGGAGAACAAAGTTAGCAATAATGCTTTGTCCCAGAAAGTATTAATGATTTATTTTAAAGCAATCTATACTCTACAGATTGCTTCGATTTTGTGTCTCCTTTGATCTTAAAGTAACACTGCCCCCAAAAATCAAAATACTGTCATCAATTACTCTCCTTCGAGTTGTTCCAAAAGTGTGTAAATGTCTCGGTTCTGATGAACACGCAGAAAGATATTTAGAATAATGCTTATAACCAAACCGATCTCAACACATATTGACTCCCATCAGGGGCAGACTGATCAGTAGCACGTTCTGTCAAAGTCCAGAAAGCCTGTCCTACCGACGGCCTAAGACCGTTGGCCGCTACCAGGGCTCGACTGGCGGATGTATTTTAAAAGCGAATGCACGCAACGCGAAGATTTTAGCGATTCGGACACGTATGCATGTAACGCAATGCACACGTTACATACAAACCCCCCCTCGTCGATAGATTTGGTGGAGGGCTGATGTGGGCCAAAATGATGTGTGTCACACACATTTAAAACATATGTGACATCTACAGTGCAAATCTCTCATTTTCTAAATCTAATGACAACACTGTTAATTGTGACTTTCTTCCAAGCTTTCATCTATTGTAAATCATATTTTAGTATCTCTCTCTGCATTACAAAACTGGTATTGTGGAAATGCCTCAAAGAATTAGAGCAGTTATTGAACTGATTGATTGAAGAATCTGTGTGTGTGTGGAAAACAGAACGGCAGGCAGCTCACTATGGAAACAGGCTTTTATACAGAATTGGAACTCTTCATTAACATAATGTTTAATGTCAAATGTGTTTGAGTTATTTCTTGTGCTTCCAGAACATGAAGCTAAATTTAGCCGATGACACACGGACTGATCCTCAGATTTAATTTCTAGGTCTTAATTTACATTCAACAGACTGTGCTGTGGAAAATCAATACTGTGCACCGTGAGTTTCAGATCACACGACAAAATCAATATAACCAATAACTCCAGTTATTCGGTCAGCATTGACCCAAACTTTAGCAACAAAAAGAGCATTTTGCAGTTACCACGGCACAAACTTTGCAATGGATTTGCTTTTCTGAATCAAAACATTTGCATTGATAGACATGGTAATAGCGATGATAATCTATAAATTGTTTTGAAATTTGTTGAGTTCATGTCTGGAACGTGAACATGAAAAGCTCATTAATTGTCATCTATTTAGTCAGAAATAAAAAAATAAATTTAAACAATGATTTTCAAAATAAAGTTTTTTAGAAACTCATCTTTAGACAAATATCACCGGTCCACACTGATTGGATGATTGATTGATTGAATGATATATTGATTGATTGAGCTCCGCCCACAGCAGATGTTGAGTGGATTGATGAATTGATTGAGGTCTTTGTTTGCAGTTATTGATTGGTTGGATGTATCGATCGTGAGTATAGACTACATGTGTTGGGCGTTTCACCCTCAGCTCAGATCAGATGATAGTGGAGCACACAGTCAGTAGAGAACCTCTCTGTTTGAGAGAACGACATCATGGACACCAAGAGCGCTCTCCAAAATCACATGGTATGTTTTTCTTAATACTTGTTGTTGTTTACAGGATTGAATTGCTGAATTGTTGTTGAAAGCGTGAGGGAGTAAATGGTGACAGATTTTCAGAGGAACTATTCCTTTAAATCACAACCTTTATCTCAACAGGAGCTGTGCATGTCTCCATCAACATCACCCTGGTAATACATCTCACTGTACATAGACTGTGTTTTTCGTCAAATCTTATGCAAATTTTTATATTCTCAGATGAAAAAAGGTGCAATAATTCTCTCATATTTCCATTTTTGATTTGTGTGTCTTACTGTCGTGTAGCTCTGGAGACGATCTGAAGATGATGATCGCCAGGAGAGACGGTGAGATTCAGCGTCTGCGAGAGGAAGTTCATCGTCTTCAGCGCCTGCTGCAGGAAGTCCAGGAGAGAACAGCCAATCACGTCACGCTGCTCCAACAACAACTGACCAATAAATCACAAGATGTTGAGGTTCGTACAGTTCATTTTATGATTATTATAAGACGAAAGGAAAATTCTCTCCTGTCCCTGACCTCACCGACTCTATTCTTTAGTGAAGTATGCTTTGATCAAGCGTGCTACTCATCCAACAGTGTCAGTGTTTTTGCTGTAACATGTGTGTGCTTTGTGTCTAAGATACTTCAGGCCAGGTTACAATCACAGCACGACTATGTAAAGATCAAAGCTGAACTCAGGTCTCACAAAACATCTAGTAAAAAAAATCGTAAAAATTGTTCCGGCAACATACTATCCTCTTTACTCATATGTGTTCTCTCACTGACCTTCAGCAGTCTCCTGCCATTGAAAAAAACCGCTGATAAACCGGTGAGAGAACGGCTCTTCAACTTTTAAAGCTCTCTAAATTCCTAGTAACCAATATTCTCTCTCTCTCTGTTTATAAGGTCTCTTCACCAGCACCAGATGTTTGTGACATGTCAGTGAAGCAAAGTGCAGCTTTATATTCGCAGCCCACTGGTGACAATGGTAAGTGTTTGTGAATAGATCTTTTTATTTATTTATTGTCTATCTAATGAAAACATATTAACCGTTTCTTCGGACACGCATGCTGGGACTGCGGTCTGTGTTTGGCGAGGTGCGCTTGATAATATAACTGATTAGATTTTATTTCATTTATATTAATATGTATTTATAGTATTATTTTATTTTATAATAATTGTTTTAAATATCAGATTTGTTTAATTTTGTGGTATGTTTATTTTATTAAATTAACAATTTGTCCTGTAGTTTTGACGCATTTAATGAAAACGTATGGTACACGCGGTACAAACCGGTTTCTGTTACTGTAATCTACAGTCACTTGTTTGTGAATGTGTACCGGAAGTTAAGAGCACGTGCAGTAACGTTTATGTTGTTTCGTTAAAATTGTAAATGTTTTAAAAATGGGTTAACACTGCAGTTTATGCAAATCTCATATTAATCTTGAGAACCTATACAATAGTATTGTATATGTTTTCGAACAGTATTTGGTTTGATCAAATTTATTAAAGACGGATACAGCTGTGCGATTATTTCCGGAAAAGACGAGCTGCTGGAGGCGGGCAGGAGGGACGGAACTACAGCACGAGCACACAACACATCATCGCATTAATCCCTTCGTGTTGTTTACATAATGCAAGTACGCGGCGATTACCAACAAAACACAGACATATGACTTAGTTTGACTAGCATGTTACCCCATCTTTAAATATATTACTGTCCTTCTAATGATTTTTTATTTTTGGTCATCCTTATGTTTGTCTCTGGGTTTTTCAAATATCTTACCAATAAAAACTACTTAAAAAGTGCTAGTTAAGACCGCATTTAATCATTCATACGTTTTTTCCATTTTCTGAAAACCAGTGACAATTTAAATGTTTATCTCTCAATCTAGTACTGAAGACAAACTCCCACTGCATTAAACTGTCTTTGGTAAACTTTAGTTTAATGGAGAAAATTCTATTTTAAATTATGAATCTGCAGATGGCTTATCTTTAAGCATCACAAAGACATCCAAACAACAATAAATAGATTTTTCCCCACAGGGGATTTAAATCATCACTTACTGTTCTGTCTTCTTTTCCTTATAAAAATCTTCTCTATGAAGAAACTTGCTCACTTTATTAATTGTCATTCAGTAATTAAGTTACAGTATTTTGAAATATGCAACAGAACTTCTTTACCTGAATGTGTGGTCTATTCACACTGCAATAAACAAAATATATTTTAAACGATTATAAATATATTCATTTATAATTAAATAATAAATCAATTCTTTATTTTGTCTATACCGTTACAAATATTGAAACATTCAGTAATCAAGATGCATTTACCTGATGCTAAACTACTTAATATTAAGTCGTGTTTACTGACAAAATTATAAAACTTCTTTTGAGTTTAGGCTTAAAAAAATCTACCAATGGAGTAAGAAAAATAAATCTAATTCAAAGGCAAACTTTTCCTAGGCCCCCATGTGTTTTCTTGTCTTTAGAGAAATGCAACATTTTTCCCCCATTTCATCAATGTCCTTTATCCGTCTTGACTAAATGAAATCTTGATTTTAAAAATGTTTGGAGACAAGACAAAACACATGGGTTCCAGAATCGTCTTCTGCAGTGGACACATGAAAAAGGACGTGCCTTCCTAAAATGAAGATTGTAGATTATAAATAGATTAATTCATATTTACTGTCAGGTCCTGCAGTGCTGCCGGAGCTTAAGACGCCAGTAGAGTTTCATCAGGACTCATGGAGTGAGCCGTCCGCTGATATCTCTGACCTTAGTGTAGTCAACAAAAGATCATCATCATCATCATCTCTGATCCTCCACATGGCTATCAAAGAAGAGACATCAGCATCCTGTAAGTACAGCATCAGTGATGAGGATGATGTTAATGACACCGATTCTGATGAGGTCATGGATCAAGATGAAGGTCAGCTCGACACTGCCAGAATCACCCAACAGGTGAAAGAGTTTCTTCAGACGCACAACATCGGCCAGCGAGTGTTCGGACACTGTGTGCTGGGGCTTTCTCAAGGGACCGTGAGCGACATACTGGCCCGACCCAAACCCTGGAGCAAACTGACCGTCAGAGGCAGAGAACCCTTCATACGGATGAAGAACTTTCTGTCCAATGAACACAACATTCAAACTCTCGGCGTCATCAGAGAAGGATGGACAGGTGAGACAGATCCACCACGCATGTCAAGTTTTCTTTTTTTCATTTCACACATTTCCGATCCCTGTTTCGTGCCGTTTAAGCAAAACGGATAAAACAAAATTGAGTTATAATTAGGATTTTATCATGCCAAAAATGAATGATACACAATTTCTGACTGAGCACGTCTAAATGAAAGTATATGTGTTGTACGTTTAGTGGAAGAGAACGACAGGAGATCTCCGGAAGTGGAAGATGAGTCAGACAAAATCAGGAAAATTCTCGAGCAGGCTAAACACGAGATGCATCTTTCATCGCATACGACCAGCGAGATGTGCACGACATGGCGTGAGAATTCCCCGGTGAAGCCGAATGAGGTGCATTCTGAAAGACTAGATCCCAGCGATGAGTCCCCAACAGATTTTGTTCAAAGCATTATCCAGAAGGTCCAACGTGAAATCGCCAGAAACCCGTACGCCTCCATCAATCCATCACACTCCTGGTCTCCTCCTCCGGGTCAATGGTCATTCCAGATGCTTCCTGTGGAGTCAGAACAAGGCTTTTACAACAAAACGATACCGGGGCAGAAAAGGCCTCGAGAGGAAGGATTGATAGCAAGACCGGGCCGTCTTGACCATTTGGCTGTTGAAAGCTGTGGGAAAAATCAACAGCTAGCTCAAGACCAGAGTGCAGCACTCACTTTGAAACTGTTGGCAGTCCAGACCGGTGTGAATACCAGCAGGACAGTCCAGAGTCTTGAGTTGGACACATTCAGCATCACCAAAAGAGTCAAGGACATTCTCACAGTCAACAATCTAGGTGAGGATGACTTGCATGCAAATGATATTATGAATGATACTGATAAAGAACTGTGAAGTTCTTTTTCTAATCCACATGAAACACTCTAATATACTTTATATATTTATTTTGGTAAGGTTCAAAAACACTACACACTAAAATCAAGGAATATACCACAGTTTACTGTTGATAAATTATAGTAAAACCAATATTTACAAATCACCTACAAAATACTGAAGATCTTACCAAATGTATGAATTGCTATAATATACTACAACACATTACAATTTACTGTTTTACTCTCTAAAATACTCAAGGATCGTATTGCCATTTTATTACAGTTTACCAATACTTAACATTAACAAAGTGTATGTGTCTATTTACACACACACTAAAGAAAATATGTAAAAATACGACACAATATACTGTATTAATATGAGGGAATTTTCTGTATTCATTTTAGATGATTTTCCTGTATTTTACATTTTGCACCGCATTAAATTACATTTTAGCATTAACAAAATTGTCCGTAACATAACGGAAAATGTACTAGTAATTTTCTACCAGTATGTTCTCTATTTTTTTACGAGATTTTCTTTTTATAGTGCAGTAGAATTAAATGTACTATAGTTTACTACAGCAAAACCTGTAGTTATCATAGTTTTCAGTTTTATTAATATTTTAAAGGTTTTATTCTCCTATGTTTTAGATTACGTGTTTTTATGTTAGTTGTAGCAATTTTCTTGCATGCTTTTGTCAATTTATTATTTATTTTACACGTTGCTATATGATTATTATTTTTGTTTATTAACATATATTTAGTGACTTATTTCAGTTTGATTCTGATTCAACATTTAAATTTTTCCCCAATCCTTTACAGGCCAATATTTATTTTATTTCATTATGCTGATACGTTTTCAAAGTTGTAATTTTAGTAAACTTAAATAACCTTGGTATAAACAAAAGTATACGTTTTTCATTTGGTAAGTTAAACACTCATAGTGATGAGGTAGCTCTTTCAAGCTATTGCAAAATTAAATGTTTTTTCACTTTCTGGGTAATAAAAGAATCTTATAATAATTACCAAACAACATACTAAAGTAACTTTAAGCACGCACACGTTTTCAGACTTTAGCTGTATTTGTGTGTCATTGTCAGTGGTGTTGGTTGTTGATGTCAGCAGGTCAGCGTCTGTTCGGCGAGACAGTTTTGGGTTTAACACAAAGTACTGTGTCCGAACTTCTCTCTCATCCCAAACCCTGGACAAAACTGAGCGTGAGAGGGAAAGAAAACTTCATTCGCATGAATCTGTGGCTCCAGGACCCTCGCAATGTCCAAAAACTGAACACTATAAAGATGATGGACCAGAGAGGTACAGTAAATGTGTGAAAGAGTCCTTTCATAACTCATACATTCAGTCATTCTTCATTAATTGCGTATTTTCGTATTGCAGCTCGTCTCAAGCGTGCTCTGATCGGATCAGATTTTGACTTGCATGGAACAATTTTTGACACATCGGACAATGATCTCAGTCTTCATGATCATTCAGAATTGTTTCATGTGTCCAAGAGGCCTCGTGTGGTTCTTTCATATTGGGAGAAAGAAGCTTTAAAAACAGCCTATCAGAAAGAGCCGTACCCCTCTCAACACACCATAGAGACGCTGGCATCACAACTAAACCTTAACATTACTACTGTCAGTAACTGGTTCTACAACTACAGGTGAGTTATACATAAACTGGCTTTTTTAAACAAAAGTGTTGTTTGAGTACATTTAACATTTATTCAAATTGAGTCACAAAATTAAAGAGCATTCATCATTTTCTCAATGAACCAACAATAAGTAGAAACGTTTGACAAAATGCTACCTTTAAATAAAACTAAAACGTATTCCCTGACCAAATAAACGTATTTACCATTAAAAACCTAAAATTTTCTGATGTCGGACAACAAACTCTTCTGTGCTTAAAAATGTGTAATCTGTAACACATTTTTCCACTAAAAAAAAGATTTTGAATACCTGAAAAATGAATGCTCTACACTGAAAAGAATTTATGTAGAAATTACAGTTTTACTGGTAGTAGTTTGTTTAAAGATAAATAATCATTGAACATTAACATGTCTTTATCCTTACAGAAAAAAAACTAAAAAATAGATAATTTTTTCCTAGTTTTGGTTCTCAGAATGCCTTGCATGAGGCTGTTATTTTATAGTTTTGTTTTTGTAAAGATAAATACTTGTTAATGTTCATTTATCTTTGAACAAAATGTTGCCAATAAATTTGATAAATATAAATCTACAGTAAGTTACTGGCAACTAGCAGCTAAATACAGCAAAAATGTTCAGTGTAGCATTTTATCTTGTCTACCAGGACAAAATAATATCTTCATCAAAATTGCGTAAAACAAGAAAAAAATTGAGTGGGGTAAGAAAAGTTAAAAAAAAGTTTCTAAATTAAATTAGAAAAAAATATTCTTACCCCACTGGCAGCTTTTTTAAACATAAACTCACTAAATTTTAAATTCAGAAAACAAAACTTTATAACCTTTTAAGTACGCTCATTTTGCTTTTCAAGCATATCAATTCTTGAATCAGAATTTTGGATATTTAAAATATTCAAATATTCTGATCAAAGACTTCGTTTATATAATATTTGTACTGGAAAACAAGATTACAGTGATTCATTTTAAGGGATAAAGGGGTGGTTTCCCGGACAGGAATTAAGACTAGTCCTAGACTCAAATAAAGGTTAGAGCTGTCTAAAGTGAAAACAGCTTGACACATCTTAAAATACATCAGTGCCATCCTGTTGTCTCAAAAAAAAAATCTGAGGCATGTTTGTAAAAACTACTTGACTCTTTTAATTAAACTCGGCCTAGTGCGGATTTAAACTAATCCCTGTCCTGGAAACCGCCCCTAAGAAACTAACATAAATGATACTAAAATATGTAAATGGCTCTTTTAAACCTGAATTCAAGTGAATGTGTAAACTTTTGCTGTTTTTCTCTAACCAGGTCTAGAAGCAGACAAGAAACTTGTCATGAAACCGCTTCATTTAACGAATCTGAACACACAATCCAGAGTCCAACCGGTTTAAGTCCTGTTTCAGACAGCAGTCTCACCGGCCTGAGTGCGAGTTTACTCTCATTCAAACAAGAACCAGATGATGCTGAAATAAAAAAAAAAACAGCAAAACGCAATCATTGTGTTTCATATGTTCAATCTGACAGGAAGGTAAAGCGAGAGTATGATGATGATGGACAGGTGTCACCTGCTTCTTCATTATGAGCTGTGAGGAGAGGAATGATGCAGTCATACATAATAAACAATAAACAAAGTTTCTGTCAAACACAACAAGATTTTAGTAAATATGTAGCATATTTTCTTATTTCATACCTTTATTTGCAGTTAATGATTACTACTGGTTATAGATTTGTATGGTATTTCACGTACTTATAATCGTCTTGGTTTGGAGATTAATTGATAATTAATAGATTTGTATAAAGATAAACCTTTTGAGTTCAAGCACTGCCCTAACTTGTATTTATGTCTGTTGTTTACTGTACATCATTTGTCACATTTTATAATACAATAAACCAATTGCTTTTACCAAAATACCATGCTTCACTTTTTAAACCGTAAATTAACCTGAATGTCAGCGTCAAACAAATTGTGAATTTATGATCAATACGAACTATATAAACATAAGTTTGTAAAACTTAGAAAAATATAAACGTATTTACAAACCGTGTAACATGTTTGGAATCAAGCACGCGCATGCGCAGCACACTATTTGCAAACATATTTGATTATACCGAAGTATTGCGAGTATTACAAAAATCCAGTTATTGCAAAACACCGCGATATGCACATCTGCATTTCAATCATTTCGATATATTGTGCAGCCTCGGTTTCAGCAAAAAATAAAAACAACTAAACAATCAACAGAATGTACAAAAACGACAACGCGCCTTTTTTTCACATCGCTACTTTAAATTCAAACGTATGGCTTCACATAATAATTTAACACTCCAAAAAGTCACGTATAATCATTTTAGAATAAGAAACAAAAAAGCAACTCACGTGACGCGGTTGCGTCACCGCGTCACGTGACCCGAGCTGCACAGCTGAGAGCGGAGCGTCATGGCGCTGGAGAGTAAATGACACTCAATGTTTACATTCCGTTAACCGTCACATTCATCGTTTCACGCGTGTTTCACATCTTCAGTGACTGACAGCTGACCAGGTGAGTGTGCGCGCGTGCAGACACTTTATTCGCATGATTATTGTGCAGAAGAGTGAAGTCTGAGTGACGGGTTCCGCCCTCAAAACATAAACAACAACAACAACACACTCTCACAACACACGCCAGTGAAGAGTATCCTTTGCACGACCTGTTTGTTTACGTCATTTAAAATTGCTCGTGCTGTCTATCCAGGGACCGTAGAGAGTGAGCTCCCTACACAGAGAGCATTTTGAACACGTAGGGAACTAGAAATGCTGCCTGTGTAGTCGGCTTGATCTATCCTGCCATTGCACTCTTGGTACTTTCAGTGGCTTCTCGTTCTCTTTCAAATGCATATAGTGCTTTAATGCATTTAACACATGCTTTGTTTTATGCACAAATGCAACACACTGTAGTATGCAACGTGCACACTAGGATTTGAACCCAATGCTCTTCCTATTGAGAAAATGTGTTTGTCAAGGTAGATAACATATCTCTTATTATGTGGAAGAAGAACAATCTGCTGAAGGAAGCGGTTTTGTTGACATGATCTTTGATAGTTTACATGTCAATAGCTGTCACATGACCAGCCCTTCAGGAAGCAAAACCTGTTTGGAGTTTCATCCCTCCTCTCCTTTATTATTGGTCATCTATGAATGCCGATGAGGTCATACAGTATACACTTCCACTTCACCCAGCCTGACTCACATTACACCTGATGTTTAACATGAATTTTATTTTTCAGAACATATAGCTTCATTCACACGCTTCGATCTAATTCTGCTTGAATCTTTTCTTTCAGACTTTCTCTCCGTATTCGGGGCTGTGTTGACTTTTACAAAAGCAGGTCTGTAGACGCACCGTCATCACCGTCAAAAACCCAGCGTATGGAATGTCTGCATGTTTCTTCATGTGTGGTATAGATGCGGAGTGATGTGTGCGCATGTCTTTGTGTGTAAGATCTGAATGCATGTAGCTGTGTGTGAAAACGGCTCATATGTGAGCTGGAATGATGCAAAATAAACCTGATAATAAACCTTAATGACGTGAATCTTATACAAACAACTGGACGTGGATACTGAAGCATGTTCACATTAGGATCTTGTGTGAGGAATTGTGTTTGTGTCACTGACTTCTGCCACACACATAAACACAGATGGACTAGAGTCTCTGAGATCCTGTGATATGGTGAATTATAACAGTTTTCAAAGCGTTTAAATATTTAACCACTGAGACAATGTTTCACGGCAAGAATCTGTACTTTTGTGAAGGAGACAGAAGACTTAACATACGGCAGCATTAAATCAACAAAAAGCACAAATGAAGAGTTTGGTTCCAAAATGAGATAACTCCCTTTTTTTTTAAATCATGTTTTAATTGTGCACTCCAATTACATGAATAAAACTGCAGTTTGTAGTAACAAACAATGACTTGTTTAAAGTCATAATAACTAAAAAAACAACAACTAAGCTAACTAAGGGCATGTTCACACTTGACGTCTTTTTTGAAGCTGCCAGCGTTTGTTTTACATCATTACCCTATGGGATAAACCCTGTTTTGCAAAACGTCGCGATCGCTTTTTTTACTAGCCCCCGCCAGCGTCTTCTTCTGCAGCTCCGAGCGCCTTTTTAAGTCGAAAAAGTGCAACTTCTCTAAAAAAAAAGCCTTTACATCAAGCGTCTTTTTTGACAGCTGACCAATGACAAGCAATGAGCGAGACCTGTCGTTTCCATAACAACGTGCAAGGAAGGTGATTGGTCGAGCAGGATCCTTCTCTAAAAAAATAAAATGCGGGCCGAAGCTTTTCTTTTACTAAAAAAGCGCTCGCGTCAACTTTTTCTTGTCAAAAAAGACTTCAAGTGTGTTCATGGCCTAACACAAATAAACACAATAAAAACATGATAACGTAATAAAAAACATGATTTTTAAAAAAAGATCTCATTTTGGAAACAAACTCTTCATATACACATCGTTCGTATGTTTTTAAGAATCTCTGCAGGATTCTGCTGGTGCTATCCCAGTTAACTTGTCTTGACATTAATAAGTGACTTGTTGTCCTGAATGAAGGATTTCTGGCATGCTTGTTTTAGATTAATGTTTCTTAAAAACGTTCTTGTCAACACTTTATTTTGTTTCATGAAACACACCAACACTAAAATCATTTGTATATCTTTATAAAGATTCTTATTATGGTAATACAAAAATCTGATTCTCATCAAAGTAATAAAAGAAAGATTTATTCACCCTCATGTCACTGCCTCATGCCATTTTAACGATTCGCTTATCACTTAAATCTGCTGATATCACTGCTATAAAAAGAAAAGTACAAAATTTGTAGACAGTCACACTTTGACTTGTAGGGCCTGTTGTGTTGTAAATGTAAATTCACATTAACTGTCAGGTTATGGTTTGTCCAGGACTGTGATCTGCTGGTTTCTGCCCACCCTTCTCAGGACCATGGTAAGACCCCTGAGCCCCCTTCAATCCCGTTCACTGAGAATAAAGAACACTGTAAAAAGAGATGTGTTGACTTTCCTTAAAATATGCACCATTTTTACAAAATGGTGGTTTTAAGTAATGTCAACTTAAGGGGATTTAAAGTCAAAATAACAAGAACAGTTTTGTTGCGTGTACACAAATGTATAAATTCACTTGACCATCTTTACAAAACGATGTAGCACAAGTTCAATCAACTTACAGTGCTCATGTAGGCTGTCCTTGAATATTTAATTCATTTACCCGTAATGTTCATATAGCATAGTGAAGTATATCATTATAACAAGTAGTATTGAAATAATTAATGACTGTTTTGATGTCAGTCATTGAATGATTCTCCACAGAAGCACACAACATACTGCATTTTTGATGTGTGTCTTCCTCATTGTGGTGAGAGAAACGATGGGTTGAACAGGTTCGATGGCTTCCAAAGCAAATTCGAATCACCTGAATGGTAACTTCACAGAAAACGATTATTCACAACATCAATAATACTAAAAACATCTTAAATCTCTTTATACATCTTATTAGCATCTACACGCAGTAATTTGAAAAAAGCACTTTTCAGGTGGCAAGGGCTTATGGGGGTTTTTCACAGCATTTGTACTGATAATATTAAGTTCATTGCTATGGAAATTTATGTTATGTTTACATGAAAGTCCCCGTGGCGTGAACCGGAAGTTGCAATCGTTTTTACTTCCGTATTCAGACACATTTCCGATTGGGCGTGGCTTGCGTTTATCACTGCAAATTGATTGGATGCGTAAAAACAGCTGTCGCATTGATTTTGAAACTATGCCGGCAGACTGACAGTTAAAGGTGAGGAGTTAACGGAGGCTCCGCCCAAGCCCAATGGGTCGTCATTTCAGGGCGGGAGTGCATTTTCACATTTTAACTGAAGATTATGAGGGCACATGAATTTTAAAAATAAAATGACCCACATTGATTAACTATTTACAATAAACGCTGCACTATTTCTTGGACAAATAAGAATTGTCATTTTTTAATTCACTGGGACTTTATTTTTATCTGTAGTTCACATTTTTAACTTTCTGCACACTCCTGAGCTTTTCTTGGCATTTATATTTTTGTGTTGCACGAACAAAGGATTTTAAGTTAAGCTGAAAATATTATAAATTTGTATATTTTAAAGTAGAAGCTACTTAACATAATAAAATGTGGTTGTCAAGACAACTAATCACTTTTTAGGGTGAAGGTTGCACTGGTCTGAGATCAGTGTGATGTGTTTTTAGGTTGAAGAGGATGAGAGTGTGAAGGCCAATGGCAGCCATGATCTACACCTCCAACATTTACAGGTATCGCTGCTTTACATTCGCCACCTGTACAGAATGTGTCTAATCATAGTTTTTTATTACCATTTAAAGGAAAAGTTCACCCAAAAATTACAATTTTCCTAATTTACTGAATTCATGCACATGTATAGTTTCACTTTAGAAACGTTTTTTAAACAAGAGTAATTTTGATTTCTTTAATGATGGCTTCGCAATATTTGATTTTCAGGACGGAATTTTAGTGGACAAGGAATTCTCAAATTCACCTTTTATTTAGTTAATCACACCCAAAGTGCGTAACCTTTGCGACTCTTAAGATGTTAAGCGGGTGGTGAACTTTGAGACGTTATTTTTGATGAAGTGCTTTTAGGAGAACTGTAGTGTTTCATGACTTAAAAAAGTCCACAACAAGCCAACTTTGCGGTTGAGATTTCACATTTTCCTCTGGATTCATTTTCTGTCGTGGATGTTTTGAATACAGCTTTTGTTGTTTTAACGGTTTGTAACGTAATGTTCAGGTGTCGTGTCCTCTGTTGAACGGCGAGCGTGTGGAGTACGAGGGGGCCGCCGGGGGGTCCGTCTTCACTTTAACCAACTACCGGCTTCACATCCGAACACAAGACGACATCATCAATGTGAGTGTTTGTGTGCTTATATACTGAACAGTTCACTCAATAAGAATCATTTTGTCATCGTTTACTCACCCTAACATCAACACAGAGATGTTCAGAATAGTTATTCTCATAAAAAGCATTCGGTAACCAGCCGTCATCGTTTTACAGAAATGTAAAAGCGTGGTTGTGTAAAGAGTCGGTATGACCCGTGTGCATTATTTGATCACATATGTGTTCATGTGTGTCAGGTTCCTGTTCAGCTGGTTGAGAGCGTGGAGTGTCGTGATGTGACTCAACTGCATCTCGCCTGTAAAGACTGTAAAGTGATCAGGTACGGTCACACTTCTCAAAACAGCTGATTTGTTTAACAAATGTGTCCAACCTTTATCTTATTTTACTTTCAGTATCCTCAGTGTTGTGGTTAACGTCATCATGAAACTAAACTTTCAACACATTGAAGTTTTATATGGTGGCTGTAATATAACTTGTTTATCATTTCAATGGGATCTTCGTTACATCAGTGATCAAATATGTTCGAATACCGTCTGATGAATTTGATTTGACATGAATATTGATTCCGTGTAGTTACAAGGAAATAATGTTATATAAATAATGTTGTTATATGGAAAGCTGGTGGTCAGTGATTGGTTAACTTGTCTGTTGTGTTTAGATGTCACTTCCTGTCGGCAGAGCAGTGCCAGGATTGGTCGAGAAGAATGAACGCCGCCGTGCGTCCACCGGTCAGACTGGAGGAGGTCTTCGCGTTTGCGCTCCTCTCGTGTAGCGCGAGCACGGAGGAGAGAGAAGTGCATGATGGGACATGCCGTACAGGTATTATAATATATTATATGGAGTGTGTAGACGGTAAATATTTCCTGTATTTTTAAACCCTTGTGATTCCGCTGACAGGAGGACCTCAGCACAGGTTTAAGAGTGAGATGGAGAGGATGGGCTTTCACACACACGGTGACTGGAGAATCTCCAACATTAACCACAACTACAGGTGACACATCACAAACACACCCAACGCTCACACAGACATTCACGTGTGTTACTGACCCGTGTGTGTGTGTGTGATGTCAGGTTGTGTTCCAGTTACCCGCAGCAGATCCTCGTACCGGCTTCAGTCTCAGACCAGCAGCTGGAGAATGTGGCAGCGTTTCGATCGTGGAAGAGAATCCCCGCTGTCGTGTACAGGTGACTGTTTCATATATTTCAGTTTTTCTCATTAAATGACGCCTTTTCTCAATGAGAGACATCTACATATAAACACGTAAATAATTATTAAAGATTCATATAAATATTTAAACTTATATTTGATAGTAATAATAATTGTATATATTTATTAATACATATATTTATATTAACTATACACATATATATCTTGTTGCTGATTTTAGATAAGCTTAAGGTTCGCTAAATTCTGTTAACATTGCTTTATTTAAATGATCTTGCTTGTTATTTTAGTTTGCTAAAATGTAATACTTTTTAAACGTTCTGTTGTAATCAAATAAAATATTCACCTAAAAATGATAACGTTGGCTCAAAAATAAACTGAAAAAATGAACTTCAATTAAATTAACAAAGAATAAAATAAAGATGTAAAAATTAAACAAATAAAATATAAAATGACAAAAAGCATATACCAAATTTGCTACTTGAACTTTAATTTAAAGTATTAATATTTAATAAAACTAAAAATCAAAATGATAATAACTCTTGTTCTACAACACCATGCACTGTTCTGAATCTACCTTTTCTGTGCTTTTATCATTTATTTTCTCCTGGAAATATGCTTTGGAACCATGCACATTGTGATATAAATATAATTTAATTTAATAGTTATTTATTTCTTAAACATACTTAAGTTCCAAAATTAGATTTGATTGTTTTAGAATTAGGAATGTTATCTCTTAAAATAAACGTTTCAGAATAGAAAGATTTTGCATACACAAGGGATTTTGGGGTACATGATGCTTTGAACTCTGACATTACAGAAACCATAATAATAAAATAAACAAATGTAGTTTAAAATAAAAAATCAAGAAACAATTGAAGTGTTTATTTGCAAAACACAATTTCAATTTTTTTTGTATGTGCAAGTAATATCTATCAAACTCCAGTTGGGCTGTTTTGATAATACAATTATAAGTGATAATAGCTAAAAATATATATAATAAAGCTATCTAACAATAAAAATATATTCTGTGATCATACATTTACAAAGTGCTACTAGTTATCTACATTTCTACATGAAATATGTTCAGATCTGTTCATTTGTAAAAAGAAAAAGAAAACGATGTAACGAACCAAATCATATTTGACCCAGACACCAGAGTTCGGGAGCTGTGATTGGTCGCTGCGGGCAGCCAGAGGTCAGCTGGTGGGGTTGGAGGAACGCAGATGATGAGCATTTGGTGCAGTCTATCGCTAAAGCATGCGCCGCGGATCAGAAGCTCTTGATAATGGATGCACGGTCATACGCAGCCGCGGTAGCCAATCGGGCGAAAGGAGGCGGCTGTGAATGTCCAGGTAACGATGCTACCTGATAAGTCGTCTTGAGATGAAGTGTTCAGATGGATGTGAAGGTGTCGTCTGTGATGTCTCTGTAGAGTATTACCCCGGCTGTGAGGTGATGTTCATGGGCATGGCCAACATTCACTCCATCCGCAGGAGCTTCCAGTGTTTGAGGGCTCTGTGCGCTCAGATTCCCGATCCTCTGAAGTGAGTAGTCCTGCGCTTTCCCCCTTCACAGTGACCACAGTGGTTCTCTTCTGACCTCTTCCTCTGGTCTCAGTTGGCTGTCCGCTCTGGAGAGCACAAAGTGGCTTCCGCATCTGTCTCTGCTGCTCAAGGCGTCGCTGCTGGTGGTGAACGCTGTGGATCGAGACCACCGGCCCGTCCTGGTGCACTGCTCGGACGGCTGGGACAGGACACCTCAGATCGTGGCGCTCTCCAAACTTCTTCTGGATCCTTTCTACAGGACCATCAAGGTGTCAAATCGTGTTTGTGCACTAATCTGATTTTAGGAAACGGGACGTTTATAGGGATAGATTACCCAAAAATGACAATTCTGTCATCAGGGTTTTTCCTGGCTCGAAATGAGGCGGAGGTGGTGCCATCCTTATCTTATACACACATGCACATGTAGGCGTACTGTATCTTTAAGTGGCTTAACCAGACACTTTACATATTAAAATGAAAAAATGAGATGAAAATTATAAAGTTAAATAAAACATTACTTTTATTCAACCAAACAGAAATGTTATTAAATCAAATTAAAAATGAGTCTTACTTGATTTTTTATATGCGCCACTAGTGACTGAAAAGTTTGCAAAAAACAGTATGTGAGAAATACCCGGATGGTCTGTTACTTCTGCCGAGATTCGTGAGTGTGGATCAGACGGAAACTTATGTATCCCATGATCCCACGGGAGCTTGGCAACGGTCAAATTTCAAAAGTAAATTAAATAAATATAGCAGTAAACTTTAAGGCGGACGTCCTTTTTTAATGTAAGTGCCAATAAAATAATTTCTCGTGACTAAATTATGTTTTTACGTCATAGGTCAAAGAGCATAGGGGTCACATGACCATAAATCACAGCGGACGCAGTATATCCCATGTGTTCATACTACACCACTCATACTATACAGAACGTACTGTTTAGACGGCCGATAGGTATTTACTTATTCAAATTCAGTACGTCATAGTATGCGATTTCGGATGCAGCCAACAATTTTGGACACTGTTGTAATATAACCTGACAGCTCTGTCGCAGACATTCAACATAACCCTTATAATACACCTGAGTGGCTTGATGGATCGCTTAATAAAATAGTAAAGTTCATTTTCACCTTATTTGTCACGTTTTCAAATTAGTTTTTAATAAAGAGAACAAAACAACTGTTTGCCACGTTTATTTACTTGAACGTTTATTACGTCTAATAAAATGATTTAATACGTTTAAAATAAAGCACCGCTGTCTACAACATTAATTTAATCTGTTTATTCTCAAAAACATGAAAATAACTGTCAACAAGAACAAACACAAGTGTATAAACGTGCATTCATGGCATTAACGGCCGCTCTCATTCAGCTGATTCTAATCAAGCGCTCCTCGCGTGTAAACATCGAATGTACACTCACAATCAAAGTGCATTGTGGGTAAAAAAAGAATGAACGAATTTAGGGAATGAAGTTCACTCAGGTTTGGGACACCACTACAACATGGCTGTTATTTTAGTTTTATTCTCTCACTGCAAGACGTTGAGAACATCAGTAAGGAGGCGTGTTTTGTGTGCGTAGGGTTTTCAGGTGTTGGTGGAGACGGAGTGGCTGGATTACGGTCACAAGTTTGCGGGTCGCTGTGGTCACGGTGAGAACGCGGATGATGTGAACGAGCGCTGTCCCGTGTTCCTGCAGTGGCTGGACTGCGTGCATCAGCTGCAGAGACAGTTCCCGTGTTCCTTTGAGTTCAACGAGCCGTTTCTGGTACAGCGTCACTTCTCAATTCATACGGTCTCGCAAGACCCCCGCCGAGCAAACACCTTTACCTGCAGTGTTTCATTCTGCTTCCAGGTGAAGCTGGTCCAGCACACGTACTCCTGTTTGTTCGGGACGTTCCTGTGTAACAGTGTGAAGGAGAGAGAGGAGCGGCGGCTGCACCAGAACACCTGCTCTGTGTGGTCTCTGCTGCGGCCTGGAAACCCCGCCTTCCACAACATCCTCTATTCACCTCGCTCAGAGACGGTACCGCCTCACGCTCGTCACAACACATCATCTTTCAAAGACACCGCTGTTCCAGCATGGTTTTCTCCATTATTCTCAGGTTTTGCACCCGGTGTGTCACGTGAGGAACCTGATGCTGTGGAGTGCCGTCTACCTACCTAACTCCGCCCCCTCCACGCCCTCGGATGAGTCATGCGTGCCACACTCCGCCCCCGTGTCGCCTGAGGACACACCTGTGAGCAGGTACATTTGCGCTTGAGGCTACACACATGGGTTTCTCTCGATGGACTGAATCACAGATAATAATTATGTTCATCAGGTTTGAATGTGAATCTTACATTTCGAATCAACGCTATTTCATATTTTTATGATTTGTTATGAAATATCTGAACATTTGGTTTGGGCCTTTAAAGTGATAGTTCACCCAAAAATGTAAATTCTGTCATCATTCAGTTCAGCCTTATGTCATTTCATCTCTGTATAAATGACTTTGTACTGATGAACACAGAGAAAGATATTTCGAAGAATGTCAGCAATTTTCAATTCTGTGTCTGCAGAAAAATGAAATGGTAGTCAAAGGTGCCCCAGAACTGTGTTTATGAATTCTTCAAAATATCTTTTTTTTTCTCCTACTATGGTTGTGGATGATGTCACAGAACTGAAGATTGCTCACATTCTTACAAATATCTTTCTTTTTGAAAGAAATTAATTCACTTGACATTGACAAGGTTTTCCAGTTTTCCTCTTTACTCTTTACTCTTTCTCTGCTGTAACTTGGGCGATATATCGTTGGATAATAACAGTGGGTTCACACCAAACACAAAGTAAGTGAAAGCTTGTCTTCCGCGTGTTTTTACTCACACAATAATAACAAACATTTCCTGTGAGTAATAAAGAGTGTTGAACGTGATTGTTCAGCTTTGGTATGAACCCATATTGATGCTCTCAGTTTCTCAATCAATTACGTTTAAATGCCACCACATCTGAAAGCCAGAGGGCGCTCTTGCGCAAAAACTCTGAATATGGGAAACAGAAGAAGAGCTGTTAGTTCCAGGAAATGCCAGTGGTCATATTCTATCGCTGTTCATCAAACCTTTTCAGGTATTTTCATGATAATAAAGTATGTATAAAAAATATTATATATAAATATTCATATATATATATATTATTTATAGTGAGTGTTGCTTTTTCAAATGTACGTCATAATAGTCTCAATCTCGTAGTGATTTTAGATCGAGGAGTACTTCCTACTGATCAGAGAGCTGTATTTCACGGAAGAGCTGTTCATAAAGCACAGATTATTAATAATTAGTGTGAATCGCAATATATATCGCCCAGCCCTGAAATGTTGATAAAAAACGAGTGACGCTAGAATCAAATATTTCTCTTTAGAAAGTTTAGAAGTCTCTCTTTTAATATTTAAAATGTTTGCATATGCATTACAACTAAATATTCTGGTGAAAATAAAATAAACACTGGTGTCCGGTGTAGACGCTGTGAAAGGGTTAAATTGTGGAGTATAAAAATCATCACATGGTTTGCAAAGGATCACCTTGTGTCAACGTTGCGTCACAATAAAAACATTCCCACCGTAACATGTTTTACATTTTGATCTAAAATATTGAAACTTTTCCATTCATGACATGAATCTTCACAGGTTTCCAAAGACTCACTCGTGCGACGACTTCCCTGCAGCCTGCGAGACTTCCATGACACAGAATCACAACCGGAATGACCGCCGGGTATCACTGGACATCGTCATGACAACAGAATCTGAACAGAACAGTTCAGAATACAGCGCCGAAGACACTCACAGTCATTCTGAGTCGACGCTTGATGACAGAATCGACTGCGTGGAAACACAAGACGGCCGTCTGCCAGGAAACAGCACACAAGGGGGAGAGCTCTGCGTGGAATCTGAAGTGATTGACAGTCATATGGACCTTCAGAGCGACACGTCTGCGTTCAGACGTCCAGAGGAGGATTCAGTGGATTCTTCTTCATCAGACGACAGTAATGTGAGCGCCGGAGACCAAACATCTGACGTGTCCGAGGATGTTAAAGACGGATCCTTCACATCCACTCATGATGACAGGTTACACCCAGAAGTCATTCTTACTAACACGTACGCTCTTGATCTCTCACAATCTGACAGCAGATCTGTATCAGAAAACAGCACAGAGAAACCTCCGAACACCACACCACAGACTCCTGAGGACGTCTGCGCACCAGAAGACGGACAGACTTCACACAGAGTTCTAGAGAGAGGACTTGTGGCGTCCCAGCGGTTAACAGCATCAGGACACGTGGATAAAAACGGGCTGTGTCTGAACGGTGATGCTGTGCATGCGCGACTGAGACAGACGGAGACGGGGAATGGACTGCAGGTGGACATGCTGAAGCTGCAGAAGCACTGGAGTCGCCTGCACGTCAACAGAAAACTGGTGAGCGACAAACAAATGTACATTTATCTCAAATGAAAGATTGATTGGACTGAGGAGCATCATCTCATCGAAGCTCTGCTTACGATTCATGTTCTCACACATGAACAAATGAAGAGGTTACTTCCAAAAAGAGATTTCAATTTGTTCAAAAGTAATGTGCATTCCAAACAATATCGATTTGATAAAAAAAATACAGCCAACTAACACAACAAAATGCAACATAACATAATAAAAAACATGATTTTTGATTCAGTTCCAGTATATATTGAAATATTCCTGATGGATAAGATAATAAAAGTCAACATGACATATCTCTACAGACGTCTCTCCCGGACGCTGAGAATAACACAGAGTCTGGCTGTTTACCGCGGTGCGGGACTGAAGCCCTGTCAGAGTCCGGCTGGCAGCAGATGGAAGAACAGGACTCAGAGGTGAACTGCTCCTCATGAACTTCCCTCATAAACACAGAACTCTCAACTCAAGGGTTCCGTTATTTGGGTTCTCAACTCAAAATAAGAGAGAACACAGAAGAACCACTGACAGCACTCACACTGTGTTCAGGTAACGCAGTGGTACCCGGATCACCCAGCATCCCGTTGCTATGGATGCGAGAGGAGGTTTTGGCGGGCTGCGAGAACACAACACTGCAGGTGAGAATGTGACGAATAAATCAAAGTCTGTGTGTTCAGCAGTGTTGTCAAGTAAGGGATTCCTCTCACTTTTTCTGTCATTTTGTTACAGTTACTTTGGATGTAATTGAACTAAATACTTTAATCAGTTAATAATCCTACTTTATATAGTTTTATATTATCTACTTGTATCAATTAAAACAGGCGTTTCATGTCTATCCATAAATCACATAATATTGATATAGAATATAGAAAGTAATAAGTAATTAAATACTCTTTGTAGAGAGTGTCTTGTACAGTAATCTAAATACACTATTGAGTATGACATTCAGGGATTTCTGTATTTTTTGACCTCGCTGGAATCACTCGCGTAAATTGCATAAATTTGATTTATTTTCATTGGTGGTGGGATTGGGGGTTAGGGGATGTGCTCCTGGTTATCATACAGCTTGCCAACAGGATCTTCTACACTCTCTACATCATGCACACGCTTGTTATAATGCAGAGCGACTGCTTCATTCAGAAGAACATCATTTTGGGAGTTATCTTTATGTTTCCAACACACTAATAGAAGCCAGACACGGCTGTTTTGGTACTCAAAAATGTGTGTGGTGTCATTTTGAATGAAGTGGGGAACTGAACAGCGTTTTGTAACGTATACAGAACATCCCGAGTCTGGAAGTTACGACGTCTATATGATATGATTTATTAAAACATTATCTATATAAGATGGCTTGAAACTATACAATTGTCCGATCTAGTCGCTGTAATATATACGCATTGAAGTCTCTACTGAAAACATTTAAATGAACTTAAACCGCAATATGCATTGTTTGCAAAACCTGCAGATTCATTCGGAAAAAAATTCGCTGCGTGAATGACGTAGATTCACCATCTAGTGGCTGTGTACGGAAGTCTCTTGAGGCCACAATATTCTTTACTTTTTGTGTTCATTTTTTTTTCCATTCCATTCTCTACCGCTTATCCGAACTACCTCGGGTCACGGGGAGCCTGCGCCTATCTCAGGAGTCATCGGGCATCAAGGCAGGATACACCCTGGATGGAGTGCCAACCCATCGCAGGGCTTTTTGTGTTCAATTATTGTTAAAATTTTATTGTATTCGGCAATAAATCCTTAAAGTATCTCTAGTATACTACTCGAGGACCATTTGTAAATGCCATCTTATTAGACATCAGAATAAAATATTTGCGCAAACCTTCAACCTATTTTATTCAATATTGTTTAGGTGACTGTTAAAGTAATAAACATTAAAACTGATATTTCCAAAATTAAGCAGACGGAATTGTGAAGTTATAATAGTTTGTTTTTGTGTTGGGCAAGGGTGCTTGTAGTCGTCCTTCTTCTTTGTCCTCGTCTGATCACATGTCTGGTCATTAGTAGCTAGTCATTCTTTACTTTTTCAAAGTAACTTACCCAACACTGGTGTTCAGGACGTTTAAATCTCTCTGTACTGTGTCTCATCGTGACCCAGATAGAATCAGAAAGCTGCAGCAACGTCTCGCACTTAAAGCACTGGTGTCAGCTCCATCTAAACTGTGTGAGATATCATAGTCCAGGTTTAAACAGGAAGTGTGTCAAGCGTGGGGCAGGATGGTGCTATGAGTGTGGATGAGTTTCACTCTCTCCTGTCCTCTGTGTTTCTGTGTTTGTGCTGCAGTGGCAGAGAAGCTGTTGAGGAGGACTGGTAAGATCTCCGGCTTCTGTTCCACTTTCACACTTCTCAATGTTTGTCGTCCTGTTCTCCGTCGTATCCCCGTGATCCCGATGAGTCCAGCAGTTCTGTTTCGAACACAATCTGGTCTGTTAGTACGCAGACGCCGTCGATCATTTGCCTGGACACGAATAACATGACGGTGCTTCTTCCTGTGTTTCCCTTTTCTTCGCTCCTTTAGGAACTGTGGAAACGTGTTCTGCGCCAGCTGCTGCGACCAGAAGGCGGCACAGAATCAACAGCTCTGCGAGTCGAAGCGCGCGTGCCAGCCGTGTAACGGGCACCTGCGGTCCCCAGCTGCGCCCCCCGCCGACCTCGAGAAAGCCATCACTGCCAGTTCAAACTGAAGGACACAGAGACATGTGACATCATCATGAAGGAACAATTTCTTGTGTTGACGTTCTCATGTGAAACACAGATGATGTTACTCAGAATGTGAGATTATATATGTGATTATACCAAAGCAAGAACGATAAACTTGAAAATGTGAATAACTCGCAGATAAATCAGGGTCACTTCTGTGAGGGTTCCACAGAAATTCTGCTTTTGTGTTTCACAGAAGTCATAAAAGGGAGACTTAAAGGGAGACTTCATGATGACGTCCCTTCTACATACACATTCTACTTTAATTCACGTTGACCGCTTGAATCCTGTTGGAATCGGTCTGGTTCCGAAAGCGCTTAAATCCAGAGCTAAAAGATTTTGCACACACTTGTGAAATGTATATGTATATAATGTCACGTGTACAGCCAATGAAAATGAAAGATTAAACACAAACTAGCAGAGCCGTGTTTCAATGACCCATCTCCTGTAAATCTGTGGACGTGTATAAAAACTCCTGTAATGCTGCTCGTGATTTTCTCTCTCGTGTACGAGCCGCTCGCCTGCTGCCGATGCTTCTGGGATTTGAGGAGATTGTGTGAATGAAATTAAAGCACAACACACTGCCAAGCTGATACTGCTGTCTGACTGACTCGCCACGAAAATGTTGTCATTCTCTTTCATGTGGTTGTAAACCTGTAAGCAAGTCTTTTGTCAGTGGAAAACAAAAGAAGATATTTTAAGAAATGTGTTTTGCCTTCATTCAATGGAAGTCAACGTTCTTCAAAATATCTTCTTTTGTGTTCGGAAAAAGAAAGTCATACAGATTTTACATGACATGAGATCGAATAAATGATGAAAGGATTTTTCTTGTGTGTGTGTGTGTATTTGGAGCTAAAGAAACAATCATGTTTATGATCCTTGTTATAGCCACTGAAGGGTGAAAACAGGATTTTACTCCCCTCCTGTTTTTGCTTGGTTTCACAGACAAGTTTGAGCTGTCTTGCATGTAAATTACTTGCTCTGACATATCATAAAATATTTCAATGCCATTGTTTGGTCTTAGGATGCACACCAGTAATGCATTTTTATTAAAACAACTTTAATATCTTACTTTAACTTAGGCATAGTCCTGTCTGTGAAACCGGGCCTTGAAGTTTCAGAACTCAAATGTGGTATTGAAAGATTACCCATGAAAATGCTGCTCAGTGTGGTCGTTACCAAAGGTTTTTAGAGTAGGATGCTTATTTAATTTGACACAAATGAAAACAAACATTGAATAATTTTCTAAATACAGAACGTCATACTGTGAAATACCTCCTCTCCTCTGATCACTTGGGTCATGTGCTATTTTTGTGCCATCTTAACTTGTTTTGAATCTGTGTTAGTAAAATTCAAGAATAGATTGAGAAACAACACCATTCACAAGTGTTGAATCCGAGGGCTTCAGGATATTGAACTAAAATGTGATGCGCCTGTTAAAGTTAAAAGTAAGTACGTTTTTTTCACAATGACATGTACCATGCGATAATGCTTTCAATTTTTAAAAGTAAAAAAAAAAAATCTCACAAAAATACATGTTTGACATTCTTTCTGATGCTTGGTCATCTACATTCCCCCTAAAACTTTGACAAGTCTGGCCAAAATCATTCAGTTATTGCAAACCATTGTGATAATTTAAAGGGATAATTCACCCAAAATGTTTAATTCTGCCATCATTTACTGACCCTCAAGTTGTTCCAAATGTGTATAAATGTCTTCATTTTGATAAACACAGAGAAATATATTTGGAAGAATGCTTATAACCAAACTGTACTTGGACCCCATTGACTACCATAGTAGGACAATTAATTAATTTATTATATGTTCTGTTGAACAAAACATATTTTGAAAAATGTGGGACAGGAAACTGTTCTGGGGCACATTTGACTCACTTTGTCATTTTTCCTACTATGGTAGTCAACGGGGTCCAAGAACGGTTAGCATTCCTCCAAATATCTTTCCCCGTGTTCATCAGCACCAGTCATTTGCCAAGTTAAAGCTGTTATTGATGTTTACAGTGTCATTTTAGATCAAACAGGTGAAATTACTTATTTTTGTCAGTAAATTTTAAATGTAATCAAAGCTGCCCGTGTGTTAAACGGTTTTAATACACACCTTCCAGCCAATCAGAATCCAGTATTTTAACAGACCATGTTATAATATATATTACAGCTCTAGTATCTAATGGGGATGCTTGCAAGCAGTTAAGACTACTGATGATGCTTTGACACAAATAACCTAAATTATTAGTTTCAGGTTAATTCAGTGTTGTAAACAAATATTGGCAAAAAAACTAACATTTGCTGAATATTTAAACACAGATGAATGTAGTGATTTTTTGCCATTTGTTCTTCAGATATCAAGTGTGCAGTGTTCATGTTTGTTTTTATATGTATTAAACTTAATACGACTCATATAATATAATAAAATATAATATGGTTTTAAAACTATGGTCTAAAAACTGGTGTTAGTTTAGCGACGTTTGATCGCTCAAATATGTCAGACGATGTAAATATAGCTGCCCATAGAAACACTGCGATTGAGGCATCTATACATATCTGTATCTATACCTGCTGCTGTATTGATCTCTGTATACTGTAGGAGTCTTATATCAGAAAAAACAGCCTGTGAAATGATTTTCAGTGCATTATGAAGTAGACTTCAGGGAAGTATAACTGTAATAGAGACAGCGAGTTTCAAACAAAGACAAGCAAAGGCCCAGATAAAGATAAAACTGTGTTTAATAGTTGCTATAGATAATGCTATTTGACCATAATAAAAAAAAGGTAAAACAAGAAACGCTACATCTCTGGTCAGCAGTTTGTTAACATCAGTATCATTTAGCGCAGAATAAAAATCCATCAAAACACAACAAACAAAAATGAAAAGCAGAAACAGAATAAACCCTTCAGGTGGTCTCCATGCGACAGTCGAGACGTCACCTCACGAATGGACTGAATCTGCTCGATGTCGATTCGCTAAATAGTGATTCAGGTGTTGGTGGTTGCGTCACATTCACGAAAAGAAACCCATTTGAGAACTGCGATTCCTAACATTCTAATCCTGAGATCAAGAGTTCGTCAGGGCCTGAACGTTCTGAGAAAGCAGACGGAACTACAGCAGAGCTCTTCCACGTCTTCTGAAGCTCCAAAAACAACATTTAACAGCGGCGCTGGAGAACCAATTGGTCTAGAAGTACGAGTGTTACAGGCGCTTTGACACAATGACACACACCGGCTTGATTCAAGCGAAATGTTTCACTTTGAAGCGTCATGGACATTTGACACGGTTCAGCTCGAGACATCCAAGAGGGAACGTTACAAACGGCTTTCTCGCCTTCATTTCTTAACAAAAATAGACGCGGCTCGACAAGCCTCGATATTCACTTTTATATCGTCTCGTAAAAAAATCACGTGAGCCTATGTACAACAGTTGCTTGACATTCTGAGAGTTTACAAAGCTCCTGTTCCATCAAGACGGGCGCTACAACGCCGGGGATTGTGGGTAAGTGCAGGAAGAGTGATGGACAGGAGGAAGTGAAAGAGGAACAGAAGAGAAGTACAGAAACATCAGGACAAACGAAGAGCAAAACTAGAGTCATGTCATTGGGTAGTGTTTCTCTGATCACAGAAACGTGAAATAATACTTTTGTTAGCCCTAGCGAGCACTAGCCAGATCTGTGTGTTAATAATAATCGCTGCTAATCTGAATCTAAGGCCACGAAGAGCCAGACACATTGTGCTGTATGTTGCCCCCGCTGAGACCCGATTGGATGACGTGTGGTCACATGATTTCTCTTGATGTGGATTGCATGTTTAGACGAATCAGATGCTCTGGTGGGGGGGCGTGGTCTTCTAATACAGCGTTGATCATCTAAACCGATGACTGATCCCACACCTGCCGAACACACAAACGAGTGTTAGTTACATCATCTGACCACAAGACCGTTTTGGCATGAATTGTAAAGATCTCACTAAAATGAAAGAACTGACCTTGTTGACAGTGTTGATGGGCGTGCGTGCCGACCCCGTGTGCAGTCTTTGCCGAGGCTCTTCGAACCCCCGGCCGGGCGACCTCTCTCTGCGCAGATCCATGATGCGTCCCGGCGATCGGTCCAGACGTGGGTCCATCATCCTCCCGGGAGATCTCTCCGGCCTCTGTTCCGTCAGGCGGCCCGGGGACTTCTCTCTGTCCAGGGGCCTGGCGGGAGACTTGTCACGGCGGAACTCTGTACGAGCCTCCCGGTAACGATGAGGGGTCCCGGGCTGGTGGAGCCCCTCCTGTACGGCGGGCATGGAGGCCAGGCGCTTCGAAATATGCTCGTTGTAGGTGGGGGGGCCGCGCTTGTTTGGGCTGCAGGACAGAATGAAGTAAACCAGCTGAGAATATAAAAGTCACCACGTTAACCATAGATTCTGCCCAAATTCCCTTTGTGACTACAGTAAAACTGTGTGAGTTTGGTATGATTAACCACCCAGAACTGTCATCAAAATGAGAAATTCAGTATTGCTGTGACAAAGATGAAATTGCAACACTTAATAATAATTTTATTTTAGTTGGACTGAGTAGTTTATCTGCTGTAATAAAATAGTAGGGATGCACGATAAACTATCGGCCTATAAATGTTCATTTTTAATGTTATCGTATCGGCCAATAATAACATTTAGGCCAAAATATATAATAGCCGCTGATAAATCTTTTCCTCTGGTTTAACTTCTTCGGCTTCACACTGTTAACAGTTAAAGTACAGTACAGTAGTATTTTTCTGTCGTGATCGATCCCTTACTGCTATTAGCAAAACATTGTTGATGTAGGAACTGGATGTAATACAATATTTATGAATGTGTAAATTATCGTTTGAATATTGCAATGTTGTTTGAATCAGACTGCTGTCTGAATGCTTTCTGTCTGGAGACCTGTTAGACTCGTAGCTATTTAAAACATTTTTCTGGGTTGCTCTGGAAGAACATCTTTCATTTGTTAATTTAATAAAAATGTACCTGAAGGTTTAAGAATCGTTAACTAGTGTAAAGTAGGCTTGGTAAACGATTTTCAACTAATGGTTACCATGTTTTCTGCAGTCAATGTTTTCAAATAAAATAAGTTTTGCCTTTCGTTTCAGTCTTACGGAATTTTATATTAATATTTAGATACTGTGTATCGGCCGATATATCGGTTATCAGGTCCAGTGTCAAGAATTAACGGTCATCGGACAAAATGTACATATCGTTGCATCCCTTTAAAATAGTGTAGTGGGACAAATAAAACAAATATTATAAATATATAAATTAAAAATAATTAATTTCTCTAAAATATGTTTATTTAAAGTCCCTACATTATTATTTACATTTACTCAATTTAAACAGTATATTTCATTGATTTCACTGCTTTTAAATTGTTTTGAGTAAATTGTGTGAAATCAGACTTAAGAGTGTAATTGCTAAAAATCCTCTTACAGATAAAAAGATAGAAATATAACAGATTTGTTTAACAAAGAAGGTTTTATTGTTTGTTAGTTTATCATCTGGCACTGATGTTGCAATAAATAAGAATTAAAATAATTAAGTATGTATTAAAAATTACTATGGTATTTTTGTAGAAACTATTGGTTACCGTGTGAAATTCTTGTAAGTGTTCACCCATAGAGACGTGCCATTACTGTAGAATTTCACCAGTGCAAGCTAACGGTTTATACACCACATGTGCCAACTGCATTATAGACCAATGAGCATGCTTAACACTGATGTTCAGTTAAAATCTAAACGTAACTCACCCAGAACTACTGGAAACACGCCATCACATCAAATCACACGGCAACAGATTTACAACAACAAACAATAACAAACTGTAAGAATAGCTGTATGACCAGCCCAGTCTTGATTTCATACTTCTGGACATCGCAGTTTTAAACTGCCATGAGTGACTCACAGAACATGATTAAATGTCTAGAAATTAAATAAAAATCAGTGATATAAATCCCATTCACACAGAGTTTCTTAAGCACCTCCAGCTATAAAATGTGCTTTTGACATGACATGTACAGCAAGTGACGTGACAGATGATACAAAACAGAGTTTCAAGCTTTTAACAGCGTATCAAAGAAATTCAAAATGTTTTTTTAAAACAAACATCTTTATTAATGATGCCCATTCACGCATGGTTAAAATCTCTGTGCCGTCACTCCTTTGCACATATAAAAAAGGCACCTTTCTTCCTGTGAAGAAGAGAGAAAGAGAGAAATAAACTCTGGACCAATGACAGACAGACTTTCAGTCACTTGGGGTTGTGAACTACACCTTTACTCTCCATGTTTCTCTCTCCAGGTTCTTGTTTAAGAATCAAATGTTCATCAAACAAGTGTTACCGCTAATATCTTAAACCTTCACATCATTGACCCATGATGCTGAACTAGTTTGACTTTAACATGAACCCATAAGGACACTGGAAAAACACAGAGACGTCCGATTGATGTACGTGAACTACAAATCACTAAACCCTCACGCATCTGTCATATTGTGAACAGTCTCTAAACACCACATTTCACATCACATCTGGAAGCATCCTCGCCGGAGGAGAGTCTCAAACGCATCGATTCCTCCCAAATCAAGTTGACTGAAAACTGGATAAAGACGTCAGTGTGTGGACTGACCTGCGCGTGGAGCCGTTTCTCTGTGAGTCTGCACTCCAGCCGTCCTGAGCCAGGTTTCCTTTACAGCAGATGACACGCAGTTTGTTCTGGTAGGACGAGGCCAGGTACACAGCGCCGGATGAGATGGCCGGACCCAGGTAACGTGGGTTAGGAATGTCCAAGTGTGCGTAGGCATGTGGACTGAACACACACAAAAACACTCAGTTCATTCATTCAGTGTGTGTCTCGTCGCAACAAAACAATGAATCAAATAAAAAACAGAGAGATGTTTTACCCGAGTGCTGAGTGACTCTGAACCTCAATCACATCCAGAGAGTTGAAGTAGGTCACAAACAGATACGGCTCTCTGTACGCTGTTGGGAAGAGTCAACATGACATCAGTTTCATTTCCAAAACCGCAGAAATGAAACTAAATTAAATAAATAAGCACATAACAACATTCCTTAAGACTAAATAAAACCGATAAATAACAGATCACACATTTTCGCCGGTTGAACGTCATTTAGTTTTACCGAAGGACAGAGGCAGACGGCTCCATTTGATGTCATCGGTGCGACTCCTGCGGCCGTACGCGTCCACAAACACTCCAAACTCTGTGTAAACAACAACACGCGTTTGTCAACGACACAATCATACGCTTCACCCACCGATACATCACGCGATGGCACACGCACCGTGGAAGCAGAGCAGATACTCCACTTTCTGCGGGGAGCTGGACACCTGGATAATGGAGATGGGGAAACTATGAGAGGAGGCGGCGAACACGGCCGAGGCCAAAGTCACGTCGTTCTTGTCCAGGAACTCTGAAAACAAACACATTTTCACAAACTGGTTGATTTTAATTGTGTGGCGTGTGACGGCGTGTGATGCTCTTACCTTCGAGCACATACTGCTTCATCTCCATCTCATAGAATTTATTTGTGCCGATGATGATGCTGTATCCGGTGAAGTGAATACAGCTGCACGGCTCAGACGTCTCGATCTCCTGCACATCACACAACATGATTCTGTTCTTACGATTCAACGTCATGTAGGGTTCCATTCACAAACACTGTGAGCTAGTGGATACGTCACCTTTCTGATGCAGAACTTGTTGAGCGTGTCATTGTAGCGCAGAATTGTGATTTTATTGGGCATCGCAGCACAAATACACATCCCATTTTCAATCTAAAACACAAACAAAAGTCATCGACAAACTGGAAAACAAAGACTGACATTTTTTTATTAAGGTGGTAAAACCAGGTAGTATTTTTCTTTCTAATATGACGTACTGTTAAAGGAAATGAATGTCTGGTGTTGTCAGATATAATGTGCACGTGTCAGTCAGGGTGAGAGGGATGATGGGAAATACCTTTCCAGAAGAAAACAGATGGCAGCCCTTCACCGCCTCAAAGATATATGGACTGAGATCCAGCTGAGCGGGCAGATGAGACTGAGCCAGAGACTGTTTCACCCGCTTAATATCCACCAGACACAGAGCACGCTCCTCACCTGAACACACACATCACATCACATCAGTGAGAGAGACAGAGAGTGAGTGAGTGAGTGAGTGATAGAGTGAGTGAGTGAGACAGAGAGAGAGAGCGATAGACAGAGAGTGAGTGAGTGAGAGAGCGATAGACAGAGTGAGAGAGAGAGAGAGAGAGAGAGAGAGAGAGAGAGAGAGAGAGAGAGAGAGAGAGAGAGAGAGAGAGAGCGAGTGAGAGAGAGAGAGATAGAGTAAAAGAGAGAGAGAGAGAGAGAGCGAGCGAGAGATAGAGTAAAAGAGAGAGAGAGAGAGTCACACAGAACTGACCGGTGATCATGAGCAGTTTATCCAGATCTTTAAGAATCTGGATCTGAAATACTGAGTCCAGTCCTGGGATGTGTGTCAGAGAATTCTTAATGACATTCAGAGCATAGAGACCCTCCTCTGAGCCCACCAACACAATCTGAAACACAAACACACACAATCACAATCCAGAACACATCTGCAGCAGTTGTTCATGTGGGTTAGATGATGAATCAGGTCCTGTTCATGACAGAACTGACAAAACCTGGTAACACTTTATGAAGACTTTCATTAATAAATCATTAACAATCATTATATAACGCTTAACAAATCATTAGTTAAATATGTCACAGAGCTTGAAATATGAGATAATGTGCTCGCTAATGTTTACTAATGTAGTTTTAATAAGCCTTATAATTAACTGATCATTATTTCATGTCAATTGAAATGCTAACGAATTTAATAAAACTTTCAATTCATATGAACATCCTCTTTATAAACATCTTTAAATGATATGACATGGTTTACATGATGAAAAACCTCATTTATAAATGATCAAGAAACAGTATATAATCATTAGGTAATGTTTCAGAAGTTTATCAGTAAATGTTAACAAACACATTATCTCACGTTTTTAGCTAATTGAATATATAGAAACTAATGACTTGTTATATAATGTTTGTTAATGATTTAATAATGAAAGTTTTGATATGAACATATGAAGCGTCACGGCCGTGTGCATATGTGTGTAGTACAGGTGTGCACCTGGTCAGTCAGGGGTAAAGTACAGTTGATATCCAGCCGGTCGTCTCCTTCTAACTTCAGCAGAGAGTTACCTAACAGCTTCTGTACATGGAGAGAGAGAGAGAGAGAGAGAGAGAGAGGGAGAGAGAGAGATGATGGGTTAAATTGAAACACAGATCCCACACTGTCACATTGAAGCACAGAGGCGAGTGAGAGCGAGTGCATTCTCATGACATGGGCAGCAGAGTTTGTTTCTGTCGGTGTTTCCTGCAGTGAAACTTCTCACACGCTGATCTGAATCAGAATCTGAGGTGAGAAACTGATCAAACTGAGTCTGACTTCATTGAGAATACTTCCAAAGTGGTTGAGTCATTGTGATGTCTGTCACAGAGGACATGTGGCTCTTTTATTAAATTTGTCACTTAAAATAGTCAGTGAGTGAAACGCTTCTTCAGGAGAAACACAAATAGAGGCGAACGTGACAAAAATAAATGATTTTTGGTTTCATGGTGACTTGACCGTGTGTCAGTAACATTCAGATGATCTAGTGAAAGTGTTTTACAGCAGCAGGAGCGACATCATCAGCACTAAACATCACTACAGGAAACACTGACTGCTGTTCACATTCACTGTGTGTCCTGGAGCTCTGGGATGAAGGCATGACCTTATGACCTCATGATGATGATGCAAGCAACAGGCACACCAGACAGAAGAGGAACCTGCATGCTCACACACACACACAAACACACAAACACACACACACACACACACACACACACACGGCTTCTCTATGTGTGTGTTAATCTCTCTCTCTCTCTCTCTCTCTCTCTCTCTCTGAGTGGGGAAGAATCCAAGCAGCAGACACAATGAAACATCAGCACACCTGTGACATCATTACCTGAACCATCGGTGAGAGATTCTTCTGTCTTTTAGCACCTGCCTACAGTGTTCAGAACACAACACACACTTGTATTGTCAGAGTATTACACACATGCACACATCCACACACTCAGGTGCACACACACACAAACACTAAAACAAACAAACTTGTGAGCGCACACACACTCGGGCACACACACACACACACACAAACACTACAACACACACACACACACACACACGTGAGCGCACACACAGGCACACACCAACACACTCGGGCGCATGCACAAACTCTAAAACACACACACCCACCCACAGACTCGTGCACGCACACACACACACAGAAACACACACTCACATGCATGTTCACACACACACACGTGCCAACATACCCACACATGCACACTCAAACACACACTAGCACAAAAACCAACAAACTTGGCACACACACACTTGCATTTTTCAGAGTATTACATACCCACATGCACAAACACTAGCACACACACACACACTCACGCACACGTTCACACACACACTTTTATTGTCAGAATATTAAACACACACTCACGCCCACATATCCACACACGCACATACACCCACACTCTCGCACACACACACACACACCAGTGACAGATAACAACAGTCCTCCTGTGGTCACATCAACACCTCCATTATCCCTCAAACCCGAGAGAAAACAAACATTGACTCACAGCATCTGCTTCTGTTTTCTCACGGGATCCTCTGCTGCCGGCCACCACTGACTCCAGAACAGCCACCCAGCGCTGCTTATCTGGAAAACTGGGAGCCATGAAGTAGAGAGACTGACCGGGCCAACAGGTGGTGTGAGGGTGAGACTCCAGCTTCAGCACGTACGGGATATCTGCACATCACACACATCACACACACGTTTATAATGACTCTATTGGTCACGAGGACGCAACGGAACTCACATGAAATCTGTTCAAGTTTATAAATACAAAATAATGTGACAAAACGGTGAACACAATATTGACACAACATCATTAAACTGTGAATTTCAAATATGATGTACAAATAGAGTGCTTACTCTACTGAATTGTCTACGACTGATATAAGTGATCCGCCTTAAATACATTTGTTTAGAAATCATAAAATAGAAAAAAAGAAAAACTTTATAAACCCTGACTGGAGACAGAACATTCAAAACTAGAGTAAAACTTTACTGAAAATACATTTTTGAATTGTTGTCTGTAGGATTTGAATCATCATGTTATGTTAGTGTATATTTAGAACACTACGCTTGTTAAATGTTTTGTTAGAAGCACATTTGCACCTGATTTAGCCGTGTTGATGAGCTCAGAAGCACCAACAGCTCCGTGTACGGTCACCTCACCGTCCGGCAAACACAACTCAAACTCCTCCTGCGGCTTCACAGAGTCTGAAAACACAAACATCACATGAAACACATCGTCTCACTCACACACACACACACACACACACACACACACACATCACATCACATGAAACACATCGTCTCTCACACACACACACACACACACACACATCACATCACATGAAACACATCGTCTCTCTCACACACACACACACACACACACACACACACACACACACACATCACATCACATGAAACACATCGTCTCTCTCACACACACACACACACACACACACACACACACACATCACATCACATCACATGAAACACATCGTCTCTCTCACACACACACACACACACACACACACACACACATCACATGAAACACATCGTCTCTCTCACACACACACACACACACACACACACACATCACATGAAACACATCGTCTCTCTCACACACACACACACACACACACACACACATCACATGAAACACATCGTCTCTCTCACACACACACACACACACACACACACACATCACATCACATCACATGAAACACATCGTCTCACACACACACACACACACACACACCACATGAAACACATCGTTACACACACACACACACACACCACATGAAACACATCGTGTCTCTCTCACACACACACACACAATCATCACATGAAACACAGCGTTAAACATACACAAACACACACACACACACACACATCACATGAAACACCGCATTACACATACACACACACACATACACAATCATCACATGAAACACAGCATTAAACATACACATGCACACACACACACACATCACATAAAACACCACGTTACACATACACACACACACACACACACACACACACACACACACACACACACACACACACACACACACACACATACACAATCATCACATGAAACACAGCATTAAACATACACATGCACACACACACATCACATAAAACACCGCGTTACACATACACACACACACACACACACACACAATCATCACATGAAACACAGCGTTAAACATACACATACACACACACACACACATCACATGAAACACCGCGTTACACATACACACACACACACACACACACACACACACACACACGTACACAATCATCACATGAAACACAGCATTAAACATACACATGCACACACACACATCACATAAAACACCGCGTTACACATACACACACACACACACACACACACACACACACAATCATCACATGAAACACAGCGTTAAACATACACATACACACACACACACACATCACATGAAACACCGCGTTACACATACACACACACACACACACACACGTACACAATCATCACATGAAACACAGCATTAAACATACACATGCACACACACACACACATCACATAAAACACCGCGTTACACACACACACGCACACACACACACACACACACACACATCACATGAAACACCGCGTTACACATACACACACACACACGTACACAATCATCACATGAAACACAGCATTAAACATACACACACACACATCACATGAAACACCGCGTTACACATACACACACACACACACATCACATGAAACACCGCATTACACATACACACACACGCACACATGAAACACAGCGTTACACACACACACACATGAAACACAGCGTTACACATACACTCACACGCACACATGAAACACAGTGTTACACACACACACACACACATGAAACACAGCGTTACACATACACGCACACATGAAACACAGCGTTACACACACACACACACATGAAACACAGCGTTACACACACACACACACACATGAAACACAGCGTTACACATACACACACACGCACACATGAAACACAGCGTTACACACACACACACATGAAACACAGCGTTACACATACACACACACGCACACATGAAACACAGCGTTACACACACACACACACACACACATGAAACACAGCGTTACACACACACACACATGAAACACAGCGTTACACATACACACACACGCACACATGAAACACAGCGTTACACACACACACACACACATGAAACACAGCGTTACACATACACACACACGCGAAACACAGCGTTACACATACACACACACGCACACATGAAACACAGCGTTACACACACACACACACATGAAACACAGCGTTACACACACACACACATGAAACACAGCGTTACACGTACACACACACGCACACATGAAACACAGCGTTACACACACACACACATGAAACACAGCGTTACACACACACACACATGAAACACAGCGTTACACACACACACACATGAAACACAGCGTTACACATACACACACACGCACACATGAAACACAGTGTTACACACACACACACACACACACACATGAAACACAGCGTTACACATACGCACACATGAAACACAGCATTACACACACACACACATCACATGAAACACAGTGTTACTCTCACACACCGGCGCACACACACACCTTCTGTGGGTTCACACTCATAGATCGATACTTTTGTTCCGTCCAGCACCACATATTTCCTCTCCCAGCCCTGCTGCCCTCGTTTCCCATTCCTGTGAACACACGTCACATGTAACTTTCACTTCATCTTTCAATAAACACACGCGTGTCCTGTATGTGTATGTGTGTTTGTGTGTGTGTGTGTATGTGTGTGTGTGTGTGTGTGTGGACTCACCTGGGCTGCTTCATCCAGCCCTCCAGACGCACATGACCTGACGCTTCCTTCACCTGTAGAGCGGGCGAGCTGCTCTTATCTCGACACAGAGCCTCAGTGAAGTGTGTGGCGTACTCGGCCGGAAGACCACAGGTCGCAGGGAGACACGGGGAGCACTTGGGATGACACAGAGTATGACATTCTGAAAGATCACGGAGGAGAGACCACATGAGACGAGAGGGGAGGAAACACAAGTTCCATCATACTACAGAGTTTTTGTTTTCATTTTAGATGTACTAACAGCATTTTAGGATCATTCAAGTGTAATGAGTCTTGTGTGTACCCAGACACGTGGCAGCTTGCCGGCCGAAGTGAACAGTATCCAGACAGACAGCACACTTGGCCGCTCTCATATTCAGTCCCACAGTGAAGCGATGAGGAATATTGTGATGCATCCGCTCCTTCACACGCCGGCCGTACTCTACTCACAGACAGACACATTTATTACGGTTTCTCTTCACATAATGCTTTGGTATAAATGACAGCATTGAGCAGCAGCGTTTCCAGGCCTCAGAAATCCATAAACACGTTCACATGTCCATCTTTATCTCAGCAAACAAACAAGCAGAGCAGACGAAAGAAACGCTACTGAAAGAAAGTCATGCAGCGTTCTGTGCGCCGTCTGACCGAACAAAGAAATAAAAAATATGAAGCAAAAAACCTGAGAAAGTTTGTCAATCCTCTTATGAAAGCCAGTGCGGTGAAACCACATGCTGTACTGTAGCAAACCAGAGAGAGAGAGAGAGGGAGAGAGAGAGGGAGAGAGAGAGGGAGGGAGAGAGACAGAAAGAGGGAGAGACAGAGAGAGAGAGAGAGAGAGAGAGAGAGAGAGAGAGAGAGAGAGAGAGAGAGAGAGGAGAAAAAAAGAGAGAGAGAGAGGGGGAGAGAGAGACTGAAAGAGAGAGCAAGAGAGAGAAAGTGAGAGAGAGAGAGAGAGAGAGAGAGAGAGAGAGAGAGAGAGAGAGAGAAGAGAGAGAGAGAGAGAAAAAAAGAGAGAGAGAGAGAGAGAGAGAGAGAGGGGGGGAGAGAGAGACTGAAAGAGAGAGCAAGAGAGAGAAAGTTAGAGAGAGGAAGATAGAGTGGCAGATAGAGAGAGGGAGAAGAGAGAGAGAGAGAGAGAGAGAGAAGAGAGAGATAGAGAGAGGGAGAAGAGAGAGAGAGAGAGAGAGAGAGAGAGAGAGAGAGAGTGAGAGAGAGAGAGTGAGAGAGAGAGAGAGAGAGAGAGACACAGAGAGAGAGAGAGAGAGAGAGAGAGAGAGAGAGAGAGAGAGAGACAGAGAGAGGGAGAAGAGAGAGAAGAGAGAGAGAGAGAGAGAGAGAGAGAGAGAGAGAGAGAGGGAGAAGAGAGAGAAGAGAGAGAGAGAGAGAGAGAAGAGAGAGAGAGAGAGAGGGAGAAGAGAGAGAAGAGAGAGAGAGAGAGAGAGAGAGAGAGAGAGAGAGGGAGAAGAGAGAGAAGAGAGAGAGAGAGAGAGAGAGAAGAGAGAGGCACTGAGAGAGAGAGAGAGAGAGAGAGAGGCACTGAGAGATAGAGAGAGGGAGAAGAGAGAGAAGAGAGAGAGAGAGAGAGAGAGAGAGAGAGAGAGAGAAGAGAGAGAGAGAAGAGAGAGAGAGAGAAGAGATAGAGAGAGGCACTGAGAGATAGAGAGAGGGAGAAGAGAGAGAGCGACAAAGTCATGAGAGCAGAGAATGTGCTGATGGGTTGTTTGTTGTTGTGTCAGATATCATCACATTAAACCCTCTGAGACTCTTCTGTCCCGAAATTTAACATTTTGAAATGTTACAAATCGTAGCTTCATTGGTAGGAGACGACACTGAATACTTTTGTCCCATTATATATGTAAACACACAAAAAAGTGATGGACACAATTTGCATATTTTAAAGGGTCACAAAATAAATCGTCACACTTCACTCCTTTGCAGTCAAAAATGACCCCTAAATGACCAGTAAACAATGAAATAACAATTAATGGCAAAATGTTTGTATAAAGTGTTTGATTTATCAGTACACAATCCTTATTGTGTTAGATATCTTAATTGTCTTAGTATTTACTAAGTAGAAGAAAGGCTTTTCATGTGTTCCCTTAATAACAATCATAATGCAAAACTTAGTATTTATCAAACCTGAAATATCTCAAAAATGACAAAAAGTTCATAAATCATCTTTGAGATAATGTACATTAAAATCCACAAATCTTAAGTCATATCTGAACAACTAGGGAATTCACAATCTACTCTATGGGGACTATTAAGGGTGTAACGGTGTGTGTATTCATACCAAATTGTTCACTCCAAAGTCTAAACTCTGAGGGTTCTGCTCTTTGAAGGGAGTAGGGCACAGGAATGATGATTTGTTTTTTGGAATTTCCCAAACTCATTTTTAAGGATTCGGTCACTTTTGACTGGGAATGATCCAAGTGTGACCCCTAAACGAAGAGTCCCAGAGGGTTCATTAACACATTTGTATAACAGCCACATGAACACTTGTGTGATGTGTTCAAGCTTAATACTTTGTTTAAACTTTTTTTCCCCCGCGGAGGTTTGTGGAGATATTAACGGTCACTAAAAACTCTCCATTCTTGTTTAAAGTCTTGTTTTATATGTTTAAGAGGACAACGTTAACATCGCAAGACCAGATCAGTGGATAATCCTGAGAGCATTTCAACTGATCTCAGATCAGAACGAGGAGGGAGACATTGATGTCATGACAGAGAGAGAGAGAGAGAAACTTACTTTCAAACGTGACTCTCCTCTTCTCTGGAAAGAATACAAGAGAAAAAGCTCTCAGGATTGACAGAGCAGTGAGAGAAAGATTAAGGACCAAACACACGAAGACGACAAACCCAGAGAGCGAGACACTCACACAGAATATATTCTGAGATATTAGAAATGATTCTCTAAACACACAAGACGTTCTGGTGAAAGAAAAGCGAAGGTTTGGGCACTGACCCTCAGGTGTGGAGGTCTCTTTGCGTCGGGCCGAGCTGGAGGGATTCAGCAGACTGCTGGGATTGGGCTGTCGCTCTGGAGATTTCACGATGGCTGACATGAGGATCTGCTGACGGGCTGCTGGCATGGACGGAGCCGCGTGTTCCTGAGCTTTAAAATGAGCCGCTGACAGAGAGAGAGAGATTGAGATGATCTCCTACACAATACGATTTCCTAAAACTTCGGGAAAAGACTATTGTCTATACTGTGTGTATAATTGAATTACTCGCACAAAAGTTTCTCACCTTCTTCTCGAAGAGAACGCAGCTCAATTCTCATCTTCTGCAGGGCTTCCTCCAGCTCTGAGCATCGAACTCTTTCTTTCTCCAGCGCTGATTTCATGTCAGTGTACTGTAAGGGTACGGCGGACTGACACGCGGCGGCTGTGGCTCCGTTAGCCGTGACTCCCACCTCCTCACGCCGACGGCCGAATATTCCCTGTGACACAATGACATTAATACAGACAAGACCTTCCTCATCCTACAGGGTTTATGTGAGGGATAATGTACAAGCAGCTGCTTGTTATCGCAGGAATAACCCCCTACAGTCTCACAATGAAGGGGCTTATTTGGTGATAAAGACCTGCTGCTTGTACATTCTCCAGCCTGCTTATTACACGTCTACTAAAAAAACTGGACATGAAATGTGAATTTGAAATATGTTGAGCTAATTTTTACCCAATGCAGACTTTCCGCGACAAAACTTTTACTTTCGTTTTTTTAGGTAAGAAACGACGTTCAAATGTCACAAGCCGTCAATTTGGTTTAATCATTTGAAAATATAATGTCACGCTATTAAAATACATATTTATATTTAATTTGTCAAAAACAACCGTCAAAATTATTTGCTGTCCCCAGGTTACCGTGTGTTATTATTTTTAAGAGGTTTTTATCTGGGAATAACGAACCTGCAAATGTCTCGACTGGCCAATCAGAATCAAGCATTCCAACGAGCCGTGAATTAATGTGTGATTAAGAACACTATTTACACTTCTGCTGGCCACAAACACATGGATATGAAATAATAATCTAACTTAATACATCTAAATAGAAGAAGTTAATCTATCTTAAAACTAAAAATACAACATGAAATGAAATTGCACTTTACAGATGAAAGATTCTATTTGTGTTTATTATTACAACAAACAATATAAATCTATTTTACTCTCCATTAAAAATGGTAAAAACAGGATCTTTTCATTCATGTATTCTCTAGTCCCTGAAGTTCAGTGTGATAAAGACACAAACATTCATTTATATCTTTAACTGAACATGAGACTGTAATAAGACATGATGAATGAGCTTCACGCTGAGACACCCAGAGGACATATTGCACTAGAACTTTAATATAAAAGATGCTTATGCCTCTCTCTCTCTCTCTCTCTCTCTCTCTCTCTCTCTCTCTCTCTCACACCTTCTTTTTCTTGGCGGGCTGGTCCATCTTGGCCTGCAGAAAGTCAATGAGTTTGGTTTGTTGAGAGATTGTTCCTTCCATTTTCACTTTCTCGTGAGAGTACACGGCCTGAAGAGAGACAAGACAGCGACAAGATGAGAGAAAGTAAAAGTTTCAGTGTTCCAATGTCATTATAGACCGACACACAGTGTTCCAGAAGCTCTAGCATCGCATTACCATTTTATAATGGGTTTTAGCCCGGCACACATACATACGGATAAATACATACATACATAGACTGACTGGACACGCTTTGGGTAAAAGAATCTGGCAAATGTATAAATGTTAATGTAGACTTGAATGTCTCAAAACAATTCACTAATAAAATACTTCCTGAACATCGTTTTACAGACAAAATGAAATCAAAAGTGAGCCTTTACCTAAACATCAGTGGTGTTTTATGAACAATTTTTCATTGCAGATTTAATTAAAAAAAATCTGATCCAATTATTCTTGAAAAAAAATGTATGAACATTTTAAATGTCATTTTTTCTGATGAGTTCATATTTTTGATTAATAAAAATTAGGATCATCCAATTAAACGATTTGAGAACAAAGTGGACATCTTTCTTACTTATATACAAAAATAAACAAAGAAACTCAACTGAATTCAATAGGGAGGCTCAGAGATGACGTACTTTTGTTTGCAAAACCTGGAAGTGAGTTAGCATTTTAGGACTGTTTAAGTGTTCATTTTAAATTTTTATTAAATAAAATAAGGTCTGTGGCTAACAAAACCTCTAAATATTTTCACGTTTTATTTGATTTTATTCACGTTTAATGACATAAAACACACCAATTATAACCCGATTGGGATTTTTAAGCCTTTGTGTGTTAAAAAACAGCGCTAGCTAACAAGTTGGAGAAAGCCATGATCTTGGCGTTCCTAGCGGCATGCTCTAACCACTGAGCCACAGGAATGCTTGCACATATAAAGCTCAGAAATATTGCAACATGGGCACAAATCTCTTCAAACGTCGATGTGTATTCATTCACTGAGTAATAACTTAACAGGGAACACATTTTTAATAAAGTCTGAAAGAGTTGTCGGAGGCTTGTTGATATCGAGCGACCTTGAGTGTAGTCTGTTTATAGCATCGTGTAACCGTTTCCTTTTGACGATTCTATTTTGGCTTCAAATGTAACATATGTGGTGTTCATTTGTAAAGATTATCTTGATAGACGAAACGTGTAAACATCATAAATCTTTGTTAATCACAGCGCTTGTGATTTTCCAAAAGTCTGTGGGGCAAGTGCATGCGCCGCTAACTCCCTGATTAGCATTAAAAATCATCATCTGTGATCCTCTCCATAAGTGAGACTGCTCAGTAAGACTCCAGAGCTTGACTGCATACATGAGTCGACCATCTAACACTTTTCTAACATAGTTCACCTTTTCTGTAACACTTTTCTAACATAGTTCACCTTTTCTGTGTGTGTGCGTGTGTGAAAATGAAAGGCCAAGCTGGACAATTATACACGTTCATTCACACACTCGAAACATGAACTGAGCTCAGCTGAACGTGTGTGTGTGTGTACCTGGATGTTCTCCAGTTGGTACTCCAGGTCGGTTCTCTCGGTTTTCAGCAGGTCGGTCTGGTCCAGCGCGTCCTGAAGACCCTGTGTCAGTCTGAAGATGTGTGTCTTCTGTAGATCCATCTGCTGCTGAAGTTTCCCTTGCTGAGACGGTCACAAACACACAAACAACAAATATACACATCTGTCTGTCTCATAGACCATGGGTTTACAAACTTGATGATGCCAAGGACCCCCAAATTATGACTATCCTTTTGTGAGGGACCCCCTTTTCTAAAATATATAGCAATCTATGTTATTTTCTGTCTAAAGAAACCCTTAAAAAATGTGTAGGATAAATAGTAAATCGAAAATTATAAACACAACACATTGTTTGTAAACCTAAATAGTCTGCAACAATTTCACTTTGAGTCCCAAAAAGAAACTATATATATAAACATAAACAATACTTGGAAACTCTCCAAAGGAAAAAAGCAGATAAACAGGGTGGATGTTTTTCTTAATCTTTTGTCCTAAAAAATCTCTGGACGACCCTTACATCCTTCTGGAGGCCCCCTGGTTTGAGCCCCCCTGTACTAGACTGCAGCCGAGCAGCATTGAGCAAACTCATAATATTTCTATAGGAAGTTGAGGAGAATTGACTGACAGCGACATGAGAAAGCCACTCGAGAGCCTTGAAGCTCCAGCGACATTGGACACAATACGTTTTGTAAAAAACACAAACATATTTAATTGAGTCGTACAGACACGGTGTCATCATACCTCCTCCATGAGTCTTTGTTTCAGTTCTCTCTCCGTCTCTAGTTTTTGCTGAAGGCTCCGTGCGTTCATCTCCAGCATGGCATGCTTCTTCTCCAGATCATTCAGCTGAAATCAACAAAACGAGAGATCAAGATGAGCGTGTGATGGCTGGATCAGTCAATCACAGCTTGTGAAGTCTCAATAGTAAAATCACAGGAGGTGAACCGGGTCCAACCAGCAGAACAAAACGCTCGCGTGTGCGTGCGTGTGACTCACCGTATCAGACAAGCTCTCTGCTTTCAGTCTCTGCTCTTTAAGAGCTGTTGTAAAGCCACAATTTCAGCTTTGTGTTCCTCACGGCCAGTTCGACGGCCTGCGAGATTCTGTGCTGCGCTGGTCCGCCCGTAACCTGCAGAACAATGAAGTTTGAGAAGTCTAGGGATGTGACCCTACGTGTATAATTCGGGTTGCTATAAAACACCGGAACGTGTGAAATGTGTGCATCTCTCACCGGTTCTGCTTCTCGTTGTCCAGCAGTCTCTGCAGGTCTCGAGTTCTGCGCTCGGCCTGATTCTTCTCATCCTCCAGAGCAGACCTCCAGTTCTCCCACTGTCTCTCTTTCTCCAGGAGTTCGTCGTTTAAAGACTCCAGTTCCACCACCTGCTCCTCCAGCATACTGCACGTGGTCTTCAGAGTCTCGATGTTCTGAAACACGTCCACACAAACCGTGTTCCGAGTCCATGTGTGCTTTCATCCCGAACAACGAATGTTCTTATATAGTCTGATCTTGTACCTGTTTCTGGTTGTTGAGATGCATCTCTCTGTCGGCGACCTCGCGCCGCAGACGGTCCACGTCCTGGTTGAGGCTGCAGCCGTTCCTCGTTCTCCACCGTCATCTCGTCCAGTTGTTTGGACAGGTAGAAGTTCTGTCGGTTCAGCTCGGCGTTCTCTTGGGTCAGCTGGGGTCAACTGCTCCTCCAGGTCTGTGATCACCTGCCATCATCATCATCAACACGGTTATCAAACTTACGTCATCACTCAATCATTCTATCGCAGCATTGTCTTCATCCACATCCTAATGAATATTCATCAAAAGATATCTCTGAGAATAGTTGTGAATACAGATGGAATATAGTTGAGTCTGTCGACCAATCAGCTTTCACATGACTATACTGTACGGCTTTACCTGATTGGCTCAAGAGTTCTATAGCCTAGTACTGCATGTTGGGCACTTCATATTTGTTACCATGGCAACAATCACAAAGCTAGCATGAATGCATGGGATGTACAGGATTTTGTTGACTTACAGCGAAACACATTTTTGCATTTCTAATGAATGCTGTATATTGAGAACAGAAATGCTCTGCGTCATCTAGTCTGAATCCCTGAGGTTAAATTCAAGGTAACACTGTTTTACTCTTTTGGTTAAAACAATGGTAGTGCAGGGGTTTGTGGGTAATATTAGTGCACGACATGGGTCTTACCGAACAGCTGTCTCTCAAGGCATCAAACTTGCGTTGAATCTCGTCTCTGTGGTCCTAAAGAAATGTGACAGAAAAACAATCAGTACGTGTTTCATCTCGCCATTTTATATAAAGTTATTTTTTGCCGGAAATTTAACTATAAAATTACTTGTCGAAGAAATGTATTATTTTTCAATTTAATCTTTTTTAAAAGGGACAGATCCTAACTGCTGGGTTAAATTAACTCACCAAGGGTTCGCCCTTTTACACCCAATGCTTCTTTGTAAACATTTTCAGATAAACGGACACAAACCGAAAGATCGGATTATTCATAAATAAATTATAAAGACTGACAAAAGCAGTGCAAAAGCAGCTTCATGTTATATTTGGTCAATTAAAAGAGCTGAAAACTGTTATGACTAATGGATAATCCACGGCTAGCCACGCATTAAAATCCATTAACGCACGGCTAGCCGTGGATTATCCCGTTTATACCATGGTCATTTACCAAGTTAAAGCTGTTATTGATGTTTACACCTTCATTTTTGATCAGACAGGTGAAATATTTTCGTCAAACAATCTCAAACGTTGATCGACCCGTGCATTACACAGATTTAATGCACACCTTTCAGCCAATCAGAATCCAGTGTTCAAATAGACCATGGTATACTTATGTTTAAAGCGGATGATGTATTGTGTGTATGGCGTCTCACTCTGAGGGCTGTGATCTCCTCCTCGGCCTCTGCGGTGGTCTCCTCCAGCTCAGTCTTGGCCTGCTGTAGTTGACTCTCGAGCGCGTGACGCGCCGCCTGCAGATTGCTGATCTGAGACTCTCTCTCCTGCAGCGACAGCGTCAGTTCACTCACCTGTCTCTTGATCTCCAGCTTCTGTTCCTCGTGCTCCAGACCCATCTGAAACAAACAAACACACACATCAGTCACAACGCTATGAGACCATTAAACCAGCTCATGTTTATAATGGACAGCTGGTCCTGGTCATCTCAAAAACAAATTGTTGTTGTGCATTAGGAGGCTAATTTTGTGTACGTCTTATTATTTGACAAGGAAGACTTAATAACTTCAATAAAAGCTCACAATTATATATATATGTTTTTTTAAAGGCTGAAGAAGATTGATCTCCTCTCACCTCCCTGAGTCTGGTCTCCAGCTCTAATATGCGAGTCTTTCTGGTCTGTTCCTGCTGGCTCATCTTCTCCAGATGTTCCTCCAGTTTGGCATTCTGAGCCTCCAGTTTTCCTGCCTGTGACTCCAGATAAAACTTCTGCTGTCGTAACTCAGAGATCATCTCCTCCTGCGCTTTCCTGAGAGACACGGCAGAGGACACGGCAGTCAAACTGACCGTTAAAAGATCACACAGGACAACAAACCTGTGTGTGACTCCTTCTTCAGTGGAACACGAAAGAAGATATTTTGAGAAATGTCTCGGTGGTTTTGTGTTCATACAATGGAAGTCAATGTTGCATTCTTCAAAATATCTTCTTTTGTGTTCTGCAGAAGAAAGAAAGTCCTACAGGTTCAGAACACTCAGAAGCTCTTACATGTTCTTCTGTGTGTAAATGCTGCTGTTGGCCGCCAGTTTATTGGCCTCGGAGAGCTCGCGATCCTCTGCTCCAGACTCTTCATTTTATTGTCCATGGCGTTGATTGTCTTCAGAAAGAAACACACACACAGCATGCACTCGTTTTGTTTCGTGATGAAATATCTGCTTGAGATTTGAGATGCAGTTGAGACACTTACAGCTTTCTGCTCACTGATGAGTTTGCATTTCTCTCGAGCTTCTTCCTCGTGCTGAGCGCGTTTCTGCTCCAGACTCTCTTTATCGGCCAGATCCACTTTCATCTGATCCGCCAAAACCTACTCACACAAACATACAAAAACACGGTCAACTTTAACAATACAACAAAGTAAAAGAATCACCCCATAAAGAAATTTTAAAACACCGCTTCCCATCACTTCTTATTTTCATGACTGCAATATTTTCTTGAGAATCTCTAAAAACAAGCAATTTTCTATAGTTCATGATGGCATGATGTTGATTATTTATATAACGCGTTTTACAATTATCATTGTCAACATCTGTACATGAAACATATTGACCATTAGCAAAACATTAAAGCTATTCAAGTAAAAACAAAAAAGTGGACAAACAAAGAAAACAGACACGCATACATGTTCATACATACGCAGGCACACACACACACAAACATGCATCACACAGACATACAAGCGCACATGCGTGCACACACGAATGCACACAATCACATGCAGGCACACATGCATGCACACACACCTAGGTGCACACACAAACACACATAAGCACACATGCGTGCGTTGTCGTTGTCACAGAGAAGCACACATGTAAGAAAAAGGACATAGAAACACAGGTAAAACATTATATTAACTCTTAAATTCCTATACATAGTAGTAACAAATAAATGATGCAGAATGTTATATTTTTAAGTTTTATTAATGAATACAAAAACTTTAAATTCTAAAACTGATGTCGGCAGCAGTATGCAAATGGAGGCAGGGAGCCCAAAACTCCAATACAGAAAGTCAAAACCTCAGGAGAACCCCGGCCCAACCAGCGGGACCAGTTCCCCTCTGGCAAAAACTGCAGCATCTCTACAAGCTCAACGGTGCTCGCAATAAAACTCAACAAAAAAAATGAAGCAAACAAAGGAAGCTTTCCTGTAGCTCAGTGGTAAGAGCATTGCGTAATAATGCAAGGTTGTGGGTTCAATCCCAGGGGATCGCAAATACCTATGTAAAATGTATAGAATAAAGCAATGTAAGTCGCTTTGGATAAAAGCGTCTGCCAAATACCTAAATGTAAATGTAAATGTCACGTGACAGAAATACAATGCAGCACAACAGAAGGACTGATCTGAATCTGATGTGATCGTGCTGAACGTCACCTTGATCTTATCCTCGTAGAGTCGCTCTTTCTGGACCAAATGAGCTTCCATCCTCTGAGCCGTAGCCTGAGTCTCTCTCAAGTTTTCCTCAAGCTCCTAAACACACACACACATGCGGTTAGACCTCCAGAGACGCTCCAGCATATAAAGTCCTCAACGGCTGAAGTGAGAAAGAAACTCGCTTTGATAAGCTGTGCACTGCTTGACGGGTTCCACACTGACGTATAAAGACCTGTGTGTGTGTGGTAACAGATGGGACATCCCTCAGTGTGTGTGTGTGTGTTGTGGTGTAAAGTGTTAATCTGTATGAAAGTTAAAGCAGAGAGGTGCTGAAGGCTGACTGTGCAGAGATAAATCTGTGACAGCGTGCTGTTTGGGGTCAGTTGGTTAAGGAGGCGTGTTAGCGCTTTAATCTTTGTCAGTCTGATCCGTCTCTCACCAGTATCTTCTCAGCCATCTGTTGGATCTGTTGGGATTTGGTCTGGATGTCATCCTTCAGTTTATTCTCTCGACGCTCCACCATCTCCAGACGCTTGACTTGGTTTTCCAAAGTCTTTCTGCCTTCCTGAACGGAAACGTGAAAGCACATTGAGAACAAGAGGTGAATCCCAGCTATTTACAAACGAACCAAATTCAGATGATGAATCGCTAACAACAATGTGTTACGAATGAGAAACTTTAATACAGAATCGCTCCAAAATTTGTTTAGGAATATACGTCCTGTAGCGTTCATCCTGGTGTCACCTCAGTCTCTCTGAGGCGTCTGCGCAGCGTGTCACTGGGATCGGATTTACTACGCAGACGCTCCAGTTCTCGCTCCAGACGTTCTTTCGCCTGACGGATGTTCTGCAGCAGTTCTGTGGCTTCCGTGCTCGCTTTCACTGCCTGCGGTGTCAAAATAAAAAACGTGTATTTATTATATAAAAATCTTTGTTGTCATAAATGATATATTAACATCGTCTACTGGTCAAGTGCCTTTACTGGTCAGTTTATCAAAGTCCGGTGTGCATTTTACCATAGTAAAACCACTATTTATAAAGAATATATAATGGTGCCAAAAGCAATAAAACATATAGATTATAATCTCAAGAAGTCTGTTAATCTGCAGAGTGGATGCAAAGAAACACAATAGATTTATATAAAAATCCAGCAGATATCTAGTTCATTAATATAAATTGATCTGATGTGTTTATTAATGATCTGTGTGTGTGTGTTAACTGTAACAGGTGTGGCTCATTCAATTTGACTCATATTTCAGCAGGATCTGATCTGAGAACAGATTACATTGGTTCATGAAGCTGAAGCGTTCAGCAGTGATTGTGGATCAGAGGATATACGGCACCTTTGAGAGTTTATCCTGAAGCTCTTGAATCTTCAGCTGCTGCTCAGCGTTTGTCTGAAAAACACAAGCTTCATAACTACAGACATCAACAAAAGGAAACGTTTCTTACGCCAATACCAACGTGAAATCATCCTCTTTCCAGGCTTCAGAGGTAAAGCCACAGAACAAACGTTCATTGCTGCGACAAATTGAAATTTCGATTTGTTTCGTTTGTTTGTTTTAGTTTACATATTTTAGTTTAAAAAATATACGTAATCTTTGGTAAAAACTAATTATGAACACAGACTAGAGTATCATGATGAACTAGAGAAACAGTTATTCATGAAGAGCTTGTTTGTCCCGGTGAAACACTACAGTATGAAGAGCATGTTGAGTATCATTCAGGATGACTGATGACCACATCAACAAACACACACGCACACACACACACACACACACACACACACACACACACACACACACACACACACACACACACACACACACACAGACGAGGTTTATTTGGTTATGTCATCTCAAAATGTTGTACGTCATTTTAAACAGTACAGTACTGTATTGATATATTTTGTGCGTCTACATTCAGTGATGATGGATGAAGATATTGTGATCATTCTTACCTTCTCTAGTTTAGAAAGTAAATCTCCACCTCAGCTTTACCCTGTTCCTTTGCCTAAAAACACACACATTAACCTGAACACATATTCTACTGATATAAACAACCATATATTACAAACAACTTCTCTCTTAATACACACACACAATGTTGGTGACACACAGTATTGCCATAATGCATTGCACATTTATTAATGATTAAATTACACACACTGCTTCACAACTATCACACGCAGACTAACATAAACACACACACTTACACACGCACACACACACAAACATAAACACACACATGCGCACTAACATAAATAGACACACACACATGCACGCAACGAACACACTAACATAAACACACTCACGCACAATAACATAAATACACAAACACACTCACACACTAAAATATAAACACACACATGCGTACACACCTTCTGGATTCTCTGCTGATATTCAGCTGCTTTTCTCTTCAGATCCTCGCTGGTCTGTCGTGACTCTCGTAGTTCAGTCTCGTACAGGTCGCTGCGGCGGCGGGCAGCTGACAGATCTTCCTCCAGCTGTCTGATGGTCACCTGCATCTCCTCCAGCTGAGCGTGATATTCCTGAACATCAACAAACCACACACTCAATCCTCACGCTCATATGGCGTGTGGATATGTATGATATACCACAGTACATCTCAAAACATCATGGTATATTCCTTACAGTACAGTACAATATAAAGCGCACATGCATCTTCTGTGAAATGACCCGTGAACAGCCCTGGTGCACAACATCTTCACAAAATGACTGAAAGTTACTGCAGTATTTATTAAAGATGTGCGTTTCACACAAGGTGTTTGATTCAGATCTGAGCAGCAAAAACTAAATCTCATCCAGAGAGAGAGAGAGAGAGAGAGAGAGAGAGAGAGAGAGAGAGAGAGAGAGAGAGAGAGAGAGAGAGAGAGAGAGAGAGAGAGAGAGAGAGAGAGAGAGAGAGAGAGAGGGAGAGAGAGAGGGAGAAAGAAAGAAGAAAGAAAGAAAGAGGGAGAGAGAGAGAAAGAAAGAGAGGGAGAGATAGAGAAAGAGAAAAATAAAGAAAGAAATAAAGAAAGAAAGAGGAAGAGAGAAAGAGGGGGATAGAGAGAGGGAAGGAGAGAAGGAGAGAGAGAGAGAGAGTGAGAAAGAAAAGAAAGAGGGAGAGAGAGAGAAAGAGAGGGAGGGAGAGAAAGAGGGGGAGAGATAGAGAAGAGAGAAAATAAAGAAGAAAGAAAGAAAGAAAGAAAGAAAGAAAGAAAGAGGAAGGAGAGAACGAGGGGGATAGAGAGAGGGAAGGAGAGAAGGAGAGAGATAGAGAGAGAGAGAGAGAAAGGTAAAAAGAAAGAAAGAGGGAGAGAGAAAGAGAGGGAGGGAGAGAAAGAGGGGGAGAGATAGAGAAAGAGAAAAAGAAAAAGAAAGAAAGAGAGAACGAGGGAGATAGAGAGAACGAGGGGGATAGAGAGAGGGTAGGAGAGAGAGAGAGAGAGATAGAGAGAGAGAGAGAGAGAGAGAGAGAGAGAGAGAGAGAGAGAGAGAGAGGGAGAGAGAGAGAGAGAGAGAGAGAGAGAGAGAGAAAAAGAAAGAAAGAGGGAGAGAGAAAGAGAGGGAGGGAGGGGAGGGAGAGAAAGAGAGAGAAAAAGAAAAAAAGAAAGAAAGAGGAAGAGAGAGAGAGAAAGAGAGAGAAAAAGAAAGAAAGAAAGAAAGAGGAAGAGAGAGAGAGAACGAGGGGGATAGAGAGGAGGGAAGGAGAGAAGAGAGAGAGAGAGGCACTGAGAGAGAGAGAGAGAGAGAGAGAGAGAGAGAGAGAGGCACTGAGAGAGAGAGACACAGAGAGAGAGAGAGGCACTGAGAGAGAGAGAGAGAGAGAGAGAGAGAGAGAGAGGCACTGAGAGAGAGAGACACAGAGAGAGAGAGAGGCACTGAGAGAGAGAGAGAGAGAGAGAGAGAGAGAGAGAGAGAGAGAGAGAGAGAGAGAGAGAGAGAGAGGAGAGAGAGAGAGAGAAAGAAAAAAGAAAGAAAGAAAGAAAGAAAGAAAGAGGGAGATAGAGAGAACGAGGGGGATAGGAGAGGGTAGGAGAGATGAGAGAGAGAGAGAGAGAGAGAGAGAAAGAAAAAAAGAAAGAAAGAAAGAAAGAGGGAGAGAGAGAGAGAGGAGAGCAAATAAGAGACGTTGGATTGAGAGCAAGTGTGAGAGAGAGAGCAGACAGAACAAACAGATGAGAGGATGAATAAATGATGCAGTAAAGATAAAGGAGAAAGAACTGACGCGCTGGAAATAAGAGCGGAAACAGTGAGACTCATAAAAGAGTGGAATAATCACACATCACAATGAAAGTTTTGTATTAATGAATGAAGAGTTATAATGTACAAGAGTGGATTTTCCTGTAGCTCAGTGGTAAGAGCATTGTGTTAACAACACAAGGTTGTGGGTTCGATCCCAGGGGATTGCACGTACCTATTTAAAATGTATAAGATAAAAGCAATGTAAAGTCACTTTGGATAAAAGCATCTGCCAAATGCCTAAATGTAAATATAAATGTAAATGATTAAACCAGCGCAGTCACAGCGTGAGTGTGTAAATCATCCTGAACCCTGCAGAGACCACACACACACACACACGTTTGTACAGCTATCTTTATGAGGACATACATTGACACAATGCAATCTCTAGCCCCTTACCCTAACCATCAGAAGTGAGTACCTGACCCTAAACCTGATTATAACCTAAACCCTAAAACCAGGTCTAGACCCTCAAACAGCCCTTTAAAGGGGTCTCAGACAGTGAGGACCGGACAAAATGTCTTCACTTTACTCTCTTACTGCTGGCCTAAAACTCAAACTGGTCCTCATAAAGATAGATGTAGAAGTACACGCACACAGTGTGTGTTTGATGCTGTGTGTGTGTGTGTGTGTGTACTTGTCCCCGAGTGAGTGATTAAAAGAGGAAAATCCCACAGACTGAAACTGATATTGAAAGGAGCAAAAGGTTTGATTGACAGATCAGACTGGAATGGAGTTTTGGGGGATGAGATCTCCTGAGACATTACACCGGAGTAAAGAAGTGTCTCACTGGTTTATGACGATTAAGAAATAAACCCGACAACGCTTGTTCCTGGAACATCTCATGAATTTATTTGCATGGATTTTCTACAAATCCATGTTTCACTGTTCTACACCCAGAACAACACAGAAGAGAAGAAACAGAATTCATGTTTATCTTTTTCTCTCTTCTCGATTTGTTTTTCATCACTTCATGCACTACAGTACAAGATTTGGCTACCACACGCTCGGAGTGATTACATCTGCTTCTGTAGAGCTCAACACAATTTGGTAAATTACATATAAACTACCCTCGCACTCCTAAACAAGCAAGATAAACCAATCAGGATATCCTTTGTGGCATTTCATAGTTAAGTTTGTAGGTTTAATATCATACTGAAAAACACAAACACATAATTCTGCACAATGCTCAGACTCGGACATAAAGCTTGATAAACAATGAATCATCACGGTTTCCATAGAGACCACATGTTTCCATGGAAATACAACCATCTGCAGCTCTCTTCTCTCGTCATCAGTTCATTCAGCTTCATTTAAGAGCGAATCAAAGAAACATGATCTCAGATGTCTTAAATGAACACAAACCAGTGAGCTGACAGTATACAGGACAGTGAGGTCACCGGACTCGATGAACAAACAACCGTGCAAAAGAAATGACAATACAGCGATGAAGAGCGGAAATGTTGACCAGTCTTGACCTGATGGTGCGTTCCCACCAGACGTGAAGGACGCGTTATTCCCAGTGATTTACATGTTACGTCAATGCAAAGACATTCTATGACGGTGGGGCGATTTGAGCGTTTCAGTTGGTTGACGGCGATCAGAGAAATCTGAACTTTGGCAAATATTCACACTGCGTTCACCAATCGGGAGCTTTCTCTAGTAGTGACGTGATTAAGACGTAGCGAGCGGAGGTAAATATCCGAAACAACAATGGAGGACAAATTCATGTGGATACCCGGAGCTGTACGATACATCCTACTTTTGTCGAAACAGGAATAAAAAGGATCTTGCTTGGAAGAAAGTGAGTGAGGGAGATCGGACAATCTGGTAAGTTGTAAAAAAATGTTCTTTACTCAATTTGAGCTATATATAATGTATATTTATATACGAGACTGGAGCCGCCGGACAGAAGCCCCTCCCATGATGCGAATTTGCGTGTGTTGTGAAGGGAATTTCAAGCGTGAATGAAGCGAGTAAACTTCAAGCGTCCAACTACGCGCATTATATTTGCACAAGTCGCGTCTGGTGAGTATGCTCAGTCAGTGATTAGAAGCATTGCGCGGATGATATGACGTTAGATGGTTTTGGGCTTTGAGACCACTAGTAAAGTGACACAGTGTTGATGAGTGAGGAGAGTTTGCTCACCTGTTCCTTAATCTCCTGCAGTTTGTTGCTCTGTTCTCTGATGTCATGGAGGAGCTGCAGAGCTTTGTCATCTTCCTGCGAGACTTCGACACGAGCCTGCTCCAAACTACGCTTAAGACTCTGAAACAAAATTCATAGAAAAATGTGCAGTGATTATCAACAAGTTTATTTCCAAAGATGGAAATGATAAATGATTAATCGCGATTAATCACATCCAGATTAAAAGTTTGAGTTTACAAATAAATACATGTAAATAATACTATTCACAGTACACAGACATGTGTGCTGTGAATAGTATTATTTACATGTATTTATTACCAATAGTTTAAATGATAAGCTGTATAAATGTTTATTTATTTGTATATTTTATATTGTTCTTAAAAATATGTATGTATGAATGTGAAAGTGTTTATAAATACAAAATAAACATGCACATTACGCAGACATATACAGTAATAGGGCAAACAAAAACTTTAATTCTGGATGCGATTAATCACAATTAATCGTACGACAGCCCTTTATGAAACATCTTCTAAGGATGTAACGATTCACGATACGATTCATTCACCATTTATTGTTACAAGTGAGTTGAGACAATATAGAAATGAACTACACTTTTATTATTTCTCAAATGCTGCACATTTCCTTTTTAATAAAAGTATATTTTAGGTCAAATAACGAAACTGCAATTAAAAAAAATCCAAATAAAATAAAAAAATGAATAATAAAGTCTCTTTTTGACTTTGTCTGTGCTTTTCTTTTCTATATTTTATATATCCACGTTTTCCAAGTTTGTAGTAAACACAGCAGCCCCTGCTGTTCAAAACATGTACTGCAATTCACATAACATCTCAACCGGCTTGAATCGCAACATAGTGTAATCGATTTCAACTGGATCGTGGGTGAATCGTTAGATCCCTAACATGTTAATTTACATAGATGCGTCCCTCAAAACATTGATATGTCATAGACACGTCTCGCTGATAAACTTTTGATTAAACATTTCAATAAAACAAATGACCAACATCTGAACGCATACACAGCATAAGAGGTGTTGGGGTATCTCAAACTCACGCTGCATTCGGTGATGTAGGTGGCGAGGTCTTGCTCCAGAATGCCTCTCTGGGTTTCGGAGGCTTTGAGTTCCACATCTTTCTGCTGAAGAACCGACTCCAGGTCAGTCATCTTACGCTGAAACCGCGAGATCTCCTGCTCCATCTGAGCGGCCACAAACACAAGCACCATGTTTAAATGCATTTTACAGCGTCACTCAAGCAGGTACAGGTGAAACATCGGCGATGACTTCACATCTGATACAACACCCGTAAAGACCCAAATAAAATCCCCAGATCAACAGAAATGAAGTAAAAGCTACAAACAAGTTTAAACATTCCATATATTAAAGTGCTACTTCACCCATGCATCAAAATATACCCATGTTTTACTCCCATTCAAAGGCATCCTAACTGAATATGGTTTTCTTCTTGAAGAATAATGCAGTCAGAGTTATAATACCACATATCATTTTACTTTCAAGCGGTAGAAATGGGAGTGAACGGGTGTCAACTTCTTCAAGCTCCAAAAAGTGCATCCATCGATCAAGTACTGCTCGACACGGCAAATGACGAAAGCTCCCGACAGAGTAGACGCTACCCTATTTGAACAAAACAAAAGATGCAGCGTTCGTAACTGGAACTTACGGCACGCCTGCGTCACATGCCGGAAAAACAAGCCTCTGATTCACGCGCATTCGAGAGATGACGGAAGCTGGACATCAGCGTTGATAGTGCTGTTGATATGGATATTTCTCTTAAACAAACGCATGGATAGGGCTTCAGAAGACCTTGTTAAGACCAGTTTTGAATGTCACTAGTTACAAAGTAATTTCATTACAGTTACTTTAGATGTAATTTAACTAAATACTGTGTGATCTATACAATAGTGGAATTGACATTAAAATTCAAAGTCTAACTTAAAATCTGTGCTTTAATGCATCACTCACATTTGTAATAATTAAGTCAGTTAATAAGAAAACTTTATGTAGTTTTATAGGATTTATTTGAATTAATTAGGAGTCGTTTTGTGTCTATCCTTGAATCACTGAACTATTCAAGGTTGATATAAGATATATTAAGTAAGTAGTAATAAGTAATTAAATACTTTTTTGGAGAAAGTCATTTGTACAGTAATCTAATTACTCTACTGAATTTTTCATTAGTTACTAGTAATTCATTTCTTTTTCAGGGTAAAGCCCTTTGCACATCGAGTCTGAAATTTTCGAGCAAAATTTCTGCACGTTAAAAATTTAAATACGACCACAGTTGTGTCAATCACATTTATATCCCGTCATAAAACAAATCTGAGATTTTCTGCGTTTTTTCGCATCCGTAGCAATCATTTAAAGAGGCTTTTTTTAACAATTCAGAGACACCAAACAAACGAGCGCCAAATACGAAAAAACACCTACGAAAAATTTAGGACTGTATGTGCAAAGACCTTAACTAACCCAACACTGGTTAAGACCACGAAGCAGCGTCGAGCAGTTTTTGATCGATGGATGGACTTTCTGGAGCTTCAAAAAAGTTGACAACCATTCACTTCCATTCTACTGCTTGGAAGTAAAATGATACTTGTATTATAACTCCGACTCCTTGAGGGCGAGGAAAACAAAGGGATATTTTGATTCACTAGTGAATATCCTTTTAGTTGAGCTCCGGTGACAGAATCTGTGAAAAGGATGATTATAATCTCAAATCTATAACGTCAATCTAAACCTTAGAAAAAAATCGTGCTTAAAGCAATGTCAGAAAGTCTAAAGGGAAAGTGCAAAATAAATAAAACAGAAATGTTAAATTTCCCATTTTGTATGGAGACAAAACGCGACTTAGTTTAATTTACTTTTCAATTCATTTTCTCCATCACTTATATTCAAAACATCATAACTCTTTCTGGTTCTCTTGGTTCTTATGTGTAAGTCACACTGTTTTCCATCTTTACTGGAGGTGAAATAGATGAGCTGAAAATCATTTTAAACAGAAAAGGTTTACGCGTGACTCATGTTAACACGTATAGTGTTTCAGTCTTGTGGCTAAACATGTGAAACGGTGTGATCTCTCTTGTGCATTAGTGCTAATGTGTTTTAAAGTGAAATGATTTCCCATCACAGAGGCTGTAAATGGATCTCAGCGCATCTCATGATACCTCAACCAGACTCCCCCAGCTCTCCACTCTTACCTTGTGACATTTGTCTTGAGTTTTCTTGTAGTTCTTTGTTTTTCACGAGGAGCTTTTTTTCCATGGAGTTCGTCTTTGCAGGAGAGTTCAGACCTACGCCAACACACCTGATGACAAAATCAACATTCGACATCGTTATCTGTGATCATCTAATCTCTTAAAACAACAAGAAATCTGTGTTTTCCATTTGAATCCATTATAAAAGCTTTTATAAGTAAGGGACAATCCACGGCTAGCAGTGCATTAAAGGATTTTAATGTGGTGGTTCCTAGGTGGTTGCCTCTGCGAAGTGCATTAACAACCTCTGATGCACGGCTAGCCGTGGATTATCCTGCTTATACCATGGCTATTTGCCAAGTTAAAGCTTTTATTGAAGTTTACGGTGTCATTTTAGATCAAGAGGGTGAAAATGACGCTTATTTTGTCAGTTCATTTTAAATGTAATCAAACTGACTGGAGCTACCCGTGCGTTAAAGGCTTTTAATGCAGATCTTCCTGCCAATCAGAATCCAGTATTCAAACAGACCATGCTATAAAGCAAAATAAATAACGTTCAAAAGTTGCGAAAGAATAAAAAAGAAGAAAAGATTATATATATATATATATATATATATATATATATAAATTCATTCATATATAATTTTACTTCTTCAGTTAAATGTTACTAAAATGCAGATAAACGTGCAAAATATAACCTGTAAAAAAGACGTTTTATTAAATTGAAAGTCTAAGAAATGTGTCAAAAACACAAGTGTGTTTAAAAGCGATATGTTTTTTAACGGTCAATGCGTTCTCTATTTCTCTCTCTCTCTCTTTCACAGGCCCACACACACACACACACACACACACACACACACACACACACACACACACAACGCAAAGTGCTTCCCAGCCCTTCAAATTCATTACACACTCCATTAGCTTCATGTGAATGTGAATTCATTACTCAATCAAAACATCTTTGTGTCGTTCATTAACCAGCGTGACATAAATGTGACATCACATGACAAAAAAAGTAAAAGTGTCACAAATGAAAACGTTCAGCAGACAATCGTTTGAACATTTCACAGAATCAAAAAGATAAACACAACTGTGTCTGAACATATGAGATACAAATAAAAAGGATTTTCTGCAAAACCTTAGAATGCAAAGCTGTATCTTGATGTAGGGGTCTCTGTTTGAAATGACAATCGCACTGTTGATGTAGAATTGCAAAATATACGTGTTCTTCTTCTAACTGACCCTTAAATGTGTTGTTTGCTGTACAGTATATATCATCATGAATCTGAATCATGACATCAGATCACATTTTGCATGAATCTGTTTGAGGTGTATGTAGGAACAGAAAACGTCACTTAACAAATCCTTTTCAGATTCATTTTCCCCTTTTCTACCTACTGTACATATTAACCAAAAATAAACATTTGTACATTGTGACCAAACTGTATTTGGAGAATACAGAAGTCTTCCCTCAAACCTAAAATGAACCAATAACCATTTTGTACCAAATGTGTTTGTTTCTTTGGTTCTTGATTTCCAAACAGAGACAGATGAAACGAAACTACATTGTCTCATTTCATGCCGTAATACCAATATTCCTCCCATTCGTAGATATCCTGAGGGCTGAACTCAAACCCTCTCTCTCTCTGCCATTAAAGAGCGGCTCATTACATCTGAAAGTGCTGAGGAGGGGCAGAGAAAGTGCGAGAGAGAGACAAAGAGAGAGAGACAGAGTGCTGATTAAGCTTGAACTCCAGTGTGTGTGTGTGTGTGTGTGTGTGTGTGTGTGTGTGTGTGTGTGTGTGTGTGTGTGTGCGCATGTGTTTATGTCAGTGTGCGTGTTTGTGTTTTTTTGTTTGTGCGTGCATGTGTTTATGTTAGTGTCGATGCGAGTGTGCGTGTGTTTATGTAAGTGTGCATGTGTGTGTTTGTATTTATGTTAGTGTTTATTTTATTGTGTGTGTTTATGTTAGTGTGTTTGCCTTTATGTTAGTGTTTATGTTTTGTGTGTGTGTGTGTGCGTGTGTGTTAATGTTAGTCTGTGTGTTTATGAATGTGTGTGTGTTTTTGTGTTTGAGAGTTTATGTTAGTGTGTGTGTGTTTATGATAGTGTGTGTGTGTTTATGTTAGTGCGCATGTTTGTGTTTATGTGTTTATGTTAGTGTGTCTGTGTTGTGTTCAAAGCATTTTTTATTTCAACTAAACCACGAATCAAGTCATTATTCTGTACATTTATCAAGTCACAGTCTCATAAAAACAGATTGATGATTTAAAGCAGTCACACTGTTCACACTAAACATCCAGCTACCAGTGACCGACATACTGCTAATAATGTATAACACAACTAAGGTCGGGTATCGTTTGAATCTTAACGATTCTGAATCCAATTACTCTTATCGATTTTGATTCCACAGTTGAAGGTAAACATTTAGATCTCATCCTGTTTGATCATTTATCCTGCTTATTGACTGCTTTGTAAATATATATGAACACCGTTTTGTGTATATACACATAGCAACAATGTTTTGTCTGGTTCATTACAATTTGCATTATCATAGTTTAACTACATCACGGTTAAACTGTAGTAACTATATAATGAAACAGTGGTCAATTTGTGGTTCCTGTGCTTTACTGCAAATACTACAGTGAAACTATGCTTACTATAGTAGAATTATGTTTACTTTTATTGAGATATCAGCACATCACAAGTTAACACATGCACATCTCTGAAAATATGCACCCATGAAATGATAAGAGGAATTTGAATTTCAAGTATCCGATTCCCGTTCTTTTCCATTCCGATACCATTTCTAGACGATTCCGTTACATATATTATATATCACATACGGTAAACGTTCACACCAGACGCGACTTGTGCGAATAAATCGCGCTACTCACGAGTAGTTGGACGCTTGAACTTTTTAAGTTTACTCGCTTCATTTGCGCGTGAAATTCCCTTCACAACAGACGGCTCAAGTCTCGTCGCTAAATGGCTGACATGGATTTTGTTGTGTGGGTAGCTGCGCTTTATGAGCTATGGAAGGCTGATCGTTTTTATTCTTGTTTCGATAAAAATAAGAAGATGCATCGTACAGCTCCGGGTATCCACATAAAGCGACGATGATTTTGTCCTCATTGTTTGGGATTTCTGCCTCCTCTCGTAATAAGGTCACTACTATAGCGAGCTCCTGATTGGTTAATGCGGCGCAAATAATCAGCAAAGTTCAGATTTTGCGAATCAGGTGTTAACGAAATGCTCAACTCACACCGTGCGAATGTGTCTAGCTAGGATGTCTAGCTATCATGTCTTTGGAGTGACTTAACATGTAAATCCCCCACACTTGACGCTTCATTCGCGTCTGGTGGGAACGCACCATGACAAAAGTAAAATAAGTATATCGTTGGAAAGAAACAATGATTCACGAATATCTGTTTTCTGTTAGATGAACACCTTTCAAAATGAAGACTAAAACCTCGCCCCACACTACACACATTACTGACACAAACATGCAATATAATGCAATAATAATACATAGAGACCTACAGATCTTCAACTCAAATCTGAAAGAAATATCCATCACGCCTCACTGGTCCAGACTCTCAATCTGAACATTCAAGCATTTGAAGGAAACAGCATTTACAAAACTAGAGACAGAAAGAAAAATTAGCATGGATTAGTTTCAAATGTCTCAAATACCCATGTCTTGCGTTTCATGTGATTAAATTCCCATGTGAGATCTGTTCTATCAATAACTCCGATGGACTTTAGAGTCAATCAACATCTTTGAAACAGTGAAGCTGTAAAAATGCTTTTGAATTGATTTCTAGTATAGCACGATGTAAATCAAAAACAAAATGCACATTAAAAGCAGGTAAACTAATATACATTCAGTGTTGTTTCGATATGAGCTGTGAAATATGGCTTCCTGTTGGATCACTTCCCCAACCGTCTCTAAACACACACACAAACACTTCCAGTGTGTTTTGGTCCTGGTCTAAATTTGCTTTCGCCGCTATCATACCAGTGAGTTCTAACAAGATTAGCGGTTCTGCCTGTTTGCTGTAAAGTAGTCCATTACCCAGCACTTACAGAGCTCCCTTTGGAAAACCGCCCGACGCATCCCGGGGGTCTGATCAGAAGAACCCGTAACTGACTTGATAATCGTGTGCGTGTGTGTTCGGGCTTCGAGTGCAATTACAGGCTTTTGAGAACGCGGGGTTAAAACTTCAGAAATATTTACCTTTGAGAACTACATTCCACATTAGTGGGCGTCAATAAAAGTTCCAGCAGAAATTCAATTACCGCAGCATTACGATATCGAATAATGCCGTGGCGCCATATCCATACTTGAAACACGTCATTAGCGCTGACGCAAATTCAACGGTACGCAAAACACGTCACAGCCTCTCGCTCTCGTCGCCTTAAGTGGGCGGCGGTTTGACTAACTCTGGACATCTGCGGCGGATACTAATGCCATTACGCATTCTGTGAATATGGTAGCTATTGATCTGTTTGAACGCTGATGCAAGTATTCCTATCCTGCCTGACAGTGTCAGACGACGCTGATTCATCGCTCATGTTCTCCCAGTGTTCCCGCCGCGCTAACACGTGCTGCGTTCCGTTGATCAGTCATGGAGAAAGGTCAAGGCAATGAGCGTGTGAGGTGATCTTTCATCCCGTGTGGTTACAGGTAGGCGATGGTGCGAATGGAGATTTCGTTGTCAATTTGTCAGACAGGACAAACCGATGACGTCACAGGAAACCCGATTCAAAATGGAGGCTTTAGCATATGTACAAAGACCAACTCTTAGAAAACATTTGCCCTCCGACAGCTATTGTCTGGTGGAAATGTCTGTGTTTTGATGCCCGTGGTTCTGGCGCTTTGAAGGAAATTCACTTGAAGACAAAAATAATGGTTTGTTATTAACAATTAGTGTAAGATATGCTCTCATTCGTTCCCTTCACAGTAGACAACGTACTGACCAATCTACAGTGCCCCATCCTTTATATCTCAGTCCAAGACGTTAATGAGACTAAATGGAGAACAAATGGAAACGTGCTTAAGTCTCACCTGCGTCTCCGATGTTTCTCCTGAGAATAGAGTCAGAAATCGAACAGATGTCTCCGTCATTTGAGTTTGAGAAGAGATGTCAACAATGTGTCAAACCGAACTCAGATTTGTCAAGTCTGCAAATCAAAAGTCAATATAATTGAAGATCTCGATGTGAACTCAAACATTTCTCATCAAGTGAACTCAAATCCTGATGATTTCTCCAGACTCTTCATGTGTTTGAACAATTTAAACATCGGAGACTTAAATGAAACGAGTGAGAACTCCTGAGCAAACACTGAGCAATAACATACTTGCATTCAAGTCAAAATAACCAGTTTAATCCAGTTCAGTAGACAAATCTGTTGTACTGTCTTCTAATCTAAACATTACAGCGTGAGTCACAGGCAGAAGAGGAAACCACCTACACGCCTGCGGTCATTACCGGATAAACCAACAGGCATACAGTGGCATCACCTCAAGGGGAAACGGTCCAATTAGAGCCGCTAAAAACAATGACAGGTTATTACTGAACTTTAACAACAAGTCCAGCTGTGATTACCACCGTCTCACATATGATAAGAACAGAGTATTTAACTTTGCTTTGGAGATCAGTTAATAATCACAATGAGGAGTCTGGCCTGTTTGACTGAAGTTTGATGGACAAATGTCGATATGAGGTGCCTTTATTTTGACACTCTCCACATCCTCATTCCTCCCGTAACGCCTGTCTAAGTGTATTTTTTGGTTTGTTTGTTGTTATAAATGTCCCATTTGGGACAGAGAATGCTAAATATTTTTTGTACTACTTTTTTGTAATACTATTAGTAGTAAATGTTACTTTTAAGTATTTTGGTTGCATTTGTGAGTTATTAAAAAAAAAAAATGCATCCAGAATAAAAGTTTTTGTTTACATAATAAATGTCTGTCAACTGTGCATATTAATTTTGTATATATTAACACAAACACATAAACATGCATGTTTGTATATTTAGGAAATATTTAGATGTATTTACTTACATTTGCCAATAGTTGAAATTATAAATAAACTTTTATAAAACAAATCTTGTTTATTTTCTTAAATATGTGCATGTATGTGTTTATTAATTTAAAATGAATATGCACACTACACAGACATATATTATGTAAACAAACTTTTATTTTTTACTTTCGTATCATGATACACTGTATGATTTACACCCCAAGCACTGATACCACGATAATAATAAAGAACAATATTAAGAATTTGACTCAATCATCTAATAAAGTCTAAATGTAACCTGTTTTGTGATTAAAGGCGGGTGTCTGATTTCCGAATTACGCAAAAATCGGGCCGAGTACCAAAACAACCTTGCAGCCAATCAGCAGTAAGGTCCACAATGCACATTAGTCGAGCCGAGCGCTGACGAAAGTGAAAGATGGGGGCAGGGGTGTGTCTGTTTTGGTGATTTGAACATCAACAACGGCTATGAGAAATCGGATATCCTACCTTTAATAAATCAAGAATATTTGAAAATTAATTGAATATAAGAACCTCGACTGTTAATAATTTAAACGATACAGTACGACAGTGTGACTGTAGCTCTTTCAAATGAAAAAACTTCAGAATAGGCATTCAACACAAAAACAAAACTAGATCATTCTCCTGTCAGCTTCCTTAAATTACCTTGAACAAAATCACACTTTTTCAATACACCAAGTAACCTTATTCCGACATCATAACAACAAATCTAATGTTCTTTGAAATTGAGGGGTACATGTAGAGTACAACCACATATCATCACAGCAAATAAATCTTTGTTCCTCAAGAAAGGCCACTCTGGGATACAAAGCCAGCGTCTGACAGACAGCCTAACAACTAACCATCATTCCTTGACGTTTAAGATCTGGCGTTCACACATAGAGCGACATAACACTAATTCATAAATGCACCGTTAGCCGCTCTGAATAAATGTATTTGTGTTAATCTTTGCATCTTGAGTTACCAAACCTCTCTACAAGGAAAGAGACAACACGTCGCAGCGACACGTTCATCATGCCGAATGAACGAGAAACGCAGATTCCAGGAGGGGAAGAAAGCACGATACCGTGCTATTGACGGTCACGACTCTGGCGAGAGCCAACACAACTGGACTCGATTCTACATTCAATCAATCTGTTGAGCTCAGACGGGAAGAGATGAGACATCGTGCAGGAGAAATAAATGTAAGTGCTAAAGAAATGACACATTTCTAAAGGAGTTACTGCGACAGGCCACACACACCCATGCGCACACGGAGTGTGCCGTCGGCGCATTTCTCTCCGGACCTCTCTTTACGATCATCGCTCACTACAGATGTTTTGTTTGTCTCAAGACAGACCCACTGAGCTCACAGCACAGAGACCATCAGCCCATCAGCATCTACCATCCTGCATTAACCTTCCCACGCTCGACGACTTCATAAAGACGCCAGTAAGAGAGCGAGAAAAATCTGCATTTCTGGATTAGAAAAGAACAAGCGCATGAATGGACCGAGGGGGGGGCGCACCCTGGTAACCATAGTAATACCTTCTGGATTCCTCATCTTTCTGACTGAGGTTATGATGGTTTATCTCAATCTTTCCTTTTGTGACATCCCTCCCTGTATCATCAGCTCAGCTGCCGAGGATAACGTGTTCAGAGAGAAGATCTGATCAAGCACATCACGATTCTCCTGAGCTGTGTCCGGCTCGCCACGCGTTAACAAATCACACATACGAAGAGGTGATACGTGAACAAACGAGAAACCAAATCATTCCATTGCTCCAATTACAAGCCAAATCGTTGCTGTAATTCCCATTTTTAAATTCAAACCCGCCGTTACAAAAACTGGCATGGTTGATGCTTGTTTACAAAAAAGAGAAGAAGATTTTCTAGCATTATAGTAATTGAAGAGCACATGTGCTTGAAATTGCAAAAACCTTAATGATCCGTATTATTCTTTAAGCAAAATATAGTTTACCTATTTTGTTTTGATATTGAGATAAAATGAGCCGTGAGACTTGCGCGTCAGTGAACACAAGGTGCAAACAGCGAGAAAAACAAAAGATTGAAGGTTTGAGCACGTCGCAGCAAACACACACAGTCAGGAAAACATAATGTTTACATCTAGAGGGAGGATTGACTGCGCGACATGATCATATCACACACACACAGCTGAAGGATTTCCCATCCCACTGCATTCACACGCATACAAGATACTGAGATACATGACCCTCTGGATTTAAAACACACACACACAAACGCACAAACAAACACACACACAGCTCCTCATTCATCTAACACCCGCGTGAAGTGAAAGAGCGCAAGACGCAGGACCGCAGCTTTCTACAGACAAGCAGCATCTCACATTCCTCAATGTTGCCTGGTGACAGTCGCCGTGGTGATGCGGCCGTCTCAGCACCAATGGACCACCTGTGACTACACGAGTGAAATCTGTGTGCGTGCGCGTGTACTCACTCAGACTTGGCCAGCGCGCTGAGGGGCCGACTGAAGCACCACCCTACAAAGGGCAGGTCTCGTCCGTGGAAGCCGTCGCGAGGGAGATCTCGCTGGGCGGCGGCCGCAGAGCGGGGGTGCCTCCCGGGCTCCTCGAAATTGGAGGTGTCATCATCCGAGCGCAGAGACGGAACGAACGGCGGGAGCGCTGGAGGAGACGAGAGGAGAAGATGTGTGAGATGAACGGTGAGACGCACGGCAGAGAAAAACAGACTGGGGAGAGAGAGGGAGACAGAGGGGGATAGAGAGAGAGAGAGCGGGAGAGAAGGGGAGAGGGAGAGTAAGATGGAGAGAGAGAGAGAGGGGTTTCAGTGATGAGACTGTAGCGCAATAACTCTCTCTCTCTCTCTCTCTCTCTCTCTCTCTCTCTCTCTCCTACTGCAGCAGTGTCGGTTAATCAGCGTGACTCACAGCCAAAACACAGCGCAAAAGCCACACACACGCACACACAGATGCGCAGAGCTGCATTTACACAAACACACACACACATTCACACGCTGTATATATACACACTTGATCATCAGCTCGCCTGTGTGAGGTTTTGTTCATACATTAAAATGCTGCAAACAAAACATGGTGTTTTGATTTCCTGTAACAAATGTCAAAGCATTCTTAAAAACAAAAAAAATATTGAAAGATTTGAACATATTAGGACATGTAGCAACAAATCATGAATAAGCATAAGTAAATATTTGTAAGGCACTTACATATGTTTTTTTTTCTTGTTTGTGCTTATAGTCAAATAAACTTGAATTCATATCAGGCAAAAATTAAACATTCTGTCATCATTCCAAACCTACATGACTTTCTTCTTCAGAACACAAAAGAAGATATTTTGAAGAACGCCGATAACCAAACAACAATGAACCCCATTGACTTCCATTGTATGAGTGCAAGAGTCATTTCTCTTATTATCTTCTTTTGTGCTCCACTGAAGAGAGAGTTAAATACAGGTTTACAACCACACGAGAGAGAATAAATGATGACTGAATCTTTTTACCTTTGGGTGAAATATCATTTTAAAGGAACTGTCTACTCAAAAATTACATTTCTTCATTATATGTTGTTTTAAACCTGCCATTTCCATTTCCAACAAAGTAGTTTCAATTCTAGGCAAAACAAATCAAACAATTGATTATAATTCAGGATAATGAAAATATCTTTTTCATAATACAAAAAACATTCTTGTTAAAAGCAAACAAACACATGCACAATGAACTCCATGTTTGTGTTCTTTCCCACATGCCAGCGATCACAGCAGCATCAGAGCTATTCATCATTATACATACTCCATATAGTTCAGTCACTGTCTGTCTGCCTGTCTGTCTCTCTGTCTGTCTGCCTGCCTGTCTCTCTGTCTGCCTGCCTGCCTGCCTGTCTGTCTGCCTGCCTGCCTGTCTCTCTGTCTGTCTGCCTGCCTGCCTGTCTGTCTGCCTGCCTGCCTGTCTCTCTGTCTGTCTGCCTGCCTGCCTGTCTCTCTGTCTGTCTGTCTGCCTGTCTGCCTGCCTGCCTGCCTGTCTGTCTGTCTGTCTGTCTGTCTGCCTGCCTGTCTCTCTGTCTGCCTGCCTGCCTGTCTCTCTGTCTGCCTGCCTGCCTGCCTGTCTCTCTGTCTGCCTGCCTGCCTGTCTCTCTGTCTGCCTGCCTGCCTGTCTGTCTGCCTGTCTCTCTGTCTGCCTGTCTGCCTGTCTCTCTGTCTGCCTGCCTGCCTGTCTCTCTGTCTGCCTGCCTGCCTGTCTCTCTGTCTGCCTGCCTGCCTGTCTCTCTGTCTGCCTGCCTGCCTGTCTCTCTGTCTGCCTGCCTGCCTGTCTCTCTGTCTGCCTGCCTGCCTGTCTCTCTGTCTGCCTGCCTGCCTGTCTCTCTGTCTGCCTGCCTGCCTGTCTCTCTGTCTGCCTGCCTGCCTGTCTCTCTGTCTGCCTGCCTGCCTGTCTCTCTGTCTGCCTGCCTGCCTGTCTCTCTGTCTGCCTGCCTGCCTGTCTCTCTGTCTGCCTGCCTGCCTCTCTCTCTGTCTGCCTGTCTCTCTGTCTGCCTGCCTGCCTGTCTCTCTGTCTGCCTGCCTGTCTCTCTGTCTCTCTGCCTGTCTCTCTGTCTCTCTGGCTGCCTGTCTGTCTGTCTGTCTGCCTGTGTGGCTCTGTCTGCCTGTCTCTCTGCCTGCCTGTCTCTCTGTCTGTCTGCCTGCCTGCCTGTCTCTCTGTCTGCCTGCCTGCCTGTCTCTCTGTCTGCCTGCCTGCCTGTCTCTCTGTCTGCCTGCCTGCCTGTCTCTCTGTCTGCCTGCCTGCCTGTCTCTCTGTCTGCCTGTCTCTCTGTCTGCCTGTCTGCCTGTCTCTCTGTCTGCCTGTCTCTCTGTCTGCCTGCCTGCCTGTCTCTCTGTCTGCCTGCCTGCCTGTCTCTCTGTCTGCCTGCCTGCCTGTCTCTCTGTCTGCCTGCCTGCCTGTCTCTCTGTCTGCCTGCCTGCCTGTCTCTCTGTCTGCCTGCCTGCCTGTCTCTCTGTCTGCCTGCCTGCCTGTCTCTGTCTGCCTGCCTGCCTGTCTCTCTGTCTGCCTGCCTGCCTGTCTCTCTGTCTGCCTGCCTGCCTGTCTCTCTGTCTGCCTGCCTGCCTGTCTCTCTGTCTGCCTGCCTGCCTGTCTCTCTGTCTGCCTGCCTGCCTGTCTCTCTGTCTGCCTGCCTGCCTGTCTCTCTGTCTGCCTGCCTGTCTCTCTCTCTGTCTGCCTGCCTGCCTGTCTCTCTGTCTGCCTGCCTGCCTGTCTCTCTGTCTGCCTGCCTGCCTGTCTCTCTGTCTGCCTGCCTGCCTGTCTCTCTGTCTGCCTGCCTGTCTCTCTGTCTATCTGGCTGCCTGTCTGTCTGTCTGTCTGCCTGTGTGGCTCTGTCTGCCTGTCTCTCTGCCTGCCTGTCTCTCTGTCTGTCTGCCTGCCTGCCTGTCTCTCTGTCTGCCTGCCTGCCTGTCTCTCTGTCTGCCTGCCTGCCTGTCTCTCTGTCTGCCTGCCTGCCTGTCTCTCTGTCTGCCTGCCTGCCTGTCTCTCTGTCTGCCTGCCTGTCTCTCTGTCTGCCTGCCTGCCTGCCTGTCTCTCTGCCTGTCTCTCTGTCTGTCTGTCTGCCTGTGTGGCTCTGTCTGTCTGCCTGTGTGGCTCTGTCTGTCTGCCTGTGTGGCTCTGTCTGTCTGCCTGTGTGGCTCTGTCTGTCTGCCTGTGTGGCTCTGTCTGTCTGCCTGTGTGGCTCTGTCTGTCTGCCTGTGTGGCTCTGACTGTCTGCCTGTGTGGCTCTGACTGTCTGCCTGTGGGGCTCTGTCTGTCTGCGTGTCTCTGACTGTCTGCCTGTGTGTCTCTGTCTGTCTGCCTGTGTGTCTCTGTCTGTCTGCCTGTGTGTCTCTGTCTGTCTGCCTGTGTGTCTCTGTCTGTCTGCTTGTGTGTCTCTGTCTGTCTGTCTGCCTGTGTGGCTCTGTCTGCCTGTGTGTCTCTGTCTGCCTGTGTGTCTCTGTCTGTGTGTCTGTCTGTCTGTCTGTCTGTCTGTCTGTCTGCCTGTGTGGCTCTGTCTGCCTGTGTGTCTCTGTCTGTCTGTGTGTCTCTGTCTGTCTGTGTGTCTCTGTCTGTCTGTGTGTCTCTGTCTGTCTGTGTGTCTCTGTCTGTCTGTGTGTCTCTGTCTGTCTGTGTGTCTGTGTGTCTGTGTGTCTCTGTCTGTCTGTGTGTCTCTGTCTGTCTGTGTGTCTCTGTCTGCCTGTGTGGCTCTGTCTGTCTGTGTGTCTCTGTCTGTCTGTGTGTCTCTGTCTGTCTGTGTGTCTCTGTCTGTCTGTGTGTCTCTGTCTGTCTGTGTGTCTCTGTCTGTCTGTGTGTCTCTGTCTGTCTGTGTGTCTCTGTCTGTCTGTGTGTCTCTGTCTGTCTGTGTGTCTCTGTCTGTCTGTGTGTCTCTGTGTGACTTTTATTTCATGTTAATTTAACCCAACGGGTGGGATTTTCCCTTTGTAACCCACAACAGAGTTGAGATAACCCAGAATCGTTTTAAGAGAGCACTAATAACACACATAGTTTATCTTCTGAACCCCCACTGAGTGTGTGTGCTGTGCAGTCTGGAGAACGTCTCACTTTAATCTACAATCACATTACATGTGATCAACAGAGCTTCCACACCATGTGTTTGACACACATTGCACTTAAGCCTGAAAGGATTGAAAACATTATTCAGGATTCCTTCAGTCTCATATCACAATCAGCTGCTTTTTAAAATTATAGCCCACCTGCCTCTAGTTTGAGAATGCGTCTTGCCTCAGAAAGATAAATTTTAAGTAAAGAAACCACAACACTGTCAGTGTGTGTGTTTGTGTGCTCTTTAATCTGTCTAATTCCATCACAGCCCACAGTGAGCACTGCCTTGTGTGTGTAGATCTTACAGTTTATTTGTATAACATAAATCTGAGTTATATGTCTTAAGTTATCACGGTCTGTTTGAGTATAGGGCTGCAAAACGATTAATCGCGACTAATCGTTTTCAGAATAAACGTTTTTGTTTACATAGTATATGTTGGTGTATTATGTATATAACTATGTATATATAAATACACACAAATGCATGTACATATTTATATAAATATTTATATTTATATTGTATATAATATATAAATACTTAATATACAGTTAAAAAAAAAATTCTTCTTAAATGTATAAATGCTTGTGTATAATTATATACACATAATTATCACAAACAGTACAAGCACATATATTATGTCAACTAAAACTTTTATTCTGCAAAAAAAAGGAAGCGATTAATCGTTATGCAGCTCTATTTAAGTTTGGCAGCTTTTTGTGTAAATTAGGCATAGAAATGCATCAACAGCACCATTATACAAATGTAATACATAAATGTAATGTAATAATAAATGTATACACTTGAGCGTGACAAAAAAAACATACAAAAAGAGACAAACGCATAAACAAGCAAGCAGTGAAAAAAGTTGACAACTATTTGTATTTGTCTAAGGCTAATTTATTAAATTTATATGATCTTTCAACTGTAGAAAAAAGTACTCTTTTAAAGTCCATGATTATTTTAACCATGTAATGCATATCCAGCCAATAAAAATATATACTTTTACCATAACAAAACACGGCCCCCTAAAGAATTTGTCCATACTGCTTGTTAACACGGTGCTGAAATCCTCAAGCGGATGTTGAAGAAGCTCAGCCTCGTGCCACAGGATTAATCGAATGAATTCAGAGCCTCAGTGTTTAACCTGCAATCTGTGCTCAGAGACACCACACATGACAAACCCACTGTGACAAATCCACTCAGAACACAAAAGAATCACATGAAGGGCTACAGAAATAGCAGAGGCTCTGTCTAATGGTTAGAACCCATAATTAAAAGCCATATGAAAAAAATGACTTTGCAACACATTGATGAAGATGACGCCAGCATAGAATAAAGGCCTGAAACACACACACACACACACACACACACACACACACACACACACACACACACTACACAATCATGTATTAACGTCTTGACAGACGAGTGAGATGGTGGTCTAGTGGGTTAAACCACTGAACTGGTAAGCAGAAGGTTGCTGGTTCGATCCCAGCAGCCACCACCAGTGTGTCCTTGAGCAAGACGCTTTACTCCATGTTGCTCCAGGGGGATTGTCCCTGTAATAAGTGCACTGTAAGTCGCTTTGGATAAAAGCGTCTGCCAAATGACTAAATGTAAATGTAAATGTGACAGAACATGTCAGTCCACAACTGACAAAGCACCCTGTCTCATAAATCTTCCGACCATATGCACAAACACAGGATCCACACTACTTAGTGCACTGATAAAAAAGCTGAGGTGTAATTCAGGCTTTAGAAAAGCTCTTACCATGTCTCAGGTTGCTCCAGTCAACGGAGGAGAAGAACGGGTGAGACCGCAGCCCCTCGTATCCCAGACGTTCCCGTGATCCACATAACAAACTCTGGAGCAGATCCACAAACTGAACACTAGCCTTCGGTTCCTCTGGAAACTTCAAATAGCGCTGAAAACAAAACACACACAGTTAGGAACGTTCTGAAACTCAATAAAACTTTCCAGCTTTACTTAAATTTGTAAAAAAGTGTAAATCGCAGATTATGAGAAGCTGTGTTCGGAGAACCTTATGACCAAATAAAACCTTTGTAAAAATTATACCAAAATGTTCAAGTGTGGAAGAACGTCTGTGGACTGAAATCTCATGTTTCTCGATCATTTCCTTGAATGTAAGAATGAAAGAATGATACTCATATGCTGCGTGCAACCTTAAGATTGATCAAAAAAATAATTCACAATCCATTTTAGGTCCAAAATCTCACTTGAAAGTTTATGATGTTGCTGATGGTTTTGGTTGTGGTGCCGTCAGCAAAAGGAGATTTCACGTAAATCATTTCATAGGCGATGACGCCTAGGGACCACCAGTCGCTCTCTGGACCGTAGCTGCATGTCGACCCTCCGTTCAGCGTGGACAGAATCTCCGGGGCCCGGAAGTCTTGAGTCCCCATAGGGGGTCTGGAGGACATAACCTGTGGCACACAACAAAACCTTTCTTTCATTAATTCATCCGTGTCAAGTCCCCTGTACAGGTCATCTGCGGGGCGAATTCACACCATTTTCAAAAACAAATGTCCTTATTGTCCGTCATTATTGATCACTACTACAGTAACTCTTATAACATCAGCAAACTTGTTATTTTAGAATAATGAAAGTGCTTTAATAATTGTTACCGTTCCACAATTGGAACACCAAGGTTTACTTCAATGTCTAGTATCTATCTAACGTATCTAATCATGACAAACTATATATCATTGGAAAGATGTAAGAATGTAGATTTTATATTTCTGAACTGTTTTACTCAGTAAAAGCATTTTTCTTAAATGTCACTGGGCCCGTTTGATACATTATAAATATTACAAATTCATAATCATATTATATTGTAATGTTAAAAAATAAATCTAAAAAACGGCTATATCATTGGAAAGCTTCAAGAAGGTCCTTTTAATATATAATGATGAAATGTATTAATTGTAATTTGTATGCAGTAAACCATTGGCGCCCATATGACACCTGTTGGCAGTTGTTGGCGTAACGATTCAAATGATCCATGAAACCACATTTTTTGTGATATCAGCTTGAAATTTGAAACAAAACTCGTTTAGAATTATTTCTTTAATTTTCTGGGGGTTTTTGATGAGAAAAGTTTTATTTTTATTGTATGTAAAATAAAACTATTATTATTTATATATAATTAAACTGCTATAACAATTTTGTTTATGTCCTTTTCAACTCCCATTTACAATAAAGTATAGAATATCTTCTTTAAAACAAGACCCATATTAGGTCTCTAGACAAAGAGTTACACTAATTTAAAGTTGAAATCACTTTTTAGCCCTACCCTCAAAAAAGTCGGATGACACTCAAAGTCATGAGAATGATTTTCATCATAAGTCATTACAGAATGACATCTTCACGCTCTTACCGTTCTGTTAGCGGTCAGTCTGGCTGCCGAGCCGAAATCTGCCAGTTTAATGTGACCCGTGCGGTCGATCAGAACATTCTCTGGTTTAATATCTCTGCCAAACAGGTAAGACAACAAGACATCCATAAGAAAGTAAAGGGAAAAAGATATGATCTCAAAAAGCTACGTTTTAAAACATTTTGTTTGAATTTAAAGGGTTACTAAATACTCAATTCAACCAAAAGCATTCTAAAACTACTCTAACATCAAAAGAAAAAAAGAAAATAATTAGTTTTGCCTTCATTGTTGAACAAGATAAATAATCTGTTTTAGGATTTTTCGAACTGCAACGGCAAGAAATACAAGACAGGAAAACTGTTGTCATTGTCAAACTATTTTCTTCATAATCTTAAAATGAACAAAACGTCATCAAGATGACACGTTTTCAGTGGTACCTGTGAACATATCCCATCTGATGGACAACATGGATGGCCAGCACGAGCTCCGCCAGATAAAACTGAGCCGTAGACTCATCTAACTGATCTTCATATCGGTTCATCAACGTCAAGAGATCTCCACCAGGTAGATATTCCATCACCTGTTCAAAACAAGCATGCAGAAAAACAGAACGCATTTCAGATCACATGAGCAAAAACATGACGGGATGTTTGTTTCATAAAGAGTCATTAAGACATTTCAAAATATCAAAGCAGTAGTCACAAGCTGCTTTAGCTTTTATTAGACAATTTACACATGTGACTTCACCAAAGTGTTACGATGCAAATACTTTATCATCATTTTCAACTTCATGTCTATTTTTTACATAAAAACCCATTAAAGGGATACTTTGCCCAGAATTTGCCCCCCGGCTGACTCCCATAGTAGGAAAAAATACTGTATCATTTTATTATTCTGCTGAACAGAAAAGAAGACATTTTGAAGAATGTAGGACAGCAAACAGTTCTGGGGCACTTTTGACTACCATTGTATTTTTTCCTACTATGGGAGATAATGGGGGCCAAAATCCGTGAGGTTAGAAACATTCTTCCAAATATCTTTCTCTGTGTTCATCGGATCAAGAAAATATATTCAGATTTGAACTCAAAGCCGAGTAAATGATTACAGAATTCAAAATTTGGAAAGAAGTGTCCCTTTAACATAAAGCTCACAGCAGATTTCACAGTGTGACGTATCACCTTTAGTAATAGTTTACGGTCAATGAGGACCGGATTACATCAAATCAAGCAGTTTGATTAGCAGACACTCGCTTCAAACACAAAAGCCTGCGATTACACCATTTTCATTGTATTCACACAGTTAACTAATAGGCTTACGCTGCATCTGGAGAGTGACGTGAGTGCTAAACGAAAAATAAAACACGTGAAACAAGTGCATGAAGTATGAACGGTGCGGGGAATTAAACGTGGTTAGGGCCCAGGGACGGAGACCTAAAAAGTTACATCAGAACATCATAGAGAAAGAATAAATGCATGCAAATGTAAATGGTTAATAATTAAACGATTTGCAGCAGTAGGACGACATCTAAATGAGCAGCTGGCAGAAGTCCAGTTTGACTAATACATCAATCAGAAATTTGTATGAAGATTAGAAAGCACAAAACAGCCAAAATCATTTCACTGCTATATCAAAAGAGGCCTAAAGTGACTCAAATCGTGAAGATTATATCCCAAAACGCCTTGCTGTTTATGCAAGACCACACTTGTGAACATGAGCCGCTGGATCAGGATGCTTTAAATATAATATTTTACAATTGTTAAAGAAGTAGTTCACATGTTAGTTCACATTTATATTCCTACTATGAAAAGTGGATGGGGGCAAACTTTGAAGTGAACTACTCCTTTAAGCATTATCAGGGCCGGACTGACCGGTAGGACGTTTCTGTCAAAGTTCTACGGCCGTGACCAGGGGCGGTCTGGCAATCTGGAGTACCGGAACTTTTCCTGGTGGGCAGCTAACCCACGCCGTCGGAATGGACGCTTTGGCCAGACAGAAGGACGTATTATAAACGCAAATGCACGCAACGTGAAGGCATAAGCGAGTCGGACACATATGCATGTAACGCAATGAAATGTTACGATTCGACTAAATGATCACAATTAATTTTCAAACGTCATCAATGATTTGACAGAATTCATTTAATTCGAACTCTTTCAATAATAAACCACACAAATAGATCCTGTCCTCTGCATCCTTCGACAGAAACAAGCACCCATCCACACAGCATCATCATCATCCCAGTATGAGGGGCTTCGGCCAAATCTGCACTAGGAAAACACAGCCCACGGCCAGCTTGCACACGTGCGCGTGCACATGCCCGAGCAAACACCCATGAGAGAGCGAGAGAACATGAATGGAAAGCAAAGCAAAGCCGCCGGGACACAAACGGCAAAACCCGGAATTCTAGCCTGCGTATCCTAGCAACAAGCGAGGGTCTTTTCAGCACAATACTGAGGCGAAGATGGCTTACGAATTCACCCCCTTCTTTTGCCGTGGGCGTTTGGAACATGGGAGAGGGCAGAAATAGAAATCCTCTCTCGCGTCACCGTGTGTTTGTGCCCTCATGAGAAAGCTGAAAACTCACCCATCCGGCAACAAATCACTTTTGAACACGTATAAAAGAACCGCTGGACTCTAGATCACCATACAGACCATGCAAAAATGAGTGGTGTTCCCTAAAGCCAGCACCACTTCTCATACATCATCCTCAATCTGCTCCTTGGGTATTATGATACAAAATGCAAAGATTGTTTAAAGATCAAACTTGTCTCATGCTAACAGCACGTCAAACAGATTTGAACTTTAGGACAAAAATGCTGTCAATAAAGCTATTCTTTCTTGACTAGAAAAGGTAATCGGAAATTCGAAGATATAGAAAGAAATTGGAAAAGAACAAGTATTTCTCCTCTCGCTTACTGATGTATCTTGGTTGGATCTCGGAGCTGATCTGCGTGGTTTCTCAGATCAAAGCATTTTTGGTTAATTGGAATGCAAGCGGAGGATTTTGGGATTGGATGTGAAGGGTTCGCTCTGCTGGTCTTTAAAAGAATAACAAGACTCCCAATGCAACTGCAGAACTGATTAAAACTCCCTTCACCGAGACAAAGTTTTCACCTTAAAAGAAAAACAAAGTTTTTGCAAGCCTTTCATCACTGAGGATTTAAAGTTTCTGAGATGACTAACACCATCACATCTCTCTCATCAACATTTATAATCTCACTTTCAGTCAAAGCTCAAATGCACAGTATCCCGTATGCATCTGAAAAAAGCCTCTCCATCGATTCTGACTTTCGGTTATAGCGTTGTGCCCTAACCAGACACAAACCAGCTGAGCGACTAGCAAAAGCACATTTAGACAATCTAAAGTCTCCTAATCACACATTAAATGTGTTCTAGAGTGCTTTTAAAATAACTCTACATCTCAAGTTTTACAGAAAACACAGCGAGCTCATTTCCCGGTCTACGTAACCTCAGATGCAAAGAGGGCAGAACAGGTCACAGACACTTTCTGTATCATCAGCCTTCATGAGTCAGACACGAACATCCATTAGAAAGACAGACAGAGAGTCGCATCACACCGCTGCTGGAACAAAAACACTTTTAGGCAAATGGGGCGCACAAACGCCATCTTGTTTATTATAGTTTTCATCATTAGTTTCGTCAAAACTATGAAACTAAAGAATGTGAATGAAAACAAATCAAACAGTCTAGCATTTCAGCTTTAAAGTTGTTTGAAGACTAAAACCTTAGAGGAGCATTCGAAACATTGATCTGTGTGCCTATACGGACATGTGAGCATTTCCCATAAGCTCCTGCTCCGAGTTGAGCACATCACTCACCAGATAGACATGGTCATGATCCTGAAAGGCGTGTTGAAGCTGTGGGATCCAAGGACTTGAGTTCAGGGCCAGTATGGTTCTTTCTTCGTCAAACGCAACCTACACCACATATTAATAAGTGGAACAGAAAAATAATCACACTTTGATGGATAAACAAGCCATTAAATAAACAGTTAACCCATTTAGCAAATCTAGCAAATAGTAGATTTCAATATACGTTATACAGTATAAAACTTTTAGAGAAATGAAAACAGCTTTTCTTTAAACTGTGCATAAAAACACATAAAGATTAAGATCCTATTAGTATTAAAAATAAGGATAGTCAATCTAAAAAGTGATAATAAATACATTCTAAAGTGAAGTTAATAATAAAGTAAAATAACCGTGAACTATAAATAAGAATCAAATAGAACAAACTATAATAAAAACTTTTTCAAATATATTTTTCAGTTTATCAATGTACCAACTATTTTAGATAAATCTCAACGGAATAAAATGATTTATAATGCCTTCTTTTTTTTTTGTCTGATTGGGAAGTGTTTGGTGAAAATAAGCTGTAATGTTGAACAGACTTTATGCTGGAAATCGAAATTATGTTTGAAAAGATTTTTTAATTGTCAGGCTATCAAGAGTCATTTAAAAGTTACTTGTATCAGATTAAGACATGCTGTCAGGTTACACCACCCTTGCCATACATCACGAGAAGTTGTTGGGTGTGGCGGTGACTCACCTGGTCCTGCGACCGTAAGCAGGTTTTGTCCATGACCTTCATTGCATACACGTCTCCAGTAGCTCTCTCCTTCACAACCTGCACCTCGGAGAAGTCTCCTCTTCCCACGACTCCCCTCATCTCAAAATCTGTCTTGCCAGGAAGCAGTTCCTGAACTTCTGCCACCACCTCAGCATCTGAGGCATTAAAATCAACCTTAAACATCAGCATCCTCAACTCAGTTTACTGATGTAAATGAAACCTTGGCGAGATCGGATGTTATCCACTGCCTCTGGGAATGGATTTAGCAGTACTTCAGAGGAGTTAAAGCAGGTTTGAGACTTACATTTATCCACGAAACTGGCCACATGTTTGATCTTCATGAGCTCTGGGGACGTGCACTCTTGATAGAGCAAGAGCAAAGCATCAATCAGACCTTCTCTGCTCACTCCGGTCACTCCTGGAGAGTCTGATGCACTTCTGCACTTCCCCTGAAACAACACGCATGTTTTTATGTTATCAGTATTGGCCGATAATAAAATTTAGGCAGATATATTATAGCTGATAAATTATGAAACATTTCTTCTGGTTAAACCACTTCAGCTGCACATTGCTCACAGTTCAAATACAGTAAAGTAATGTCCTGAAACCAGAAAAGTGTGATTCAATTTAATTCCATTTTATTTATAAAGAGCTTTTCACAATGTGGATTGTTCCAAAGCAGCTTTACTGGAGAAAAACACTGAAAATGTAAAACACAGCACAGTGCATGGTGTTTATAGAACAAGCGAGGTCATTCTAGTCAACCATATCTAATAAAGCAGACTCCCGGTTAACAAGCCAGCCAACAATGCCCTGTGGTGAGGAACCCAAACGGCAATGATAAATACATGAGAATTGAGGGAAAAAAAACTTGGAAGAAACCAGTCTCAGCCGAGAGGGCCAAGTCTCCTCTGATGTGTCACAGCTGCACTCACGGACTTTGATTAAAATTCACTAGGTAAATGTTTATGAAGAATCGGGAGAGATTATTAGTTGTGATTTAGGAAGTTTCATTTGTTGAAACTGTTTGGGTCTGATTTGTCTTTTTTTATATCTTATTTCTTTAACGATATCAGGCAACAGAGGAATGTTATAAATAATGTGACCGAGTGCAGATATAACTTCAAACTGCTGTCATGTGATGTTAGTTTAGCATTTAATACTAATCATTAGTAAATTAAGCATTAATGTGACAAGTAGTCCGTCTTTGCTCTTGGTCAGGGATTGAATTGCCTGAGCTGGGATGGACAGATGGTCACATTGCTCTTTTGTGGTAATGTAAAAGTTAAAGGCTCGGTTTCACAGACAAGGCTTAAGCCTAGTCCCAGACTAAAACGAATGTGTGACCCGTTTTAACTGATTATAACTTGCCCAAAAACATCTTAAAATATATCAGAGCCGTTGTTTTGTCTCAAGATGCACACCAGTGATGTTTTCTTCCAAGGCTTTTTAATAAAAGTGACACAAATATCTTAATTCATTGAAGGCATAGTCCTGGCTTAAACTAAACTGTGTCTGTGAGACCGGGCCAAAGAATCTTTAATTAGTGTAAAGTAGACTTTGTGCTCGATTTTCGGGGAAAAAAATAGAATGTTTAATTCTCAGAAAATGTTATATTATATTTAGGTACTGTGCATCAGCTTCCAAACTTTATTGCTATCGGTCAAAATGTATATATCGGTGCGACAGATCTGAGGCTGAATCGGATCAGGCCAGCGTAAAGGAAAGTGTTTACCTGCAGCAGGTGATTGAGTCGAGTGCAGCGGCTTGTGATGGAGTCCAATGCGGTCAGGTCTTTAACACTGCCGTGAGCTCCATATTTAAACTTAAACATTGCTGCAAAACAAACATCATTTAATACAGCTAGGCGTACCACGGTTCTCTAAAATATCCTCTCATCAAACCGTGGATTATGAGAAAATAAAAACTAATCTCTACTAAGAGTGAACAAATGTGTATATTCGGGTGGGTCTTGAGAAAGGTTATATCTGTCTAGATGGGTCCTGAAATTAAAATGCTTTGGAAACACTGTGGTACACACGTGCACTCTACCAACACAGCAACTAATGGCCTTAATTAGGTGTTGCTAAGGTGTTCTTGCTTGTTGCTAGGGTATTTTGGCTAACAACTAACATTAGGTGTGAAGCGGTTGTAGCTGGTCATGCTCCATCTGGTTTCTAGGTGTTGTTTTAAGCTGTAGTGTATGATGAACTATAATATGATGATAGTTCCTGAGTTCAGCGGTGTCAGAAAACCATTTTACATCAAGTTATTATTATGAGCTCATATTCATTTAGAGACTACATAGAAAATGTGCACTTTTAAACCATCACTTCACATTAAAGCAAACTGGAAAAATGTGTCTAATCTAGTCTATGTCTAGATGTGACGTGCACAAATGAACTGTCAATGAAATGAAACATGTTTACAAATTATACAAAAACTTGACAAGAACACATCAGTACGCAACACAGTTCTGTAGACAAACACAATATCCACAGAACATATATGACTAATGTCACATCAACAGCAGTGGAACAGGTAAACGTTACCAAGATCATAACAGTCGTCTTTAAACATTCCACATTTGATCTAGTTTGAACATAAATAGAGTCAAATTTGATAAAAACTCACCGACTGTTCATGTGAACGTGTGTGAGGTATACAAATGAATTTAAAATCTGTTTATTGAAGAAACTGTAGATGAATCTCGTTCAGTGAAACATGACTGCTGAGGAAACGGTCCACACTTCCGGATAAAGTTCAAATTTTGCGCCTTGCGCCTTCTTCACAGCAGTTCATTGGTCTACGGGAGACACGCGTCACAGATCATGAGAATAGGCTCCTCCCACAACCCTAATGTAACTGCAATGCGAATGTAATATAACACAATAAAATATTTCTATAATTATTAAAATATTAAAAAGTGTTTGTGTACACGTATAGAAGCTCGCAGCTTAATTTTGGGTTATCTGAATATTGAAATGAAAGAGAACATAAAATATAAGATTACGTTTTAAGTGTAAATAAAAAAGGTTTTTAAATAAATGTTAAAAACTTAAATGCTAATTATTAAAATATTATCTAATATCTTAGGATCTATAACTAATCTATATATGCCTATCTTAAATTGAAATTTTATGATTTAGCCTGAGATTTATTAACACCGGAATGATTTGTCAACAATTATTAATTCTCCAATAATTAAATCATTTACATTTTTATATTAATAATTTTGTTAAATAAGTGTATTTAAAGTTTAAAAAAAATTAAAATAATTTGAAGTGTATTCAAATATTTTGGGTATCTGAGAATTAAAATGAAAGAGTTTAGTAAAAAAATTCATAAAATATAAGATCACACTTTGCAATAAAAAATAAAAAAGGTTTTAAATAAATGTTTAAATGTTAAAAAGCTTAAATGCAATTTTTTTAAATATCATCTAATAATTTAATATGATCTAACTAATCTATATTAGCGTTAAATTTAAAATCTATGATTTCAAGATTCATAAACTAAAAATTATTTGTCAACAAATATTGATTCTTCAATAATAAAATATTTTTTATATGAATAATTTAGTTAAATAAGTGTATTTATAGTTTAAAATAATGATTTAATGAATTTGAAGAGTATTAAAAAACTAAAATCGTTAAGCAAAAATAATAAGTGAAACATATTGTTTAATTTAAGTATTTTACAGACAAATGTTTTTTTGGTATTGAAATAAACTACTGCACGTCCACACCAGCAGACCTGACGAAACATGTGAATTTTTACACATCAGGTCACAATATCACGTGTTTACCTGTGACACAGAACATGTGATAGATTGCAGTGAACAGCAATAATTCTGATATTTCTCTTGTTGAGACTCAGGAGCTAGTGAAGATCTGGTTTCCCTGGTGATGCATGTGAGCACCATGGCAACCGCCTCCCTGAGCCGTGATGGAAAGAGACATGGGAAATCAGAGAAATGGTAAAAACAGCTGCCTGAACGAGAGTTAAAATCCTACACAAGACCTCATTACTGCTTTTCGCAGGCATTTTACAGCAGACGTGATGCTGTTGAATCAGTTTAGCTGACTAACATCAATAAAATGGTTCATCTTGTTTGGTTTGAGATGCGTCACTACAGAAAATAAATCCTTCACACAAAGATATAACCAGATATTCTGGATTGTGAATGAATCTGAAATGTTAATGCATCTCATTTTCAAAATAGAAAATAGTCATATAGAAGTATAAATATATCATTAATATATTTGGGACCTGAGCATATGCTGAGATTCCTCCTGTGTTGGGAAAACAACATTAATAAAGTATGAAAGTTATACTACAGTCTAAAGTCCTATTCAAACCACCCGCCTTCTGTATATATCAATGATTACTGAAGCTGTTTTTCAAAACTTCTAAGCTTATGTAGTCGATGATGCGGCTGTTCATCCGGGTGCACAACAGATGGAGCACATGAATCCGTGACCTCTCGGGTCACCGCACCAGCAGGAAGACAGACCTGTACATCTGGTGCTAAAGCCATGATGAGAATTCGTAAAGTACAGTCAGAGGAGAAAACAAATAGAAGTTTTCAAGAGATCTGAGAGAAAACCCTGAAAAACAGTGCCAACCAGAAGCTGCAAAGGGTCATTCTTCATTACTCTGAATCATGCTGTATAAGAGCGCCATCATGAGGTGAACTTAATGAATAACAGCTTCTAATAGTCAAAAAAGACAAGCATTCTGTAAGACCTCTTAAAATGTTTATTGTCGTTAGATTTATGGTAGGAATTAATTCATCTTTTCCAGTGTACGCCAGAACATATGTGAGCCTGGACAACACAATCAGTCTTACGGGTAAATTTTTCGAAATTAAGGTGTTGACATAACCTCAAAGATGAATAAATAAGATTTCTATTGATGTATGAGTTGTTAGAAAAGGACAATATCTGGCTGAGATACAACCGTATCAGGAATCTGAGAGTGCAAAAAACTAAATATTGAGAAAATTGCCTTTAAAGTTGTAAATCAGGGGCACTGTGGCAGGACATGAACTCACAAAAATAAAGTTTCTATATGTTCAAGGCAGGAAATTAACAAAATATCTTCATGGAACATGATCTTTACTTAAATCCTAACGATTTTTGGCATAAAAGAAAAATCAATCATTTTGACCCATACAATGTATTTTACTAAAAACGTTCCCGTGCTACTCAAGACTGGTTTTGTGATCCAGGGTCACATTTCACTTACACAGAAACACACAGGCGCATATGCCCGTATGCTAACATGCATGAGCGTGTCATGTTATTTCGACTTTAAATGATATGAACAGATGAAGGAGCACAACGGTGGTTTGATGAGTGTTTGCCGTGAAGATCTGCTCAATAAAATCTCTCCCAATATAATACACAATGCATCTTACCGCACAAGCTCTGCCGGCATCTGGATCTTCATGTTCTGTGTGCTTGATCTGAGTAACAAATCCTGGAAGCTCAGACTACCGCTGAGAACATTAGAGGGCAAGTTCATTCGAATATGAAACAATATTCTTCATTCACTCTCCATCATGCCAAACCCGTATGACCTTCTGTGTGAATGAGATTGACAGGAGGGGAAGTTTTTCGCAAATATCGACTTAAATAAATTGTCTGTTGTGCACGCTAATCTGTGGTATAAACAACTGAAATACAATGCATTTTATCTGGACTCTTGTCATGGAGTTCTACAGCTGATGCTCGTGTGTGTGTTCATTGTTTTGGGATAAATGTGAACATCCTGATAGTGATTTGCGTGTTCAGAAAAAGAAGAACGTCATGCGGGTTTGGAACGACATGAGGGTCCACGAATAATGACAGAATTGTCTTTTTTGGCAGAACTATTCCTCTACACCTCTACGTTGGACATCAGCTCATTTTTACGTATAAAACAGACATCTTTTCTATATACACATTAGGTCCGACTGTGTCAGTGCACAGAGGTCCAATATATCCTCCAACCCTCAGTCAATCAATGGCACGAGATCCACTAAACTCTACCGTGTTCGACTGTATATTTTGTTAGTAAAAAAATACAATTTTACAAAAACGAAAGACAATAAGCAAAAGGCAAAACAAGAGTCCCTGGGTAACTGACAGAGCAGCACACGTGATCTCCAGACTTGTCTGTAACCACCGACAATCACAGGAGCAGGAGAACGTGGGATGCTGGAGGAAATGTTCATGATGGTCTTTCGGCGTTCCTTTTCGGTTTTCCTGACAGATGTCATGACGGAACGTCGCATTAACATTGCGGAGGTTCAGCCTCAACCTGACCACGAGTGGCACAAACATTTCATTCTCCATTTAAAATAAAAGGAGTGGAAGCGGCGTTCCGAGCATCTTCTGGGAAAGAAGGATAAAGATGAAGTAGGACGGATGCACCGCCAACCCATTCCTGTAAAAACATCCAAAGGGGCTCAAGGTAAGTAAATCTCTAGAGAAGATCCGTCTCTGTCATGGGTTGCTTAGGTTCTCTGGCTCTTGTCAGTTCAGTGGCTTTGTCCGGCCGTGTGTGCAAGTGTGTGTTGAGTCCAATCCATCAGCAGCATTTCTTCTTGCGTTTGTTGCTCTTGCCGAGTTTGATCACCTCGTTCTGCTGCTGTTGCTGCTGTTTGGCCACAGATTCTTTCCGGCCCTTCAGTACGAGCTCAGTGATGCAGTTAAACATCTGACGGACACAAACACAGAGCAGCACATCAGTACAACAACTTTAACACACCTCAAAAAGACAAACAGGGCATTTGTTTACATCTGTCAAGATTTTAATCATTCTTTTAGTTGGAGAGCCAATAATAATGCACACATGGATGGGACGGTTCTGCACAGATTGAGGATCTTTTGAGTTTAATCAGAAGCCTAAGGTTCACTTACATCCTCAACATTGACGTTCTCCTTGGCACTGGTCTCGAACAGGTGGATCCCCATCTGCTCGGCAAACTTCTGCGCATCGTTTGTCTCCACCACTTTAGAGGCGGGGTCGTCGTTTTTATTTCCCACTAAACCCAAATCAGAGTAAACACGGTGAACTACTAGTCAGCGAGAGATATTTATAAAATCTCATTATATATGAGCCGTAGTATAACACTTGAAAAAGAACGACAAACTTACCTAATATTCGACAAACATCATCACAGTTTTGATTTATTTCATGAAGCCAGCGTTTGACGTTCACGAACGACTCTGCGCTGGTGACATCATACACCACGATAACACCGTGCGTGCCTCTGTAGTACCTGAAAGAGATCACATGACCCGACCACAATGACATCAAGAGTTTAAAGGTTTATTTACTCACTATCGAAATACAATGAGAAACACAGTGACACAGAATAAACATGAGCATAAAGAACAAACCTGCTCCCCTAACACACCCTGTCAGAAGATATCAAATAACCAGAATACATACACCAAAACACACACCTTTACGGACTTTGCATGCATGTTTACACAAAATTGTCAATTTGACAATGCTTTGACACAATTTATTTTAATGCAATATATAAATCAGTGCCATAATTTCATCTAACTAAATGTTCACAGTTGAAGAAAACAAATGAGGGTTGCTTAGTACACAACCCCTGACAAATGATTTTCCTTCAGCTCACGACACTGACAGGAAGTGGTTTTCTGAGTAACATTTTACAAGAAGAACTTCATCAGTCCTGAGGTCGAAATGTTTGCTTTGTTATTTGATGTTAATTGAAAATGAGCTACTGAACAAACACAAAGACCTCTGAAGAAAAAAAAATTACTTTCATATACGCACACAGTCTGAGAATGTCAGCAGGTTTAAAGTATGTGACATTTTTTTCCATATCTGGTAATAAAGTGATGAGCTGAAATTCACTTACTCTAATAAGACATGCTCAGCATACCGGACAACAACAACAACAGTGTATGTTAAGCTTACGCTGTGTCTGAACACATAAACAACTCTAGACATGTTAAAACACAGACAAGTGACAGGAGAGACATCGACTTCATTGTAGCGCAAAGTTAAATAAAAACATTAGTTCTCCATCTTCTATTTAAATCAATCATATTTTAAGAAACAAGAACCCAGTTTCTATTTTCAAACTACTCCGAGACCCTATTCTTTCTTATTCTATTCTAATCTGTAAAAAGAAAAAGCCCAGGTAGCATAAAAAGCGAGTGAGGAACATCTCTCAGTATATTGAAACTTAATTTATAGAGCACATCAGAAGGAAGGCAGCTTTATCTTGTGGTTTTTACGCTCACTGAAAGAGGAAATGAGAAGCTCTGTCTCCATGTGTCTGTCTGAGATCACATTAGTCATGACTACAGGTGTGTGTCACATTAGAAGCGTATCTCGACACAGATTTCTGCTATATTAAGTAACATTGATGCGATTGTGGCTTATTTAAAAAAATCGGACTCTACAATACCATAATATCACACATCAATGACGAGACATATTTCTCTGTAAAACCGGACACTTACGTCGATGTGATCGTTCGAAACCTTTCCTGTCCTGCTGTATCCCAAATCTGCAACTTGACTTTCTCCCCGTTTATTTCCACCGTCCGAATTTTAAAGTCCACACCGATTGTGGTGATGTAGCTACCTGAAACACAAATAACAACCCGTTCGTCACCAAAGGTATTTTGGATAAAATGCGTAAATCTAGAATACAGAGAAAGATGAACACCAATGATCCTGACAGAATCATAAGTAGCCAGTGTGACGGCAAAAAATCCTGCAGCATCTACAAACATAAACCTTTTATTACAAAGTAAATATGCAGTTTTAACCTGAAAATGTGTTGTCAGCAAATCTCAGCAGTAAACTACTTTTGCCAACACCTGTGAAGAAACAGAGAGCTCAGTTAGAAACACGCAATTAAATAATAAACTTTCACAACATCATATTATACAACTGTTTATAACAACATATTCACTGCACGATAAACTCACAGACATTACAAAATACATGTTTAAAATCTCAATTTAAGAAGACTGTCCTAACAAAACATGCTTCATCTCCTGTGACAGTTTCAAGCCTATAACTTGTCAATGAGACCTAAAATTTGTGTATTTCCCCTAAAACATAACCAACTAATATGCAAATAATTAGATTATCAATGAAAATCATGTTTATAGTTCACTTTATTGAAAATAAAGCATTCCTCCCCAAACACAATGATTTGCTCTTAAATCTATCCTGACAGGCCCATTACAGCAACCACCCAACAGCCCTATAAAATAAAATTTATAAATGCCAAAAAAGCATTTTAATTGCTTTATTGCGTGTAAATTCAGTGTGTAAACTTCATCTCTAGCAGTTGTATTAAACACGAGAGAACACTGGCTGTAAAAAGGCTGAGGCCTGTTTCCCGTCCCGAAGCATCGGTGTTTCCTTACCGCTGTCCCCGATGATGAGCAGCTTGAAGAGGTAATCATAATCCCGCGCCATGACCCCCGCCCCTTGCGGGAAGCGAAACGAACCTCCTGCTGCTCTCCCGGCGGAGAGGCGCTTTTGAAGGCGCTTTAACTTCTCCGCGGGGTTAATTTCGTGAGTTTTTGGGATGCACCGCAGGTTCACACAACCATCGTCTCCATCACAGAGCGGATCTGAGGCGACGCGGAGCCGCGCAAACAAACCCCGCCCACAGGAGCGCGTGATGACGCACTGCGCATGCGCCGAACACATAGTTGCTCGTACAGCTGGGGGAACTAAAGAGTCTATTGTAAATCTTATGTGTGTGAATCATGTTCATCATAACTGAATTGCCTGCACATTAAATTGTTTATGTGACAGATATTTAAAAAAATATATAAATTAAAAATATATATTTTTAAAAATGTTTTTAATCAAACAACATTGAACCTAATTGACTTCAATTGTAAGGACACAAAACCACTAAGACATCTTTTTAAATATCTTTTGTCTTCCACTGAAGAAAGAGTCACATGCATGTTTTCAATGACATGAGGGTGAATGAATTATGACATCATTTAAATTTTTGAGGGAACTTACCCTGTAGCCTGTTAACTGTCACCCGTTCCGTATACGGGACACCTAAGTTTGCATTAATATTGTGCATGTCATTTCTATTCCAATCATGACAAACTATATATCATTGGAAAGGTTAATTTATGTAGGGAGAGTAATTGATTCTTTTTTATAAAGAGCTTGTTATCCTTTTGCGACCTGTATTTTTTAATCAAAGAAAAACAAACTTTTATTTTTATTTTTTACAATAAACCTTAAAGCATACCTTTAAAAAACAATTGTGTGTGTGTGATTTTTTTAGCAATAATCAGCTACTTTTCTTTTTTCAAACGAGACCAACCCTAAGTCTGTATTCCAAAGAATTCATGAGTTACTGCCATTTTAGTTCCAACATGCGATTTCATGTGTAGGCTCAAAACGGGCTCCGCCACTTCACTGGTATGATGGAAATAGACAGCTACATTTAAAATTACATTTAGCAAACTAAAAAAAGTGTCTTAAGTTCCCTTCAAGATTATGCAGAATGCAGAAGAGTTATTAAAAACACAACATAAATAAAACCAATGAGATTGTAAGTCAGAGATTCATCACATGATACTTGAGAGTCTTCTGTAGAAAATATTTGGCAACCATGGATTCACAAGGCAAGGATGTTTATTGTGTATTGTCATGTCAGTTTTCGTGATTATGTATGTTGCATGTATTGTGTAAGTAATTGTCAGTAATTATCTTTAGCTTGAGGTTACAAAATTGGCCAACGATTTTTGTTCTGAAAGTTGCCCACTACTAGCACTACTAGAGAGGGAAGTTTTACATATTTTATACGTCTTGAAAGAGATTGTGATAATGGACAACGAGTCTAGGTTTTATTAAAACGAGCTCATCTGTGTATGAGAGCCGGTTACACAATAACCATTGACAGAGCCAACCACCACTATTTGCATTATGTACCGCAATGAGAAAAGAAGACAACATAAATGTATGACGATCTTAAACGGATACTTCACACAAAAATGAAAATTGTGTCATGATTTGCTCATCCTCAGATTGTTTCAAACCTGTTTACATTTATTTGTTCTGCTGAACACACAGGAAGATATCTGGATGATTGTTCAATCGCACCCCCCATTGACTCCCAGTGTTTATTTTCCCTACTATGGCAGTAAATGTTGTTTGAGATTTCACATTCTTCCAAATTTCTTCCTGTGTGTTCAACAAAGACATGTATGCAGGTTTGAAACAATCTAGGTGCAAATGATGACATAAGTTTCATTTTTGGGTGAAGTATCCCTTTAAATACACACACACAGTATAATGCATTTAAACAATGAACTTGATAACATTATAAGCTCCAGATATCACAACCAAAGTGTAAATATCTAAAAAATTAAAAGAAAAGGAACCAGAAACTTTAATCAAGTATACATAAGCGTGTATTTTATGTAGTAACTAAGTCATACTAGCAAATGTACTATTAGGACTAAATTGGCACATGTTTTAGTTTAAAAACGTACTGGACAGTAAACTGTAACATTAGCAGTTTGAGTACACAACTAGTTTGTAACTTTCCTGAGAAGTATATTTAAGGAGTATATTGAAGACATATATTCTTATTTTTAGTTTAAATGTAGTAAACTAATGGTACACTTGAATAAACTTTGAGCAAGACTACCCCGATAAAAAAATTATTTACTAAACAAATGTCCATGTCTTTAAAAGTTTCAGCTTTAGATTTGTATAATTATAACTACAATACTCCAGACCGTGACAGAGACACAGAGAGAGAGATTCCTTTGTCAGAGTCATAATCGAGGTTGTTGTATCCACCCAGATTGATGTGATTATCTCTAGAAACCGGGTCTTTTTATGCTCATTATAAGTGAAAAACATGATTAGTTTATTATGTCCTTTTACCCACTGCGGTATATAAATGGTCTTTTCTTTACGGCCCTCGACAGTCAGCAGAGGAAGCTCAGACTCTTTATCTCACAGGATTTACAGAACACCCATTCGGTTTCAGACTTCACATTTATCGAGAGAGGGATGCAATGTTTAAAAACACATTCCTGGTCTAACTTAATCTTAAAGAATGATCTTTGTAATATCTCAAAATGTTAATGTTTGCGTTACCCCTGAAATTTCATTCAAATGATGTCAAAAGAACAAACAGACTAATGGTTTATGTTAACCATTAACGGCTATTAAAGTCCCAGTGAAATTTAAAAATGACTATACCTATTTTTTCATGAAACATTGCAGCGTTTATTGTAAATAGTTTCTCAATGTGGGTCATTCTCTTATAAAATTCATGTGCCCTCATAATCTTCAGTCAAAATCTGAAAAGGCACTTCCGTCCTGTAGTGACTATCCATCTTCAATGACGGAAATTAGACGGCTGGGGCGGAGCATCCCTTAGCTCCTCCCCTTTAACTGTCAGTCTGCTGCCTTTCCATTTCTAAACGCAACGGCTGTTTTCATACATCCAATCAAATCGCAGAGAAAGACGAAAGCCACGCCCCCTATTTTTCTCAATCGAAATTCCATTTCACTCTGCAATGCGTCAAAATACGAATGTAAAAACGATCGCAACTTCTGGTTCACAGGGACAAAGACCTTTTTTTCGTCCAATTTTTTTTATTGCCTTTAAATTTTTTGACATTTGGACAGCAGTTAACATTATATATAATTAAAGAGCATCTTATGACTCTTACAAAAATTCATACCATTCTGTAGCATACAAACCAAACGGTGAATGAAATGAAAAATACAAAAGAAATATATTAAATATAAGGCATCCATCTTCATAGACGACATTCTTCTCAGGCACAAAAAAATCCCCCGATGCATTAGATATCAAAATATGAGTGTTTTCCTTCACTGATCTCCTTTCTCCTGTAAAAATTCAATTGATTCAATTAATTTCTCTAATTTCACTGTTAACTCTTTTAAGACAACTTCACGACAGCAGGTCGGTGTCGAAGCCAATTAAGAAAAAACACTGACATATTGCAACACATCATGTGGAACTAAGTGTGGCGTCCAAATATGGTCTGGCTTGAGTGATCGTGGAGAAAACCCCAGACTCGCCGTGTTCAACAGCAGAAGTATGCCAGACGCTTCCTCTATCTTCATGTCTGCAATGCCACGTCATGACTTTTCACTAACATTGTCTTTTGCAGGAATATGTAAATCTTTGAAACAACACTGAGCTTTATCTGTGGTAACAATTGCATCACACACAATAGAAAACTCATAATCTCTCGGTGGCATCACATTCCAAAACCTCAAGACTTCCTGTACTAACTCCAGTCCTCTGTGTCTTTAACTTCCTGTTGATGGTACAAAAGTCTGACCAGTCCTGCCTTCTGACCGGCAGGCCGGATGTCAACCTAAAAATAATATCCCACACAGCTGCATATGACCACTGAGAATATCTGGGTTAAACACGTTTACTTTTTTATACTGAAAAGGGTGAGACACTTATTTAAATCAAGTTGTAAAGGGGATCGTTTTGACTGACAAAACTGGTTTTTATTTGCTCAATGTACACATATTGACATATACGAGTGAAGTTAAATCCTGTTTACATATATTAGAAGTCAGAAAAACTGGCAAGACATTAAAATTCGCTTATATTTGTTGAGTTAATGCATTACTTAACATGAACCATTAGGAAATGAAATTGCTTATTGTTAGTTTATCATTCACTTATGTTGTGTATTTAGTGTTACAGAAAAATCCAGATTTCCTACAGGAATCACTAACGAAGTGTGCACGTTTTCACCGTCAGTTGTGTGTTTGTCATGACTTAAAGAACATCTACCTTCGGTCTAGAGGACAGCACATGAGCGCGGCTCTCTGAACGGGTTACTACCTGCCGGCAGCCCCACCAGAAGAGCATCTTTACTGGCGTTCTGGAGACAATACTGTTGCAGATCAGCCGCGGCCTGAGAAACCTGCGTGATGAAGATGAAACAGGGATGAGGGCATGTGATGTAACACAACCTGTTCATGTTGCCACCGTGTATGTCCCTTCATACAAATACTGCTCATTTGCATCTAAAGCTATAAAAAGCTACAAATAAAACTGTTGTGTGGTCTAATTTGGCATGTGTTTTTACTAAGTGTGAATGTATGGCGGAATAAAGTTAAAGATTTGTCGATACAAAGTAACAGAATTCAGTCAAATGCTCACAAGGTAATCTATAAGGTCATTGATTACTTTTTTGTCATTGCTTAGATTTATAATAAAATATATATATAAGAACTCTGTGATGTTATGTCCGTTTCCCTTTTTTAATAAGAATGCAAAAGTTAAGATCTTTGTGAGCGTCACTGGCATGCTCTGACTAAATATATGACAACCACAAAGTTTAATTATGACTGTCCGAATTTTCAGAGTTTCCAACAAGAGTAAAATGATATAAACAAATACTTTTAAACTAAAAACAGTGACTAAACAGATGCTGCAACAAACATACAATAAAACAAACAAATACAAGTACGTGTGTGGAATTTGTGTTTATGCACTTTGGAACTTTTTAACCCTTTTTAATTTATTATACACTTTTAATGTTTTAGTGTCTTTATATGTTTTAATATATGTTCATGTTTACACATGGCTTGCGATTGTATTAAGTCATGTTAAAAAAGATATACAACTGAACTAAACTATTGTTAAAGAAGAATGTTATAAAGGCTTAAATGTGAGTGTTATTGATATAATGTTATTGACACACACACTTACTTTGACTCTCTCCACGCTGGCTTCAAGTCTCAGCTGTTCGACAGTTCGTCTCATGCTGCTCAGGTTTGAGTTTGATGTCATGCTTTCTCGGGCTCAAAAATGAAAATATAAAGTCCAGTGCGTCTGATGATCTCAAGATGTTTCATGTGTGTATGAACTGCAGTCACAGATATTAGAGGGGCTGGTGTGGGCGTGGTCGCGACCGTGGGTGGAGTTATGGGCTTGGCTTCAAACGCTGGGTTGGGTGCGTCCAGTCACGGGCTGCGCTATAGGTGAGCATCAGTACAAGATGTTTATTTATTGCTCTATTTTTTGAGAATTATATAATTGTTCTTTTTCCGTTTTTGTGATTATTATCTTACTATTTGATTCGTTCTTTTGTACAAAATATAAATCAAATAAGAATAAATAAAATTAGTGTCTGTAAGCATCAACCAATGGCTGGAATACACTACAAGACTTTTCAAACCGGAACAGATTTTTTTAAACTACACATCATACACTTGCAGACTTTTAAAGGTTTCAGATAGAAACACATTAACTGATCAAATCTGCAGACTGGAAAAGACTTTCTCCAGACTGAAAATCTGAGGAAAAGTTGAATAGTTTATTTTAGCCTTAAGCAGAAGTAAAAAATGGGATGATTTATATTTACCATGGTACATGGTAGAGCTGCAGTTCTAATGTCTTATATTTATTAATTGCTGTTATAGTATGTTAACATTTGTTATAATAATAAATATAGTATTTTGAGTATTGCATGCATCGTTTTTATTATAATTATTTAATTTTGAATTTCCCTTTACTTTTATTATGAAAGCATTTCCGTTTCGCCTGTCGTTCATTACTCATTTTCACATGGCTGACACGCGTATCCTCACTTATTTTGTTTCGCGCCTTGCTCAACATTTATAAATACATTTATTGATAAAGGTAAGTTACATCTGTTAGTAAAAGTTAAACGATTGCTGTCGTCGAAATAGCCAAGTAGCGCCCGAGAGTTCTCTTGTGACGTCATGACGCTCGCCGTTACGTTCTGCTTTCACGTTACGATGGCAACGGAGCTATGTCCAGAGAAACAGAGCAATGCTAAAAAAATGTTTTTTTGCATGAAATCAGTTGTCAATCCGTAATTATTATTAATCGTTTCGAGCAGGTTTACATTTGGTTCCCTTTGCGTGTCTCTTGTGAAGTAACATGCAACAGAAGCCCGTGACGTCATCACACAGTGTTACATTAAAAGTCACCGTGATATGCAGATGTTGATGGTACTGCCGATGTTTTATATGTTGACAGGCTGATGGAGCTCCTTCCTATTCTGGAGCCTGAAGAAACGCCTAAGAACAGACAATGGTATTAAGTGATTATTCATATATTTTTGTGTTTGTGTTTATTTCTACTGATTGCCTCTTTCTTTGTGTGGACAGGTATGTTCTCGTGCCCACAGGTGCTGGTCCAGGTGTTTCCGTGGGTCACACATGCACATTTCTGCCTTCGAAAGATGGGGGCAAGGGACGAATTGTATTAGTTGGTGGGGCCAATCCTAATGGAAGCTTCTCTGAGTCTTACATTATAAACTTAGGTACTTCAGTCTGACCTCCAGCAGATGTATGAGAATCCTTCCATGAATAAACACTTTTGAAATAGACTGATATTACCACATCCAACCAACAGAGCTTAAAACAGTGAGTCACGTGGATTAGTTGCGTGCAGTTTTCAAATAAACAAAGGTGAATTAATGTAATCTTTTGCAGAGACTCACGAATGGGACATACCGGGATGGGACGGGCTCCAGGCGCGTTATGAACACTGTGGTTTCGTTGGTGAGAGCGACTCGCTGTGTGTGTTTGCCGGGGCCGTGCAGACCGGAAACCTCAACTGCGTTCAAATCTTGCACACATCAGGTTGTTAAACGCTCAATAATGAACCCAATACACGTATGTGTGTTTACATAACGTTGTGCTTTGTGTTAATGCACACAGACGAAATTAAAGGACATGGTTTGTGGAAGACGGTCCAGGTCAAAGGAACTCCTCCTTCAGCCAGAACGTATCATACGAACTCAGCGTGTATCGGGGACCGACTCTTTGTCTTCTCAGGAGGGGATGCTGGGGCAACACCTGTTACTGATCCTCAAGTCCATATTTTTGATACAGGTCAAACACTTAGAGAATCTATCTGAGAGAGACACACATCATTGCACGAAGCTCACAAACACGCTGGAAATGTTGCTCTGTTTGCAGTCAGTGCCACCTGGACGCAGCCAGAGACCAGAGGGACATCTCCCGCTCCACGTCACGGACATGTGATCGCAGCGGTGGGAACGGTTCTGTACATCCACGGTGGAATGGCAGGAGATAAGTTTTACAGTGACATGTTCTCGCTCGACACCGGTGAGTCTTTATCTCTCGGTTGAAACAAACACCAGGGATATTATTGGAGTGTCGTTCTGTGTTTCGTTATTCTTGTCTCTCACTTTTATCAGAAACTATGAAATGGGAGAAGGTGAAAGCTAAAGGAGATGTTCCTCCTGGAGTGGCAGCCCATGCATCCGTAACCTTTGGGAAAAACATCTTCATCTTTGGAGGATTGACATCAGAGGGGGCAACAAACTCCATGTTTAAGTTTCACTGTGGCGAGTACTCGTACTTTGTAAACTCAAGAAGACATTCATGGATGGTTCTTAAAAAAAGAAAGGATGAAAGGCCTTTATGTTGTAGATACCCGTCTTTTAATATTGTTTTCTATTATAAATCTTATACCGTGAAGACTCAATTTCTTCTAGGTGTGGTTGGCACTAATAAAATCTAGTTTTAAATCAAAGTATCATTAAAACTAAATCATATTCAGAATTAACATGCATTGGTGTTTCCTGCAACAGATAAACAGCGATGGACGTTGATGAAGTTTGAAGGAGATCTTCCTCCCGGCAGACTGGATCATTCCTCTTGTTTAGTGCCGTGGCGTGTGAGGACGGGAAACGAAGAAGAACACGCAACTCAAAACTCTGAACCTGATGTTAAACATCTTTGTTTTGTCTTTGGAGGAATGGACACTCAGGGCGTGATATTCAACGATTGTCTTGTTACAATAGTTACATGACAGCTGTTGTGCTTTCCAATAAATTTCTCAAAGTTTGTTGGGCCTCTATCTGTAGTCAAAGAATTCATGTTCATTTCATACATCACAGAAGTTTACATGTCTCAAGTTTAGAGTAGTTCACTTTCAAATATATATAAAGCCGAAACACTTTTTTCCTTATTCATCGTCTGGGAGGTCATTGTGACCTTCAACCGTTTGGAGTCGATGAAAGACACTATATGGAGAAAAATCTTGGAATATTTTCATCAAAAACCTTCATTTCTTTTTGACTAAAGAAACAAATACATAAACATTTTGGATGACATGGGGGCGAGTAAATTATCATGAACATTTATTTTGAAAGTGAACTACTCTTGCTAGGTCCTATTTTTCTTTTTTACTATTATACCACTTAGACATTTGACTTTACTATAGTTCAATAGAAGACTTAAAATACCAAAGAAAAAGAGATTCAGAGCATCGTAAATCTGCATATTTTTCCACTATGAATTTAAATAAAAATCATAGTGACAAAACCATGAATTGTTTAGACTTTAAATGAAAAATTAATTAAAAACATTTCAGTCACCGTTTCAACATCACATTTGAATGAGACACAAACAACAGATGATCATTTTGTATGAAACATTTATTTTGTATTTTTAGTAGAAATGTCTTCTACAATTGCCAGATTTTAAATAAATAACGTTCATTAGTCACATGACATTTCCGCAGGGCCCAAACCCGTCTACCCCTCCCTCCTTAAACTTTTCCTCACAGAACCCCCCCGTTGAACTGCCTGAGAATAGCAGCATCGAGCCTCAAACCAGGCTGACTAAATCTCCACCTGAGTGAAGAGAAAAAAAAAAATACAACAACTCTCCAACGCTCCACAAGTCTTTCCAGAAGAGATACGTGGCTTTAATGTCACCCCCACATTTTACATTTTCTTACAAAAATGTTCATGAAGTCCAGTATGTACACAAGTGCCACATCGAAGGCGGGCGAGGGCATCAAGAGAACTAAGAGTCAAGATGGAATCAATCTACAACTCGTCTTTTTCACCCTGATCGTCGCCCTCTTCTGGCGGAGGCCCGCCCGCGCTGCCGTACAGCTTGCTCACGATGGGCTGCACGACCTCCTCGAGTTCTTTCTTCTTGGCCTGGAATTCTTCAATGTCAGCCTCCTGGTGGGACTCCAGCCACTCGATCTTCTCCTCGACCGCCTTCTCGATGGCCTCCTTATCCTCAGACGACAGCTTGCCGCCCAGCTTTTCTTTGTCACCGATCTGGTTCTTCAGAGAGTAGGCGTAACTTTCCAGTTCGTTGCGGGTGTCAATGCGCTCCTTCAGCTTCTTGTCGTCATCGGCAAATCGCTCGGCTTCGTTCACCATGCGCTCGATGTCTTCCGGCGTCAGGCGGTTCTGGTCGTTGGTGATGGTGATCTTGTTTTTGTTGCCTGTGCCTTTGTCCTCGGCGGTGACTCGAAGGATGCCGTTCACGTCGATCTCAAAGGTGACCTCGATCTGAGGAACGCCTCGAGGGGCTGGGGGGATACCAGTCAGGTCAAAGGTACCCAGAAGATGGTTGTCCTTTGTCAGGGGACGCTCACCTAAATGAATGCAGAGTAGCAACGTGAGAATTTGGACACTTGGTTTAAAAACAAATGCACTGATGATGGAAGACATTGGCTTACCCTCGTAAACTTTGATGGTCACAGTCGGCTGGTTGTCAGAAGCAGTGGAGAAGATCTGGGACTTCTTGGTTGGCACAACAGTGTTCCTAGGGATGAGTTTGGTCATCACTCCTCCGACAGTCTCAATACCCAGGGTCAGAGGGCACACATCCAGAAGCACAAGGTCACCTGTAGAACAAAAGGTTTAGTTATGAACCATCCTGAAAATAATTTGAAGGTTCTGGTCCAGTGCATCGGGATAAAAACCCACCTGTGTCCTCTTCTCCTGACAGCACTCCAGCCTGCACTGCAGCACCGTAAGCTACAGCCTCATCAGGGTTGATTCCTCTGGACGGCTCCTTGCCATTGAACAACTCCTTCACCAACTGCTGGATCTTTGGGATACGAGTGGATCCACCGACCAACACGATCTCATCAATTTCAGACTTCTTCAGGTCCGAATCTTCCAGAACTTTCTGAACTGGTTTCATGGTGGAGCGGAACAAATCCTGCGAGGGGAAAAGACAGTTTGTTATTTTTTGAGAACTTAAGAAAAGTGGGTTGAATGAAGCAGTAATACTTGAACATGCTCGTACCATGTTGAGCTCCTCGAACTTGGCACGGGTCAGGGTCTCTGAGAAGTCTTCACCCTCAAAGAAGGACTCAATCTCGATGCGGGCCTGGTGCGAGGCGGACAGTGCTCTCTTAGCCTTCTCTACCTCACGGCGAAGCTTCTGCACAGCACGGTTGTCCTTGCGCACATCTTTTCCGGTTTTCTTCTTGTACAGTTTGATGAAGTGCTCCATGACACGCTGATCAAAGTCTTCTCCACCGAGGTGAGTGTCTCCGTTAGTGGCCACCACCTCGAACACGCCGTTGTCAATGGTCAGGAGGGACACGTCAAAGGTGCCGCCGCCAAGATCAAACACCAGGATGTTCTTCTCGCCGTCCCTTTTGTCCAGACCGTAGGCAATAGCAGCGGCGGTTCTGTGAAAGCAACAAGATGTTTATTAACCTCGTGATGACAACACGACCCGCTTAAAACCTCTTTGAGCAATTGTACTTACGGCTCATTGATGATTCTCATGACGTTGAGACCAGCGATGGTACCAGCATCTTTGGTGGCCTGACGCTGGGCATCATTGAAGTAAGCAGGCACAGTGACCACAGCATGCGTGACCTTCAAAAACAGAAAGATTAGACGTAAAGTTTAACTGCAACCCAACAAAGAACAAAATCAAGTACTGCTTGTCTATTATAAAGACTTTACCTTCTTTCCCAGATAAGCCTCTGCAGTTTCCTTCATCTTAGTCAGAACCATAGCAGAGATCTCCTCTGGTGCAAACGTCTTCATTTGGCCAGATCCAATATCTAACTGGATGTGAGGTTTGTTTTTCTTCTCAATGACCTAGAATAACATAGAACAGATGCTTAGCATCCCACTTTCAAATCATGCGTGTTTAGCATCACCACAATTCAAATACAAGCTAGTGCACACGCTTACCTTAAAGGGAAAGTATTTAATATCCTGCTGCACGGCAGAGTCGCCCCAAGTTCGGCCGATCAAGCGCTTGGCATCGAAAACAGTGTTCTCAGGGTTGGATGTCAGCTGGTTCTTTGCAGCATCTCCAATGAGACGCTCACCTTCAGTGGTGAAAGCCACATAGGACGGAGTGATGCGGTTTCCTTGGTCATTGGCGATGATCTCAACACGGCCATTCTTAAAGACGCCCACACTGATTGATTTAAGAGACAAAGTAAAGTTCATTAATGTTTTGCCACAATTGTACTGTAACATTGAGACTTTCTATATTTTTCAGGCGTGAAAGTGTATGTGTATTTTGAGGTATGGTGGACCTTTTGATATACTCACCATGAGTAGGTGGTCCCAAGGTCTATTCCGACCACTGTTCCAACACTTTCTTTCTTGTCTTCCTCTTCAGCAAACACGCTGCCGGCCACCAGCAGAAACACGCAAAGCAGTCGCATTTTGACGTGTTGATCTGTCAAACCTTGTGTGATTTCTGCAACATGACAAAATGCATCAATGTCAAAGGTCAGGGCAAGTTCATTGTGTATTAAACAACCCACACTGTGTCTGGACATCTACAATATCACATGAAATGCATCATAAAGCCAAAATTGAATAAGTAATGAATTGTATATAAATATAATACAGTGTTTTATTCTAAATTAAACAATGCCAACAGCAATAGTACTAATTGACACTAGTCGCTTGAAATAGCCCACATAAAGCATTCTGTATAGAAAATGTTTTAAAAACACAAGGGCAGTATTTCCACACATGATGTAAAGCTGCTATAAGTTACTGATCTATGACGACACCAATAAGCAAGTTAACCTCGTGCACGCTCATCACCTCAGGTTTTCACGAATGTTTCAAAATGTTAAAAATTTAAATGTTATTATAATAAGACAGTAAAGCACATTGAGCCCTTATCAAAATCTAAGCATGAATATCGACGATAAATGACGTTAAAGGAGTGTCAAGTAACGGATCTCTGCATCGTACCGGTTTCCGAGTCCTCAAAGACGATTACAAAATAAAAGCATATCCAGGTTTAAATATTTTTTTATTCTTAATAAACTAAGCAACAGATTATAATCATTACTCCATAAATATCGTTTCAATTATTACAGTATTTCTATTAACATTATTATTAAATATAAATTATTATCTAACAAATAAACTACCAGTCATAAGACATAAATGACATATAATTCTTACCTAAAACTTGAAGTAATAAGTAAACGAAGTGAAGGGCGGAGGCCAAGTGTCTGTTTCGTCTGTTTCGTCTGTCTCACAATGTTTCTCGAATATTCTCGCAGTGTGAAGTGAGTCGCATGGACCTGCGCTGCCTATAAACCTTCACCGGTTTCCCGTCGTGGAGCCTCATCATTGGTCCGAAGGCAGCTCGTTGGAAGGAGCTCATTGGTGAAACGAGGCACGCTGTCTCGCGCTGATTTGCACACGTACTGGCGGAGGAAACGTCACGAGACGAGGCGAACTGTAAGCATTTGATTGGATGACGTGCATGCCATTTTTTGGACGGGGCGGGGCGGAGAGATGCGGCATGTAAAATGTAATATTGTGAACGGAACAATCAAAACCTTTAATGAAAAGACGATTTTTTAATAAAACTCTTAATTACTGTGGGTGTATATTTTGTAAGGTTTTACAGGTAACGATTTAAAAAGACTTAATGGTCAAAAAGAGGTTTTACTTCGCCAAAGCATTACGTTTTGACACGTAAAATACACTTGCTTACAATTATCTTATTAAATGCACAGTAAATTAAAAGTACTTTGTTTTTATATGAGAATTGTTTTATTATATGAAATGAAAAAGGTAAAACAAGAGACATAAAACTATCAGTTTTGTAGGTCATCGGTAGAAATGACAACATCTGTCTGCAGACTAAAGATGAATACAAAATAACTTTTGGGGTTAATCTAGAACACACTTTTAATATAGTTAAACATCCCAATGAGACGGTTTGGTGAGCCAAATATGAAAAGCAAATGCTCGGACTCATCTACTGATGATGATTCAATACAGTGAAACACTTGTCACTGTTTACAAATCAACGTCTCACAATTACAATAAAAGACAAGATGCAATCTTACATCAGAGGGCTGTTCCATACAACAAGATTACGAAATAGGACAGGCTTATTTTGGCAATTCAGATTTAATGTCAATTAATTTGGTTTCATAAAGCAAACTTAAAATAGTTTGAACTCAGTTACTATGGCAATTTATGGCTTAGCCTTAATTTTTGCTTAACTAGAGGTCATGTGATGATCTTACCCCTGATTCTCTGTCATGATGCAGTATTACATCACTTTAATAAACATTATAAATAAAACTGCAAAGAAATCAATTAAATAAATTATAGAACACAATAATGAATGAATATAATATGTTGTCATACATGGGTGTTAGATTATATCCATTTGATATACTGTAATTGTTTAAACTAATGTCAATACAGTTTGAATTGAAACCTTTCCCAATAAATTGATATCTATAACAAGTTTGAACAATTATATCGGCCAAAAAGATGCAAATCCAAATTTATACCGTTTCAAAAAATGGCAAGCTAAAAATGGGATGTGCCTTGTGTGTGTAGTATATCCCAGTGATGGTTGTAGAGTAGGACTGATGGGGAAATAAGATGATTTGTGATGACAATTAAGCAGACAGAGTTATTATTGTAGCCTTACATTTTTTCCTTCAGTTTAATACAATTATTTTACTGTAGGCTATAGCTGCTCGCTCCAGAGAAAGCATAGTGTTGAAACAACAGGTCCTGTATCATTGTCTTATGGCGTTTCTTCTTTTTCCAGTTGTTGAGTTTCAGGTTTGATTATCAACTTTATTAACTTTCAGCTATATTCCTTTTGTACGAGAAAGAGCTTGCACACAGTCTATATCTTCGAATAATTTGTTCTGTTCCAACAGAATAATGCTTTGCTGGGGTACTATTGGCATTTTGTTATAATGAGTCAATATTCCCTTTGTCACATGTGGTCCCAGTCTACAGTGTACTGCAGACAATCATATTTGCAAAATACCCAATGTGAGCACTTCAACACACAAATGTGCCTTCAAATCTAATGTGCAAACAGTGATTTATGTACTTAGACTAACCTGTGAACATACAGACAAATTATTCTGAATTGTAGATGGTTATCTGAAATTTTAAACTCTGTTAATCACTCCTTTAAACTCTTTAAGACATTTACACAGCACTGTATTGTAATACATTTTATACAAAATAAAAAGAAGTAATGTAGGTTAAACATTTTTGCACAATATATTTTAATAACCCTTTTCCTTGCTTTAAATAAATTGTTGCAAAGACTATTATATAGTATTATTTCTTTATTTGTATTAAAATAGGCTATATGAATATGTTTGAACACTTTATACTTACTATATGCATTGATTCATTTAGGAATTTCTTGCCAATCTTTCTCTCAGGTTCTGTTATTTGCAACGGTAGTACCACAGTTTTCATACATTTGAGGTTTTAATTCTTCACCCATTTTGCAGAAGGTAATGCACCAATACGCTGGATCTTAACTGCCGTTATACAAGAAGAAGAAAGAGAAGAAGAAGAGCAGCATCAATCATCGCTCTCTTTTCCTTAGCGGATTTGATTCGACTTGTAGGGCCTGAATATTAGCGTGCACACGCACTTATCTGAACTATGTGAACCCGACTCAAATAAGTAACATCACATGATCTTCAATTGACAATTTTGGAACTGAATTAAGCGTTTCTGATGGGTTCGGTTCATTCAAGTCAGGTGTTGGCTTTAATCGTCGTTTTTCTGAACGGCCTCTAAAGGGACAGCCCTCTGGTTCTGTCTGTTTCTCTTACATTGTTTATAAAACATAACATATTTTAACCCTAACATAGGCAATCTGGTATATTCAAATAATGTTTAAAATAGTTTTATAAAAATATAGGGAAACTATAAACTATGTGTAAACTATAAAAGGTGTAATCATGTGGAAACAACTGTAACTGCGGTTCTTCTTTAAAAGCCTCAAATATTTCTTAAATAATTGTATAATCAGAACTGTCAAAGAGAGTTAAACTGTGTCATTCATTATCATTACATAAATGACCCTCATAATAAAGATATTGAGTTTGACACAAACTAACTTATTGTTGACATTACATTTAAACTACAAAAAAAGAACACACGCATACTGTAGATTTGATTGACATTATGAAACGATACATAACTTTAATAAAACATTTCAGTGGTTTGGTACATTAAGGAAAGAAATGAGTTGTAGGTTGACCAAGACACCAATCACAAGTTACGTCCAAAACTTGTGAATAAAAATCCTGTTTATTTCTGGGAGTCACTGAATATCTTGCAGTGTAGGTACGCGAGTTTCTCCGCATGTGAGCGTCGCAGCAGTGGAAACCATTCCCAATGAGGCAGCTCCACAACTCTGTACCCGGCCAACTCGAGCTGCCTCCGCTTCAGCGCATGCAAACCCAACAACCGATGACTCCTGTAACAATACTGATTCCTGTTTGTCACTTGAACAGCGAGACGCACGACAGATGCTTTAGATCCGTCTCGCCGAGGTGAGCTGATCCCAGACTTGGTCATTGCCATCACAAGGTCATCTGTCAAGTCTACACCTACATTGAAGATGCTCTCTCTCACATGGACCGGCTCAACTTTATACCTCTGAAGCGGAGCGTTACATGGATGCACTGGAACGTTTTTGGAGTTGGTGAGTTGAGCTAACAGATCATCAGTCAGAGGAACTCCGGAGAGTTTTCCCTCCCAGTCGTGAGCCGGCGAGTCTTTCTCGAGGGTCTGGGGTTCAGGAGACACAGGAAGAGGTTGATCATTGCGATCCAAATGTACCTCCAGGTCAACAGAGCGCAGGTGCGGGAGGATCATGCGTTTGCGCACAAACATCTCTCCACCCAGAAGTTTCTGTAGCATGGCTTCGGCCTCGATGACTTCAGGCTTTTGGCAAATATCAGACCGGGCAAAGTCCCACAACTCTTTCGTCACTTCTGTGATCATAGAGCGACTCAGTCTCGGACCCGTCCAGTTGGGCAACTCCAGGCCTACAGATCCATCCAAAGTGAATAAGTCTTTTTTCAACTCCAGCTCTTGTGAACGGCAAGCATTGCTAATAAACTCCACGCTCAACGCCAAGCTCACCAAGTCATGCGGGAACTGACCCACAAAAGCTAAACCGAGCAAGCCTGTCAGCAGGTGTTCAGGAAAGCGTAGAAATTCCCCCTGACGTTCACGTAGGACTGCGGTGAGACAGGGATAGAGGTTGGGACACTGGCTGGGATGGACGCCTAACGTACCGAAGGCCCACACCATCTTAGCAGCGTCTTTACTTCTGCAGTGCGTGACGACATCCGGCAGCCGTTCAGCTACGGCCAGGAGGATTCGATCATCTCTGTAATGCAGAGCGGAGCAAGTCAAGACGACGTGCATGAGGCCTTGAACGCCCATCTTTGGGGCACGTAGGGGTATCTCACATCCCATGGCTTCCAACCATGGAAGATGGTCCAGATAATTAAATCGCATCAGTTTCATCACATTCACTATTGCGAAATCGCTCATGTCCTTCACTACAGAATGCGTACGGTCCACGAGTCTGCGCACCGCTCTCTCGGAGAGGCGGATCTGTGATTTGAAGAGGCCTAAGCAAATAGCACCCAATTCTTCACCTTTCAGTTGGTTTAAGTGACGCAGGAGTAACGATTCAACTGGTTGAATGAGAGTCTCCGGACATCTCCTGCCTTCTCCCACAATGTATAAAAGTTGAACTAGCTCTGGTGAGCCCATCTGGTCGAAGTATCGGCTGATGTTATCGATGAGTCTCATCAGATATTGAGGAACGGATCGACCGAGGCAGCGCCACAAGTCAGCGGCGAGCAGCGACTGGTGTAGCTCCATCTCACTTGCTCGGCGGCAAAACTCTGTTTCCAACAATCCTAACAGACTGTGGGAATGAGGCAATCCCAAATTCACGAAGGCCCTCAACACGTCCAGCAACTGCGGAAGCGTGAAGGACTGAAGGGATTCCACGCTGTAACGCAGCAACATGTTGAATCGCGTGTCACCTCGAACCACTGCCGTCCGTTCTCTTGGCAACTGGCCGAGTTTACTCAAGAAAAGAGCGACGTCTGAAGGTCCCATGCTGCCTTTGAGAACACTGACTTTATGAAGAAGTAACAAGGCCTCATTGAGGTCGATAGCAGGGGAATGCTGAGAGGGGTCATGCGTCATACTGCGGTATTCTGGTCGACATCTCTGAAAGGCGCGTGGCTCACCTTTGACGTCTGGATCTTTGGGGATGTGTGGGGTAGACGGGGGTCCTGTGTCGGATGCAGCTTTACTGAAGGCCAGGTTTAACAGCGTGTTCTTAGCGCTGGAGAGCTGTCGGGAGCAGCTAATGCTGTGCGGGTTACTTTGCTGTCTGTATGCCGGCTTGAAGGGCAGATTGGAGTATAGTTCCTCCTCTGCATTGAAACCGCCCGGCGCAGAAGATTGGCCTGTTCTGACCCGGTAGTAAGCGGAGGGATTGTACACCAGCGTGCTCGATGGCTTTTCTTTTTCTTCCTCTCTCTTTGGCTCTCCATCTTCTCTGCTTGACGGGAGATGCTGAGCTCTGAAGATGAGGATGCGTTGTATTTGGGCGTAAAGACGTCTCTTTGCCTCATGATGGAACAGCAGCGTTATAGACATCAACACCAGACACTGGAAAATACATAAAAAGGAATTGTTTCAATTAAAACACCAACATAAAATCGTATAAATTCTGAGAAATATCGGTCAGTCACACTTCTGTTGTTATATTTTAGAACTAACAAGGGTCTTGAACTTGTTTTCAAAAATTGTTAAAGCCTTTGAATAATTATAACGTTTCTGAATCCTCTTCTGGGCAAAAGCTGGAGGAAGAGGTCAACATCACTGTACCATCATGGTCCACTTTTATAAGGTAAGAAAATAATTTCTTTAATAGCTCAGCCATTTCTCCTACACAGTTAGGAAGTACAATTTAGAACTTTGACTTTTAAAGGGAAAGTACAACCCAAAATTGAGATTATTTAATCCTTTATACTTTTTTCCATTTTAGGTGTCATCTCTATCTCAGACATTCATCAAAATAAGAACCAGAAATCCTATCATACATGTCAAACATATGAGTTTCAGAAAAGATCTGAACAATGTCACAAACTAAACATGTGTTTCTATATGCAATAAAGTGAAATTATTTAATATTTAAACATAAAAATGCTTTTATTTATGTCCTGTATAGATAACCTGTACAGTTGTTTTCTTGTATGGGAAAATTCTCCTTTATTCAGCTCGTCACATTTACATTTATGCATTTGGCAGAAGGTTTGTGTTTCTGAGGACGTGCAATCACTGGGATCGAACCTGTGACCTTGGCGTTGCTATCGCCATGCTCTAACCAATGAGCCACAGGACATTTAAATAACTGTTTATTAAAAATGTTTCGCCAAACAAAACAACCTATATTCGGTCTTAACGTCTACATTTGACAAAATCATTTAAGATGACAGCAAACATACAGTACATATTTAATTTAAAGCGATTTAAACCACAGCACATTCAAGGTAATTGGTTATGCCGTCGTGCTCCTAAAAGACAACAACAAACAACCTTAGCACAAAAAAGGCTATAAGCTGCCGTGGTTTTGTTGTTAAATGCTGATGTTATCATTGATTGTTTAAATAAAATTGTGAAAAAAATAAAACGCGTTTCTTGTGGCGAAACGTCTACAATGAAACAAATGTTACGTCCTGTCAACGGCTGAACGTCCTTTACAGCGCGAGCACAAGCGCTAACTCAACATTAAACATCGTTTACAGATACAAAGCGCAAATTACAGTAAAAAGATAAGCATACCTTCAGTGTGTGTATCCTTCAACGACACAAATAATAACTTAATAGAAGTATTAAATTCCGCTTCAAAATCATTGATAAAACGCATGTGAACGTGCGTAAACCTGACGGCTCGTGAACGTACGGTGGCCCACATGAGACAAATGCGCTTCGATAATAAAACGGGCGCCTAGAATAAACAGTCATTGGTTAAATGTATATACTAGTTTAACCTTTATTCGTATTATGTTACGTGTGGGTTTTCATAGTTACAAAAGAAACTGTCAACGCTCATTTTTGTAAGTCACAGAAAGAACAAAATCTAAAAAAACAAACATTGATTGTGTTCTCATTTTGGTATTTCAATTAACAACCTAACCATTTCTAAAACGTTGTTAGGTGGTTGCTAGGCAGTTTGTATGATGTGATAGGTTGGTTGCTAGGGCATGGTAGTGCCTCTATGGGGAACACTGCTGTTTTTGGAGAGACATACACACGACGAATTAAAGTGTGTCAGTTTACTCCAGAATGAAATAATAATAGAGAATTCAGAACAGGATCATGCACATCTGTAATATACATGTGCACATGTGACCCTTAATAAACCTGGCGCCACTATAAGATGTGTAGTGTTTTAAAGTAAAAAAATATATAGTTACATTTATCATTATACCTCTAGACCGCAACAATACTCCGTGAAGAGAAAAGAAACAGAAACTGTTGCTCTGTTTTTATTCACATCTTTATTATTTAAATTAATATTTGCTAAGATATGCTTTTCCCAAGCGAATTCTGGAAAAAAAGGAAAACAAAAGAACGCTTACAAAACCTCGGCGGCCTTCCGCTCACATTTCAAGAACTGATCAAAAGAACGTAAAGACACGTGACTCTTGAATGTATGACGTTACGGTAATATAGCCGGTCGAAGGTTTTAAGGTTCATATATGTATATTATATTCCTATAATAATAGTTTGAAAAATAAAAGCTGACATGTCAGTCTCGTTACTTCACAAAAGTATTCACACGCATTAGCTCGGTATATTTGGATAGAATAAGTTCTGTACACATAAGGAACGGTGATATTTACATGCAGTCGACTTCCTTTGTCTCTACCAAGAACACAGCAGGACACAACAGAAGCACATAGCAGCAAATGCGGCCGAAGACAGCAGAGGTGTGGGGTCCATCTAAAGCTTCTCTCTTAACACCTAGTGTCATAAAGTGGCATGAATCTGGATTGATTATCAATGAAATGGCATCATTCTAGCGACGACAGACTCTTCCACACGTTTCGATTCACATCTTTCTAGAACTTTATGGGAAATAAATCAACGCACTGCGCTTTGCGTACAGCTGAATCATATACGCTGGAAAACACTTTGTGCTTGTTTCACTCCAGCACAGACACACTTCGTAAGAGTGCAACTGGCTTGCAAGTGCTGTGACCAAATGTCTCAAAATATTGATCCTTCAAGAGTTTGTGCATAATAACAAGCGCGCAAAAGTCACCGATCGGTCCGATGAGATTTCTCTATTTAAAGACTTTGTGACAACAGGTGTTTTGTAAAGCGCACGTACAAGTACATTGATCAAAATCTCCGTCTGTGTTCGGAATAGCGCACTACTCACACCATCTCTCTTCAGTGTGCAGTACTGTGTCCCACAATGCATTGCGCTCAGCAGAAATAGTATAGTAGTATGCTATTGAGAACATCCCAAAATCATCCTCAACCGACCACACGATGGACTTCTTACCCGTTCAAAAATCTCCACATCATTTGTGCGCACTGTGCACTTGCTCTGAAACACGCATCACTTCAATCTACTGCATATTACATCTTTTCAAAGTCAAATATTCTAAAGGATACTTCCGGCAAGTATGCACGGACACGTTGTATATACTCTTTTTGGAAGAATGTAAAGTCATGTGCGCGTGTTTCGGCTCAGCCGCCGTCCGTCTCGGTCGAGTCGTTCCGGCGGCTTCATAAACCTGTTCACACCAACCCCGTCCTTTTTAATAGATCTCTGTCTGTTTTACTCTACATTGCTCAAAACATAGAAAAGGGCAAAAACAACATTCAGGTGCATTCTGATTAGAAATAAATAGGTGTCCTCCACCACTGCTTCGGGTGGAAGAGCAGGAGGGTTGAGCGCTTCTGTACCGCACTAGGCCTGAGGGAGTCAACACGCTGTACGTAAGCACGTCAATGCGACGCTTTGCATTTTCCAAAATGACTTGCAGCGCATTCAAACTATACATTTGATTTGTGCTCCCTGGGAATCGAACGCGTGACGATTCCGTTGACCGTTCCATCGGGCGCGCGGACCTGACCCCCAGTTAACTTCCGGTTTATGTTTCTTCTTCTTGTAAAAGTTATTTATACTTTCGGTGTACGGTGTGTTTGGCTAGTGTCTGATAATAGAAATATTTAATTTATGGTAATGTTAATGTATATCATTGTTTTATTGTATAATAATTGTATTTAAAGAGTACATAACTAGGACTTTGGTTTAAGGAGTGTCCCACAACAAGTTTATGTACAAAGAAGGTGTAAAAACACGATTATTTCGGATTAATAGGCAGTTATTTCTACTTTACTTCTTGACTGATTCAAATGATCTAAATGACTCGCTTTGCTTCGTGATTCCTCTGCGTCTAATCCCCTCCTTTCCGCTAGTATGATGTCATCAGACGGTCTAGTCGGCTGTGATTGGTCTACCGTGTAGTGTTTGGGGGAGATAAGAGAAGTCTTCGCGGGAGGTCCTAGCAAAACATAGGCTGGGACTATATGTCATGTTCAACTCGTTTGCATGATTCAGAGTCGACTTCCTTTTTCTAAGCCATAACTTTGTTATTTATTCACCTTCAGATTCACAATTTGGCAGACTGCTTACTTTCAAACACGGCAACATGACACACAGCATGAAATTTATATTTCATCATGTTATGTACTCTTTAATATACAACGTGTTGAATTTTGTTGTATGTTCATTTTATTAAATAAACAATTCGTTGAATGGGTCCTGTAGTGTTTCGACGCATTTAAAGAAACCGTATGGTAGCGGTGGAGCTTGGTAACGCAGTCTAAATTGAAAATGTTGGACAGACAAGTTTAGCCAAGTAACTGTTCTTCTGGGTTTCAGTTGCTTGTTACCAGAAATAATCTACAGGTGCTCTTTTCTTTGTGAATGTGTTCTGGAAGTTAACTGCAGCCCACGAACACGTGCATGCGCTGTAACGTTTGTTTATGTCGTCACTTTGAAACCGTTTATTCTCAGCTATTGCGTATATTTGGGCAAACCTACATCTATTGCTAGTTTTCACTTTCAGCTCAACAACTGGCATGGCAGAGCAACAGTTTGAAGAGAGTCAACTTTTATAAAGCTTCACGGATAACAACTTTTCTTAACCCAAGAACACACAATAAAAGGACAGTTCACCCAAAAATAAAATTCTGTCATCATTTATTCTCCCGTGTGGTTGTGAACCTGTACATGAGTCTTTCCTCATTAAGACACAAAAGAAGATATTTTGAGGAACGTTTCAGTTTCAGTCGTTTCAGTTTTGTTTATACAATGGAAGTCAATGGAGTTCAATGTTGTTTGCTTACCAACGTTCCTTGAAAATATATTTTTTGTGACTGTCCTGCAGAAGAAAGAACGTCATACTGGTTTGACATGACATGAGCGTGAATAAATGATGAAGTAATTCTCATTTTTGTGTAAACTGTCCATTCATGCTTGCGTAAAGTTAGTTCTGTCCTAACAGTACAACAGAAAACATCACGAGCAGCCGGACTCAAGAGTTTGGTCCTCGCATTTTAAGCTGATGGTGTGTTGTGTCAGAGAAGATCTCCCTGCATCTCTCCACTGTTGTGTGATGTCTGCCCAATACAGTTCTAACTAGAAAATAATGCTATTGTCACTGATAATAAACAGTTCTTCCTTTGACAAGCTTTCCCTATGTTGTTTTTAAAGGTGAAGTCTGTCATCTTCCACAGCAGTGTGGCACATGTTACTGTCCAAATATGTAAACATTACAGTCCAACCAATGGCAGATGGAGGCTTCAAAACAGTCAGCAGTTTTTGAATTCTACATTTGAGCCTTGAGAAAACGACACACTTCACCTTTAAAAGTGACAAACCCCTATCGCACTCTAAACAGTCTGACCTCAGGTCTGTTCTGCATCTACATCCCATAAACCCCTGAGTGTTAAATCCAGTGGTGTGTTTCCCCGTGGCACCTGACCCAGGGCCAGCTCCTCCACCCTAATCCAATCACCCAGCTGATAAGGCCACACGTGCGCATAACCAACAAACCGGCTCTCAACCCAACCGCCTGCCCCACACCAGCAGGGCATCCTTGGACAGACCTCGGAAGCTGAGCGGTCACCGTTTGTTTAGTTTGTTTGGATTGTACTGAATGCTATTGTAATCGGGGCTTTAAGGGTTTTCCTGCATCGCGTTTAGATCTCCGTCGACTCGATCCTTTCCAGCCGAGTCGTAACCGGCCACGGCGGCGCCAGCTGGTGCAGCTCCGGCAGCGCCTTGTCTTCCACCGGAGGAGTCGGAGAGGTGAGCGATATTGACACGGAAACGGCCGTGGGGTCGTCCTGAGAGACGGCGGGGGGCGGCGAGGCGGACGAAGCCAGGGGTGGAGCCGACAGCTTCTCCACGCGCTCCTCCAGAGCTTGATTCTTCTGCAGCATCTCCACGTAACTAAGCTGCAGCTGTGCCTGGTATTTGAGCACGCGCTCCTTTTCGTCCTGCCAGGTTTGCCGCTCCTGGGAGAAGGTGAGAGCCTGACGCTCCCGCTGCTGTCGCTCCACGCGCAGCTCGCTCTGCAGACGATCCAGCTGCCGCCGCAGGTCGCCCGACTCCTGCCGCTGGACTTTGGAGTCGTCGCTCTGCATGGTGAGCAGCGGGTCTGGAGCCGGCAGGGCGGGGAGCGACGCAGGGGTTTCAGGAGGGCTCAGGGGGGAGAGAAGACGCTCTCGGCTGCGAGACGTGACCATTTGGCCCATTTCACCCAGGCTAGGATCAACGGCCCGACCGCTGCTGCTGAGCTCACCCAGAGCTTTTTTCAGACGCGTGACCTCCGACTCAAACAGACTCAGTTTGTCCCTCAGAACCGTCACCTGCAGGAATGAACGAAGCAGAGGGAGAGAGAAATAAGAGGAATCTCTATTGCCCCCTTAAGTTTGGGAGTTTGTTAGCACCACATTGACGCAAGAACACACTTTGTACAGATCAAGCATTTCGGTCTGGAAACAAATGAGCAGCATTTAGTTTCCTTATTAAAAAAAAAAAAATGAAATAAAAAAATGAAAAATAAATAACTTTGTTAACAAAATGTTAACAAAAACGCTGACGCCCCTACAAATAAGAAAGTGAAGAACAGGTTTATATGATGACACTCCCTTTTACATTCATAATTTCCTTTTTAACCTTTTTATTAAATATATATAGCTTTTTTCCATAATTATATTTTTGCTTTTTTCACTACTGCCTGCAAAAAAATAGACAGCTGAACATTCGGTTACTTCAAATCACATGGGTTGTTACATGTCTAATTGTAAAATAATGAGCTTTGAACTTATTGATGTTCCACCATATTTGAATTTCTCGTTTTTTTACTTTTATTACATTTTACCTTTCGTTTTCTCTCACAAACTTTGACTTCAAAAGATACTTTTTGACTTCAATGATGGAAGCTTTTCCTTATTGAAGCTTCTCCATGTTGACCCGGACAAGAAGATAACGTGATGACATTTGCATATAAAACAATTTGTTTGTGTACCTCAGCCAACATGGTCTGTAGTTCTGCCTCGCAGCGCTCCAGCTCCAGGGTTTTGGTGCAGAAAGACTCTTTCAGGCTGATCTCGGCTTCTTCTCTCTGTCTCAGTTGAGCATTGAGATCTTTCAGCTGTCCTCTAAGGGCCACCATCTCACCCGCCCGCTGGGTCACCTCACCCTGACTCTCTCTCAACTGCTGCTTCAGCAGAGAGATCTCACCTGCCTTCTGACACACCTGGACCAGTACACACACACACACACCGCTGACATTACACACACATTGTGTATACAGATCGGCAAATTAAAAGATTTAGAGGTATCTGTTTAGGTAAAAAAAATCCTTTTAAATTACAAACAAAGTTTTTTATTTGTATTAACACTTACAGTATAAACAAAACCTTGTCGAAATAACACAAAAAACGATGCAATGTTTTCAGACCTCAAATATTGCAAACAAAACAAGTTCATTTTATGTTGCAGATGTTTTAACATGTATTAACAAGTGTTGGTTTTAACTTGTTACTAAGTAATTAGTAACTGTAATTTAACTACCTTTCCCTAGAAAAAGTAAGTAAGGGATTACTCTCACTTTTTCAATTTCATTACAATTACTTCTGATGTAATTGAACTAAAGACTGTGTAATATATTCAATAGTGGAAACAACAACAAAATTATACGTCTAACTTTGAAATGTGCTTTAATGTGTCTTTCTCACATTTGTATACTTTGCTCAGTTAATAAGAACAATTTATGTAGTTTTATATTATTTATTTGAATGAATTAAAAGAGCCGTTTCATGTCTATCATTGAATCACTGAACTGATCAAGGTTGATATAGAATATAGAAAGTAACTAGTAATAAGTAACTAAATACGTTTTGGAGAGAGTCATTTGTACAGTTATCTAATTACACTATTGAATATGTCATTAGTAACTAGTAATTCATTAATTAACTTACCCAACACTGGTATAAACAATGTTTTACATGTATTTAAAATAGTTTAAAAAAAATTTTTTTAATGGAAGTTGCAAAACCTGACACACTGAATGAAGATGTTCGTTTTTTAAATGATCGGTTTATATCTTGTTAGTTTACAGTCATTTACTCACTGATTAATGTTTATTTCCACATTTTACAATGATGGTTAACTCATCTATGAAATAATTCAAGTGTAACTTATGATTTGACTAAAAAACTAAAAAGTACATTTAGTTCTAAATACGTACAGTCTGAAATTTTCATATGCATTTTTTCATATTTGGCACTTGTTTGTTCAGTATCTCTGAATTGTCAAAACACCTCTAAAAAATCATGGTACGGATGCGAAAAACGCAGAAAATCAAACCAAATCTGAATTTTTTCATGACGGACGACAATATCAGAGGCAGCGTGTAAATGTCATTGACTATTTATTTTTTAACGTGCTGAAATTTTCGACGCAAATTTCTGGCTCAATGTGCACAGGCCTTTAATTCAAAATAAATGAAAACCTTTTTCATCATTTCATCATCTTCGTTCTTTGTGTACAATATAAAGAAATGTTCTCAATTCCCAGGTGTCAAATCATTTTCTCAAGCGGCTTCATGAGGTCTCATCCTGAGATGATTTTTAAACACTATTGAAGGAGTTCACATCTGAGCTCTTACTGGAAGATTTTTCTTCATTATTCAGTCAAAACTTTAATTAAATACATTGTTGTTGTTTTATTATGCAAGACATTAATATATTACCACAATTAAAAAAAATTAACTTTGCTATTATTCAAATATTTAAGCGAACAATTTAAAATCGAAAGGTTTTTAAGATCCTGCGAAACAAGTGACACTAATTGTTTGTCACTCTCCGTTTCTTATGGTCCGGTATGTGAGCATTAAGTTGTGATACGCTGTCTCTCACCTCCCACTTGGTTTCCTCGAGTCTGGGCAGAATGTCGGCCTGCTCCTTCCTGAAATCCAAGCACTTCTTCTCCAGCTCTTCTCTCTGAGCGAGCAGCAGCGTCATTTCCTCCTGCAGTCTGCGTTTGTCCTGCTGCAGACGGCTAATCTGCGCCTGCAGGGCCTGCTGCGTGCGCTGAGCCCGTCGGGTCACCTGCTGCAGTCGCCCGGCGTAGTTCTGCCTCAACTCCTCCATCTCACGCTCCCACACGTGCTGCTTCTCCTCGAACACCTGCACGATGGCCGCTTCGCTCTGGTCCAGATTGCGTCGCATGTGGATCACCTGTGAGGAGGAGATTTAGTCCTGGAGCACACGCTACACAAGTGCTGCTCGCCTGAATCCTTGTTGTGCAATGTATTGACACACAACACGCTCGACTTATTGTCTTACAAATCCATTGCACTCCTTAAAACAGAGAATATTTTTTAAGGTGATAAAGAACATTTCCCAGTTCTTGGTGATCATTTTTGAACTGGTTTTACTGGCACACTTAATAAAGTTATTAGTTCATTGCATTATCCACAGATCCAAATAAACAAACAATGTTTTTTATATTAACTTCATTACCAGTGCAACTAGTTACTGAGTAATTAGTTACTGTAATCTAATTACTTTCCCCTTAAAAAGTAAAGTAAGGGACTACTCTCACTTTTTCAATTGAATTACAATTACTTCTGATGTAATTGAACTAAATACTGTGTAATATATTCAATAGTGGAAATGACATCAAAATTATACGTCTAAGTTTAATGTGTCTTTCTCACATTTGTATACTTTCCCAATTTAATAATACTACTTTATGTAGTTTTATATGATTTATTTGAATCATGAATTAAAAGAGCCGTTTCATGTCTATCATTGAATCGCTGAACTGATCAAGGTTGATATAGAATATAGAAAGTAAATAGTAATATGTAATGAATTACTTTTTTGAGAGAGTCATTTGTACAGTAATTTAATTACACTATTAAATATGTAATCAGAAACGAATTACTTTTTCAGGGTAACTTACCCAACACTGTTCTATACATTATAAAGAAAATATCATAACACACTTTAAGTCTTTTTTTACAGTACCTTCATCCTAAAAATAAAGTACTTTTTTGTGGTAAAATGTGGTAAAATAAGATAATTTCCACAGAACAGATACTTGAAAATATACAAGAGATTAAGTCTCATTTGTTTTGGCGAGGGTTAACAACTCAAAATGGTGATAAAAAACAATATGAGGAACAAAATGTGTTTTAATCCTTAACCACAATGACACGTTCTCATCTAATGTACAGCGGGAAACCACCATGACCAGCACTTTCCCCCACAAATATTTTATGCATACAGTTAAAAATGCACTCGTTTTAATAACAAAAATATAATTTCAACAATGCAATAACACTAAGGGTCGGTTTCCCGGTTAGGAATTAAATTAAACCAGGACTAGGTTTTGGTAAAACAAGAGTTATAAGTAGTTTTTGCAAACATTTTATTTTAAGATGTGCCAGCGCAAACTGTTTTCAGTTTAGACAGATCTAACTATTATTTTAGAATCCAGTACGGGAAACCACCCATAAATGTATTTACTTGAAGTGATAGTTAACCCAAAAATGAAAATTCTGTCATCATTTATTCACCCTCCTGTGTTGAGTTTCTTTCTTCAGCAGAAAAAAAAAAAGATATTTTAAAGAAAGTTTGTAACCGAACAGCACTGGACCCCATTCACTTCTATTGTACATATTTTGGCAGACACTTTTATCCATAGCGACTTTCATTGCGTTGTACTATACATTTTGTTTTCAGACTATGTTCAATCCCCTGGGATCAAACTCATGACCTTGGTGTTGCTTGCACCATCTTCTAACCATTGAGCCACAGGAAAGCAATTCAAGTGAATAGTGTCCAGTTAGCAACATTCTTCAAATTATCTTCTTTTGTATTCTGCGGAAGAAAGAAACTCAAGACAAGAGGGTGAGTAAATGATGACAGAATTTTCCTTTTTGGGTGGACTGTCACTTTAAGAAGCAAAATGACACAAGATCTGAATTGTGTGATGTTTTCTCTTAAATCAAGATTATTTGACAAACTTTTTGTAAAAAAATTCAGAAATCTCGAGATAAAATGCTTGTGCATGTTTGCTTTTCCAGTAAAAATCTTGTTTTACGGATGTTTAGACAGTTGTATTCAGAGTTGGAAATGGGGGGGGAAGCAAGGGAAAAGAAAATTCAAGCGGTGACACTTCAGGATTTCCATCTTTTATCCATGAAATGGCCTCCGAACGATATGCACATTTCAGACATAAATAAAATGACATTTTTGCTTCTAGGGTTTAAAAATGTACCCAACAAGAGTCCCCCTGGTGAATCTCGGTCACTTCCACCACTGGTTATATTGGAAAACTACATTTAGTATTCATTAAGCTACATTGGCTCCCTATAGTTGCTTGAATCAAATTCAAGACTCTGCTCCTGGCCTACAAGACCACCACTGGTTCGGCACCACCTTATCTTCACTCGCTACTCCAGACATACGCACCCGCCAGATGCCTACGCTCTGCAAACGAACGGCGTCTTGTGGTGCCATCCCAAAAAGGTAAAAAATCTCTCTCGCGCACCTTCTCCGGATCTGTTCCACCTATGTGGAATGATCTACCTGCTGCTACAAGATCTGCAGATTCTGTAGCCATCTTTAAGAAACGTCTGAAAACACATCTCTTCCGTCAACATCTGACTGATCTGTTCTGACTCTATTTTCTTCTCTACTCTTTATAAAAAAATAAAAAATGAATGAATGAATGGTTCTGTATACTATGTTAGGTTATATGAGACCCAATCCTCTTTTTTTGATTGCACTTATGCTTTTGTTGTACTTATGCTGTCCCAATTGCTTCCATTGCCTACCCCAAATGTAAGTCGCTTTGGATAAAAGCGTCTGCTAAATGACTAAATGTAAATGTAAATGTAAAACAAGAAAATGATTTTTTGTTGTGAACCATGATAACTAACAATAGCCTGCAAGGTTTCTCAGTTCACACACTCACCTCTTGTTCTCTCTCCCACAGCCGGTCCTCCAGGTCCTGAATGAGATCATCTGAGGACGGCGAGGGTCTCAGGGGTCCGGGAGCATCGCTCAAGTGACTCAGACGCTGATAGGACGATGAACTCTTGCCAGAAGAAGAACGGCCGCTATCAGAGGCGCTGATGCCATTCTGGTATCCCGGCTTATCCAGTTTGTCCAGGGCGATGGTGCCCAGCCTGTTGATGTGGCTGGTGGAGGCACTAAGGGGTCCGAGCGCGGGAGGCGGGCCGTACCCCGACCCCGTGTATGTGGGCAGGCTGGTGAGAGAGTTCCTCCCAGAATCTGACAGACTGCCCTGACCGGCTCTGCCCGCTCCCGCATGCGTTCCTCGACTGCTGGGACTGTCCTGATCCCATTGCCCTCCGGACGGGTTCTGCACGCTCTTCTCTCCTCCGCTCCCTCCGCTCCCGCTGCTGCCCGGACCCCCGCTCGTGCCCGAGCTGGTCTGAAGGGGACACACCAGATTCTGCATGGAGTGAAAGTTCTTGGGCACCACGGGTTTGAAGGCTGACGGGCGCACCAGAGAATCATTCGTCTGTGGAGACAAAAAGCAGAACTTCTGAGCCGTGACATAAAATCAAGACAAAAATTCATGCTGTTGTGAACCTGTGACTCGTTCTTCAGTGGAACACAAAAGAAGATATTTGGAGAAACGTCTCCGTGGTTTTACAGAAGTCAATGAAGTTGGACGTGGTTTGGCTCTTGAGAATATCATCTTTTGTGTTCTTCAGAAGAAACTCTCTTGGATGATCTTCAGATTGCACCTGCGCATGCTCCAGTTTTCCGGAGATGGGCAGAATGTTCGGTGGGTTTTGATGATAAGGTTTGGCTTTGCTCTTGTCTTTGTGCTGTGCTGGAGGCTGATGGCTGACATTTTTCTCGTTGGTGGTGAGCACGATGTTGTTACCACAAAGGTCCAGACTCTCTCCTCTCCTGTGGCCCTCTCTCCGCGCCCCGCCGTTGAAGAACGCCGAGTTGGACACCAGCCTCTCTCCGTTGACTGTTTGTTGTCGGTTCGCGTTGAGAGCCGCAGGGCGTTCTGCATCCGAGTGACCGCGAGCGTTGCCGTGGTAATCCCTCTCTGCGTTGTAGCTACGCTCATCGGCGGAGACGCCCTTGGCCTTGGTGCTGGGTCCAGGGATGCGGTCGGCGCTGAAACTGCGGTCGTCCAGTCGGCGACGGGCTGAGTTGGGAGGAGGCGGAGCCGTCAGAGGGCCGTTAGGGGTGGTGCGGGTGCCCACGCTGCGCATGGTGATGGGGCGTTGACTGGAGGCCCCGCTCCCTACACTGCCCATGCCAGGAGCCTCGAGGGCTTCACTCCGCCACCCTCCACGGCAGCACTCGCGGGCATGAAGGGTACCTGAACCGAGCCACACACACACACACTGGAACAGAAACACACACACACGGGTTAATACACACATACATCACTGCGACACCAAAACGTCAAACATAATGTTCCCACAACAGAGCTAAACATGCTAAGATACAAGAAGTTTCCACATGGATTCAAATAGAATTACAGTCCAAGAGGAAGAAAATACTATTGTTATACTTTTGTAAATAATCAACACACTTGTATCTCATGAGAATCATAAAAAGCAAAGTTGAGTTGAACATAGATCAGATCTCTCAAAACTCTACAAGAACTTGATTTCCCAACTCCAGACAAGGAACGCAAAAGCATGAAGAAACAGTCTGTTTCAGCCGCACCCTGGATAAAATGATATCTGTGATTATCTATGAAGTTAAACATTACCTAAAGATCATTGAAATATGACTGAAGTTCAGTTTCCTACAAAGAAAGAGGAACATGTTATTGCTCAGATGTTGCTCTTTCATTTGATGAAGTTCTGTGTTTAAGTACCAACTTCTGATCTTTAGAAGGAAAAGGACAATCAAATGAGAGTGTAATTGTGTAAACACATGAAGAGTTTGGGGTGTATATGAATTTAGATTGTTGAGGTAAAATAATCTGGATTTGGATAAATGTGATGAGAAATGTTTGAGTTGATATTGAGACCTTCAATAATATTGACTTTTGATTGCAGACTTGACAGATCTGAGCTCAGTTTGAAACATGGTTGACATCTCTTCTCAAACTCTAATGACGACACATTCTTTATCTCGGGAGAAATATCTGAGACGGGACACTTTTAAATTTATAATTTGTTCTCCATTTAATCTCATTGATGTCTAGGTGAAATTATTGAGATATTTACACAACCGTTAAAAGTTAGATTGTGGTGTCAGTAGAAAGAAAATGATCACCATCAGTATTTTCCTACAAATAAACTGTGGTTACTGTAGCAAATCCATGCTTCATTTGAGTTTGCCGCTGTTTAAATATAACCAAGTCCAAATTTACCCTAAAAGATCTGAAATGTCAATTTATGATAATGGTGCAGAATGTTTACTCTGTGCATTCATGTTTACAGAGCTCAATGCATTCATGCAGCAGCACTAGCTGGGCTGCAGTAGCGCGAGCCGTCCAGCAGCGCGCCGTGGGCACGTGCACCACTATGAGGTGTAATATGTGCAAATTTGGCTACTCGCTAAGCAAACTGACGTGAGAACAAACGTGTATACGCTCGCCTGCCGTCCGGCGAAAATCCCATTGTATTCAGGTGTCAGACGTAAGATATGAGACGTCAGACGTAACGGTCACGTGTCGGTGCTGCGCTCGAAATCGCGCGGACGTCGAGGCGGACGTAGCTTTGAAAGCTTTTTTTTTCAATGCGTGTGACAAACGTCTGGACAAACGTACGTGTGGACAAACGTCTGGACAAACGTACGTCTGGATAAACGTACGTGTGGACAAATGTGGTAATTACAAAAAGCAGGTTGTTTTTAAATCATTTATACATAACGAAATACTATTTGAAAAGTTCTCTTTACATATTTTGTGGATTGTAGAACAGTGTTCACACTATTTGTAGTAAGTGCATAAATACATGTATTTGTGTATATAAGTGTTCCAGGTGTTACTTGGTGAACTTTTATGAGTGTGTTAAGGTGATCACTAATTGGTGATAATTGATAACAGATACGTTTAAACTAGTCATAGCCTGATTTTAACTTGCATGTTAAATGTACTGTTCTATGGTTTTCTTAACGCTGCTTCCCGTTTGGTTCTCATCTGATGCTGATCATCTGATGCTGACCAGCTCATTAATGGGGATTATAATTAATAGGGACTTTAAACTGATGTGAAACCCTGTTTTATAGGCCTACCGTAGCAGCACAAGAAACATATTGTCTGGAATAAACATGCAGGGCAATGTTACACATTGTTTTAAACTGTGGTGTGAATGTGTAATGTCCTAAAAACAAAAAAGAAACATTGTCTCTGTCTTGTCATGTAGTCCAGTGTTTCCTAACCCGGTTCTGTAGGCACAACAACACTCACGTTTTTGATATCTCCCTCATATGGTTGCTTTATGTCTTGAAAAGGTGACGGATTTATAAAGATGTTTTGTAGTGTTTGGTGTGCCTTCAAGAACAGCTCTGAGAAATATTGACGTTGCCTTTTTATTGGTAAAATACAGAAACTGAAAATGTGTACAAATAAGGAATACAATCATGATTTAAAGCGCAAAGTGAGTTTACTGTATGTAACATTCCTCTCATCTTAAATCAAGTAAACTACCTTTGGTCAATCAATCAATCATCATCAGTCATTGCATAGGAATGAAATACAATTTCAGAGAACACACACAGAGGTGTTACAATACGACACAGAGGCACTACAATATGATAACCACATACACATAAGACACATAAGCTCATCACAATCCATGTAGGAACATGAATGATGCAGTTAAGACATTAAAGTTCAGGTTCGAAGTACAAAAATGATTGCCCGGTCCATAAGGATTAACATGAATGAATAGTGTTTTGATTGACCTGTATAGCCTATAGGAGGGAAAACAGATTATGACCGGGATGAGAAGAGTCCTTATCAATGTATTTTGCTCTGGAGGTACAGAGTGTTTGCAATGTCCTTTAGTGAGGGGCGAGGGTGGCCAGTGAGGTTCTGTGCAGTGTTTGTGACCCTCTGCAGAGCTTTTTTGTCAGCTCCTGAGCACCCACCATAGAACACCGTAGGGCAGTATGTTAAAACACTCTCCATGGCTGAGTGTGTTGGCCTTCTGAAGGTGTAGTGTATGTGTGACATATTTGTGTATGATTTTGCATGAAAATTCTGCCATCATTTACTCACCCTCTTGTCATTCTTACACACCCCAGTGCCTAGCAATAAAAGTATAACGTTATTAATTGTACCTCAGTTTTGTTTTGCCATAGATCATTAAGAAATAATAACAGTGGGTAAATATTTTTTACATTTATAAAAATTATTGCAACTTATTGAGATATTAAGGCCCTACATCTACTCCTAACCTTAACCTTATGAATAAAAGTACATTTTAAGTCTTAAATCAATTTAATTGAAAATAAATGCCATTATGATCTTTAAAGTAGTAAAAAATTTGTACTATTTCAGCGGGAGGCAGCCTTGAACTCCGGTCTCCCAGGCGCCACAACAAAGACTTAATGACTTACGCCACTTGAGGATCTTTACTATCTGATTGTATTACACAGATTCTTTACACAAACATGTGCTTGCTGCAAGTTTTATTTGACCTTTTCCTAACCATCTGCATTGAGTAATATAACTGTGTTTCTGCATTACAGTATTCGAGTCCTACTATATAAGCATTATTATTGGTTATTTTTTGTGGTAACAGGCAGAAAGTTACTTCAGACCACACAGCGCAGACATCGCGTTACTTCTCAAGCGTTAGGCGAGGCGACGATAGTCAAACGCTCCTTATCACACGTCATTGGTCACGGCTTTTTGACACGGCAAAGTGCGCGACGAGTTGACACGAGTGATTGCTTTGTTTGCAATGCAGATGCACAAATCACACCTCATACACCACACTCGCACAGCATTACATCATCGCTCACATGCTTCGTACATTCAAACCCTACACACACATCTCACTATAGACCGTGTGTGTGATGCCATTGACTGTCAGGATGACAAATGCATCACATCTGATATCTTACCTTCATCAACAGAGAGCTGAAACATTGACGCTGTCAATAATGCAAGACGAGATTTATTGTGTTTCTCCTTATTCTATACAATAAAGATGGCACAAATATAACGTGTGCTGCTAGAAGTGATTCACACACACACACGTCTGAGGATAAAGAAAAATGCACGTACATTTGTAAACATGCGCATGACACACACGCATCATCGACCCCTGCTGTAATACACTCGCACATTAAAAACGCAACGACAACGCGATGACAATAAAGAGAAATTCAAGCCTGTCAGTTAAAATAAGATCTAGAGGCCTGTCCACAACACCACGATATTAACATATGACATCAGAATCACAACAGCTCAATAAATGTTTTAAAAGAGCATCTTCACAAGAAGAAGGCGCAACAAGACATGATGAGCCCTTAACGCCATGAATGAACGCAGCGTTTAAAAGAAACGCAGGCCTCGCGCTGCAACTAACCCGACAAATGCGTTCAGCAAACACAGGACATAAAAATGCTTTATGCCTCCACTGAAGAGCAAACGCAATGGACACAGCAGCGATGGAGGGACAGCAGCAGCCGCACAATGGAGAGATGGTGTTCACCTGACTACGCCAATAACACCAGAGATGGATCCATCCGTGCGCTCTTCATCGCTGTGGCCATTACATAATGCGCGTTACCGCTCATGCACAAGGATGCGAGCAGCCTCCCGGACCGCCGCATCCGCATCCCTCCATCAGCATCAGCATCAGCATCACCTCTCTCGCCTCGGTGAGCGATAACAAGCGTAAGCGCATCGAACCTCTCACGGCAGTGTCGCGACGCGTTCAAAGGCGCGTCGCGGCGGACGCGGATGATACTCCGTTACTCCACAGATACTCACTGTCTCATTTGATCCGTCTATCGGTGCGTGCGTCGGGATGAGCCTCTGCGTAAATGAACGTGTGAAAAGACGCGATGCGCTTCCGCCCGCGCCAGATATGAAGTGATGGCGGGGGAGAGAGAGAGAGGGGCGCATCAGCTGAGAGACACACCCACCTCAGCCCCGCCCCTTTTGGACACTATCAGCTCCGCCCCTTCTGTTCTGAGTGCAGTTTTCTTTCTTTTTTCCTTCCTTCCATCCATCCATAAATCCATCCTTCTTTCTTTCTTTCTTGCTATCTATCTCTTCTATCTCTCCTTCCTTCCTTCCATCCATCCATCCATCCTTCCTTCCTTCCTTCCTTCCATCCATCCCTTCTTTCTTTCTTTCTTTCTTCCTTCCTTCCTTCCTTCCTTCCTTCCTTCCTTGCATCCATAAATCCATCCTTCTTTCTTTCTTTCTTGCTATCTATCTCTTCTATCTCCTCTATCTCTCTTTCCTTTCCTTCCATTTCTTCCATCCATCCATCCATCCATTATCTTTCCTTCCTTCTTTACTTCCTTCCATCCATCCATCTTTCCTTTCTTTCTTTACTTCCTTCCTGTCTTCTATCCATCCATCCTTCCTTCCATCCATCTTTCTTTCTTTCTTTCTCTTCTATCTCTCCTTCCTTCCATTCCCTCCATCCATCCATCCATCCATCAATCCATCTATCTACATCTGACACCCTAACATTGTTTCAAGGGTGGTTTAATGAGGAACACTACAGTAATATAATACAAACTAAATGAAGTTAATATAACATTCTCTTTGTGTGTAAATACAGTATAACTTCAATTAGAATCGATACATTGCTTTTAACGCAGCCATGTGAGAGCGAGCCATCGGAGAGGATCCATTCATGACATGTGAGAACATGGTGTGACATGGCACACATCCTCAGGCTGAACAAACGTCCCACATCATCCACGATCTTTGTGTGCATCACACCATCATTCTCAGATGTAGTGATCGTGGTTTTAACACAAACACTAGACCAACAACATCAGCAAAAACGACATCTCATACAATTGAGTACACCGAATAAACTTCAGCATCTATTGTTAGATCTTTATGCTCCATCTCTGCGTGTTTGCTCTCTCTCCCCATTCACAAATTCACCAGTGACATCAACAACTTCTCAAGGTTACTATGGCGATGGTCTCCATCCAACTGGCGCTCGGGCGGGTGTCATGTGACAACAGGTGGCGAAGCAGCGCTGAGGGAGAGAGAGAGAGAGAGAGAGAGAGGCTGGATGGAGTCTAATGAGAGAGAACTGAGAAATGAAAGCACAGAGCTCAGCGTCCCATGATTCCACCGTCATCAACACACTATTATAAACATCAGATCAGAAAGAGTAAAAAGTGTGTTGAGAATTAAAAAGAGAATTTCTTGCCATTGTTTGGTTTAGATTGTTAAAAGATGATACACAGTATTAAATATAACTTGGTTAAATTTGTTAAACTATTACACCATGACTACTTGTAATGAAATGCACTTATTGATTTTCCATTACTCATCAATAAATTCCCACGTAACATTAAAATATGAAGAAATGTGTATTTTATAAAAAACGCACTGTATATTTTCACATACTTCATTTAATAATTTAGCATACATTATATAGAGCAAAGTGTAAAAGACTTCAAATGCTGTAATTTACCAGCAAACAGAAGAAGCTTTACATATAAAATCTTCAACATTAAGATAAGCAGGTGTACATTTCTAATTTGTTCTTAGATTTAATTCATTTTCTTAGTTAAAAGCATTTACCTTCAGTAAAATTCTTCAACTCAGTTTCAACTGCAATACAACATTCAGTGCTTCAATTCACTTCACATTCCACCTGATGAACTGGAAATTAACAAATTCTAATATTCTCAACTCTGTCCAACAGTGTCAGAAAGATCCTTATGTTCCTGATAAAGAACCGGAGACTCTCAGTATCATTGCTCTCGAGTCTTATTGTGCAATAGTTTCAGAACATATCAAGTGAATGTCTTCCATCCGTTCACTCAGCTCCACCAATCAAAGGCTCCGTTTCACTGTCCTCAGATTCCACACTCAGGTAATCACGTGGTGCGATGGGCTCCTCTCGACCCTTCAGGGCAAAAGCACAGGCCATCACCGCGAAGATCAAACCCAGCAGCTCAAAGTACAGACTCTCTCCCGGAGACACTAGCAGCTCGGACGGGTTTATTTCTGTTCGGTCCGACCGTGAGTGTTTCGCTCGCTGAAGGTTGTGTTTAATAACGAACAGACAGGTTACACACACACCCAGAACCGCTAGGCAGTCCAACACTGCAGGACGGGAGAAGAAAACGAACGTTAATAAAGTCAGAGTCTTTGGACCCGTCAGTACCAAGAGTGTATTAAACTGTTTATGAGGTGGTTGGTTTGTGTTTTTGTACAGTGTGTATCATAAAAGAGATAAATGATTTTACAAAGAAATGTCAAATTGAATTAATACAATTCAGCCAAAAACAAAAAATACAGATTCTAACTCTTATGCTGGGTTCAACCAAACACAACAATCGCATTTCATGCTATTTATTATAGGGGGTTCACACCAAACGGCGATTAAGCGTTTTGCATGAGTAAATTACAGACAAAGTCTATGTGAAATAATAATAAAAATAACAAACTTTTCCCGTGAGAAATAAAGAGTGTTGAATGAGATTGTTCGCATTACACTGGGTTCAAACCAAACGCGAATTAAGTGTTTTGCGAGAGTAAATTACATACAAAGTCAATGCAAAGACGTGTACAGACGCAAACGTGCCTCAATATCATCTTCCGCAAAGGCTGAAAATATTTTTCAGATCGCATAACTTAGACGAAATTCTTTTGCGTTTGTGTGAACCCAGCATTACTCACAGGAAAAGTTAGTTATTTTCAGGTTTGTGGCAATCGCACAGCCTGATTTGCTTCATTGTCAGCTTGCGTCTATAAGCATCTTTGCATTGATATTGTTTGTAGTTTACTAGCGCAAAACACTTAAATCGCGTTTGGTGTGAACCTAGCGTTACGGTCTATTGGTTACTTGATTAATACGCATGTGCTCTTGTGTACTTCAGTTTGTTACGTCACCTGTTGATATATACAGTGATGTCACCAGTCGTGAGTGATTGACAGCTGTGCCGAGGAAGTCCAGCAGGAAAGATAAACTGGAGAGCAGGACGGCGCTGTAGCAGAGACACGCCAGCACGTACAGCAGCCACATTCCCCATCCGTTGAGCCCACCCAGCGGCCCTGAACAGACCCCGGAACCAAGTCAGACACTGTTAGAGACACATGACACAGAACTGTAGTTGAGAGTTTACTGCGGTTATAAAGAGAAGCTCAAACCTGTGTCCGTGCGATTCTGATAGGCGTGTATAGTGAAAGCCACGCCGTAGATGAGCTGCTGGCCGTTTGCTTGAGAGGTGTTTTTGATCTGGATCCAGTTGGGGTCTGCGATAGATGTGCACAGCGACACAAGTGTGAAGCACTGACACACGGCCGCAGGGCTCAATGCCAGCGTCATTCTGATCTGAGAAGAACGGACACACAGTTAAAAGACTGCCAAAGATGAAAAAACAATAATCCTCGCAGAAAAATGCTTCTCACTTATTAAACAGAGTTCAGGCAGGTTCGCACGTGAGCTTTTGTGGGTCCACTTTAACTGCAATGAAACATCAGCAATTTTACAGTCCTGACACGTGATTGTACATCGGTAAAATGCATCCATGTATGACAGACTAGGGCACGATGTCACACATTATAATCCAGTACATGTTTGTCAAATTGGGTCTAAAGAGGATTTCTGTATAGATTCTAATATTAAAATCTTGAGTTGAAAGCGGGTGTCACGGCATTATGATATATTTATATAATGATTCATTACTGCAGGGCTATTTAAAAAAAACAGCAAATTATAAATAACGCAAAACAGATTCACAAAAGCATCGCTCAACCTTGACTTATAAAATAACTCCTGAAGAATATGTTAATACACCTTATTAACTTCATTTACTGTATTGTTCATTCAATCTCCTCAAATGAAAGGAAAAAAAAGAAGTTGTTAACATTTTAGTTTAGTTTGATTTCAAACCTAAGACACAAAGCCAATAATTGTGCCGACTGCCCGATGTGACAACTTGCCCCTGTCTGCCTTACAATAACACACAGCAAGATGTCATTAACAATCAATCTAAAGCATTTAATAATAACAATAACAACCCCTGCATCAAATCACAATTTCATACAGTGATATTGTAGGATAGGTTTGTATTTATTTATTATTATTTAACCAATTCAGAGATAACAATAATGAAACACAACTTTGCATACACTATATAACGTATAACAAAAACACATTCGAAGTAGTCTGATGATATTGTAAGCTAAGTATCAAATGATCAACACGGGCGGTGACGTCACACGAGGAAGATGATACATTGTTTCTCACCTGCACAGATCAAAGAGTCCCGCGCGCACGCACACACACACACACGGATACACGATGGACAGATCCACGGGATCGTTCGCATTAAATACCTGCCTTCATTTCACACATCCACAAACATTAAAGACAATAAACAAATGTCGTGATCCGCCCTGTGTCGTCGCGCTCCTCTCTCATTGTGAACCAGAAGACAGAACGAAAACCACCGGTTCGAACCACATGAGAACCGATTCAGACCAGCTGAAAGTTTACAGGTGCGCGGGTTCACCAGAGCAACGAACTGGGAGCAGCAGCCCGTGTGTGTTTGTTTGTCCTGAATGAGCAGAATAGAGGAAAAGCGATGAAGCTGGAGAACACAGCGCCCTCTGGAGGACACATTCACACACTACTGACTGTCATGCGGAAACGGATCCTGTTTTCTTTTCAAACAGCACGACTGAACCCTGTAGCCAACAGTGTCATATTTAAGATTCACAAGTCAAACCTCATTTATTAAACACCTAATCTGATAATCTTGTGTTTCTTGTGGAGATGTTGTGACCAAACAGCAGCAGAGGGCGGAACAGGACCATCTCACCTCCCACTGAACATGATCATGTGACGAACACACAAACAGAATAAACTGGACTTCCGGATAAAAGAGGAAATTGGTGTCACAAGCCGAACGCCCCGCATACAATTATTATGTCTGTCACATGCTTTTCAATGTAGACCTATTTGTAAGATGCTTGACACAATCATTTACAAACAATTAAAGTTGAAAAACATTTTGTTCAGGTCGCCTGTTTAAATGTTAGTTATATCAAAAAGTGTTGTGCTTTGTTTTGTGATTTTGAATTAAACAGGATTGTATACCTAAAAAGGTCATTATTGTGAAGGTTTATATTGTAGCGGTGTACGTGCTTGCCTATCAAATCACAAGATAGAAATAGATCAACTTATGAATATTAATTAGGTCGTACATAATGCTCTTTAAATGATTAATGACAGCACATTAAGCAGAGGGCGTGAATGAAATCTGTGTGTACTAGAAAGAAGGACAGCAAAACTAAAAATACCAGTGGAACGAGATTATAAAACGACAGAAGCTTGTGTGCTCACAAACATAATTCCTGTCACTTTATTTACATCTGTGTGTTTATTTAAATTCAGTCTGTGTGGTTATTGGCTCTGGATGTCAGGGTTCAGGTTGATGAGGGTGTTACTGGCTCGGGCCAGTTCTGTGATAGACACTCGTCCTCTCTGTCTGATAAAGTCAGCCACAGCGTTCAGCTCCTCCGGGGTGATGAAAATAAACTTTCCTCTGTCATCAATCACCCCTGGAGAGAGAGAGAGAGAGAGAGAGAGAGAGACAGAGAGAAAGAGTGAGAGAGAGACAGAGAGATTACACTGAGAACCGTCACAGTGTGAATTGTATTTTGAGTTTCGGGCGAGAATGACAAGATGCACAAAATAAATACACACCTGTGAGAGAACCTTGTGCCATCAAATCCTGCAGTCTGGCAATAGCATCCTAAACACACACGTTTTATCAGCACAAATTAAATGGGAATACATAAATACATTTTTGATAACATATGATCATCTGACAATGAGAGCATCACAACGTCTCAACGTTCTAAAATAATGCTCGAATTCTCTGTGGGATGAAATAGGAGCAGCACATGATGTTAACAGATTTGACGTCGGTACTGACCTGTGTGCGCATCCCAAAGTGAGACGCCAAATCCTCCAACAAAACCACTTTAGATCTCTGTACAGGACAGACGGAATCAACATTTTACTTGCTTGTGTGAACCCATAAAACATTACACCGTGATAACAATCAATGAGAAGTGACCAGAAAGTGTGTTAAAGTGATAGTTCACCCAAAAATGAAAGTTCTGTCATCCTTTACTCACCTGCTCGTCATTTCAAACCTGTATGACTTTCTTCTGCAGAACACAAAAGAAGATATTTTGAAGAATGTGCCTGTTCAATAGAAGTGAATGGGGTCCAGTGCTGTTCGCTTACCAACATACTTCAAAATATATTTTGTGTGTGTGCTGCGGAAGAAAGAAAGTCATAAAGGATGAAAATGAGGAGAGGGTGAGTAACAGAACTTTAATTTTTGGGTGAACTGTTTAAAGTTGACGTGTCTTCCCTTTGTCTGTGATGTTTTCTGTCCAACAATAATGAAAGCTTAAGCGAAGGTAAGACGTGATCTGTTACCTTGATATAATCGATGAACTCTTGCAAAAGGTTACGAGACTGAAATGTAAACAAACATACAAATACTGTCAATTTAATTGGGTTTCCTTCAGCGGAGAGCACATGGACAGACACACACCTCCTGCTCCGTGAGCTCCTCTGACTCTCCCTGCTCCTCAATCACAAACGCCTCCTTCAGTCTCTGATACTCCTCCTCTTCTCTCCTCTCCTGCTCCTCTTTGGCTTGACGCAACTCCTCATCCTGTAAAGAAGCACGGGGGATTATCTCACCAATATGTTTTCTCACTTATGGCATGAGGCGTTGTGTCTTATTAATGGAGACCTGTTTCTGCTCCTGGAGTCGCTCGTTCTCGTCCTCTTTCTGTCTCTCTTGGTCTCTGAGCTCCTGCATTTTCTTCCTCTCCTCTCGTTCTTCCATTTCTGCCTGTAACACAAACACACAAACATCACGCGAGTAAGCTAAGTTCAGCTGAACGCGAGACGGGTCAGCGCAGCGGGATCAGGACCTCTCTCTGAGCTTTCCGAGCCTGTTTCTCCTCCAGCTTCCTCTGTTTCTTCGCTCCAACTTTACCAGCGGCTTGAGAACGTTCTTCAGATGGATGTCTGTCCTCTTCAATCTCATCTGCTTCTACATGATCGACCTCTGAGAAGAGTTCATTGAGTTCGGTTAGAAATGGGTTCTGTAATGAACTCGGTCACAAAATGAATGTCATCAGGAACTGGTCGTGTCTTAAAGAAACACTTTATTTATTTGAAAACATTTTGAGGCTCTCGCGATCTGTCTTGTGACCTTCATCATTACTGATGGGTAATACCGTCGTCTGGTGTGTTTTGCTGTATCCGTTGCTGTGCAGTCACTCTGCTGTGGAGGTTTCTACGGCGACGGGGCATCCCTGCTGCCCGTTCCTCCACCGCCGCCTGTGGACGCGCCACGGCTCTAACCACCACATTCTGAGCGTGTTCACGATCTGCTGTTGAGAAACACAACAACGGTTTCAACAACACTACACGTGTGCTTTACATATCATCCGTCCAACCTTTAGTTCATTCCCACATGTTCGGTTCAGTTAAATCGTGTGCATTGTTGAGTTTATCAAATCAACCAACCAATGTGGGGTTTGAACAGACGGGCACTATTAGTGACTAAATCTCACAACCACGTCCAGATAGCAAATATAAGAAATTAAGAAATCTGGAACTTTTAATATCTCTTGGTATGGTTTTCTTGCAAGGATGCACTTTGATATTATACTAAGAAAACCTTAATCTTAAAGAGACAGTTCACACAAAACAAAAATTCTTTCAACCTTGTTCCAAATCTGTATTAATGGAGATGGTGGTCTAGTGGGTTAAACCACTGAACTGGTAAATCAAAATAAAAAGGTTGCTGGTTCGATCCCAGCAGCCACCACCAGTGTGTCCTTGAGCAAGACACTTTACTCCATGTTGCTCTAGGGGGATTGTCCCTGTAATAAGTGCACTGTAAGTCGCTTTGGATAAAAGCGTCTGCCAAATGACTAAATGTAAAATGACTAAATGTAAATGTATTAATGTATTTTTTTAGATGAACACAGAGAAAGATATTTGTAAGAATGCTTGTAAAATGTAACTAGTAGGAATTCACAATGGAAGTCAAAAGAGCTCCAGAACTGATGATGTCCTACATTCTTCAAAATATCTACTTTTGTGTTCAACAGAACAAAGACATGTATAAAGCTAGTTTTACAACTATGGTAGTCAATGGTGGCCAAGAACTGTTCGGTTTCAACCATTCATCCAAATATCTTTCTCTTGTTCATCAGAAAAGAGAAATTGATTCAGTAACAACTCGAGGGGGAGTAACGTTAAATGACGACAGAAGTTTTTGGGTGAACTGCTTCTTTAAAAGAAGTGTTCCTCATGCAAAACATTAAAAAATAGATTTTAATGTTGAATATTAACGTCACATGCACACGACAGGTTTACATCTGAAGAAATATTCCACTTAAAGTATTGACAGACGTCACATTGGTGTCAGAGTTTACTGTTGTTATAAAAGCCTCAGTGACCTTTATCTCGTTATTATTCAGTACATTACTAGACTTGGCAAGATTGCATTTGCTGTCATTCATTCTCTAAATGGTCAAATGTTTCTTTATTGTCAGATATCGTGAGCATCTGTCATACATCTGTGTGTAACATCTGTCAAGAGATTAAAGTCAATTATTTGACTCACCTGTCTCAACACGCGCACGAAGCTTCACGGCAAACAGTATGAGAATGAGCAGAATACTCGCAGATAGTATATAAATAACTACATCCATTTTAAGCGATAAAATAATACATTAAACAGGAAAAATCCGATGACTGTTACATTAGGCTCTGTGGAAGTTGACGTTGTATTTGCGTGTTTAACTTCCGGGCCACATGCGCCACCTGCAGGACTGGAGTATATAATCACTAACAATAAATCAGACTTTAGAGGCAGACAGATCACCCAAAAATGAAAATGCAGTCATCATTTACTCACCTTCGAGTTGTTGCTAATGTGTCTAAATGTCTTTATTCTGATGAACACATAGAAAGATATTTGGAAGAATGCTTGAAACCAAACAGTTCTCACCCCCCATTGACTCCCATAGTGGGGGTCAAAAATCCCTTTATCATCAGTTGGTACGTTGAACACAAAACAAGATATTTTGAAGAATGTACTACAGCATACAGTTCTAGGGCACGTTTGACAACCATTGTAGTTATCCTACTATGTTAGTCAATGGGGGGCAATATCTTTTATAAGCTTTCTTCTAAATATCTTTGCGTTTATCAAAACAAAATAAATGTGTACAAATATCCCTTTAAATTGGGCCCTTCTGGCTTTATTCTAGCATATTTTTCTCAGTCTTGGGTCAAACAGCGTTACGCTCGTTTTTCAGAATCAGAAGAGCTTTATTGCCAAGTGTGCTTGCACACACAATGAATTCAACACAATTACAATATAATATAATAAGATTTACAGTCTAAAATATTTTTTGCCGCGAGTCTGGTCAGCCAGAAGAAATAAAAAGCCAAGCAGTCATTTAGCTACATACTGACTTGAGTTAGGCTTGCCTTGTTCGGTTGAGATTTGGGTCAGTTTTGGTTAGCCAAAAAGTGAAATGCAACAAAAACTGCCAATAATATCTTATAATATGATATTATTATTACTATCACAAAAAACCTCAGCAGATACATCAAAATCAATTAATGTCAAACGAAGAATACAACTAATAATTTTAAGAAGGCAAATATTTATATTACATTATTTTATTTTAAAAGTAATAATCTTTTTTTGTGACTGAATGGTACTTAAGTACTTGCATTTTCAAGAATAATTACAAATAAAAAAACAGTAATTATATATAAAAAGTATTAATACATTCAAATACGTTTTCAAAGGTAGAAAAATGTACTTGCTGATTTAAGCTTGTAAAAAAAGAAATAACATTTCAAGAACAATTTTATTTGAATGCCATACCTTTATACAGAAACTGACAATCACTCAATTAAAAACGAACCAAGAACTGGGAAATGAAACACTAACATGACTTAAGGTCAACACTTTGAGTATTTTACGATTGTTTTTAAGGAAACAACAGAAGGATTCCACAGTCAAACACATTTACTCTCAGAAGGGTTGAGGAAATTCAGATTTTTTGCATTTATATAGCAAATTCTTTCAGTGCCCAGGATTTGGTGGCGATCTCCTGCTGGAGTCTGGAGTATTCCTTAGCCAGAGCCTCAAAATCCTTCCCATAGATCTCAAAGGACGCAAGCTTGGACTCCACCGCCTGCTTCTCCATCTCTGAAGATTTCTGCTCTGCCTTGAGTTTCTCTCTAAACACAATAATGAATCATAACGGCTTTCATTGCAAAGCTACCGAACCAGTGTTTAAATGTCCTCCTGCTCTTCCATAGGTAATCATTATTTAAATGACTAAATCAACAAAAGGCAAGATTTCAGAGGAGCAGTCCATATGAATATACAAGCTGACGTGACTCACATAATTCTTTTATGAGCTGCGATCTTGTCTCTCGTGTAGGTGTCAAGTTGAACTTCGAGCATCTCTGCCCTGAAAACGAAAACTCATCGTTACAGAAATATCTTCATTAAAAAAATGAGCAACGACGGTCGTACCTTATCTTCTGCAAACCGATCTCACATTTGGCTTCAAAGTACTCAATCTTTTTTCTGTCCAGATCTTTCTGAGCTTTCAGCCGGAGATCCAGAATGAGACACTGCAGGATCTTCATACATTTCAGCAGCTCCTGTCAAAGAAAACACAAACCAAAAGTCAACATGAATATAGCACCAGCATCGGACGCACCTCCGCACATTCACACAGACGATGAACTGACAGAGAGGTACGCGTGAGTCTGTCGCTGGAGTAATGTGATGTTCTTGCTGTTCATTTCGCTGAGGCTCTTTGCTTTCTTCTGTTCACCGTCCAACAGCTCAGGAAGTTTAGAAAGCTTCACATTCCAGAGACCTTCGCTTTCATTCTCTGAAACGCAAATAAAAAGCATCTTTAGTCTCTCTGTCAAAATCAGAGTAGAGTGAGGTGTGGAAAGATGTGTTTACCCCAGTCAGGCTGGTAGTATGACAGTATGTCGCCCGCCTTCTTCTTTAGATATTTCAGCAGCTCGGATGGCAGCCTGTGCTTCATTTGTAAGACCTCCTGAATGCAGAAATATCAGTCAAAGGCCTTTGATACACAATGTTCCGGATTCAACGCAAGCTCATGCGTGACATTATGTTGTACGCAGTGTTGGGCAAGTTACTCTGAAAAAGTAACTAGGAACTAGATACTAATTACATACTCAATAGTGTATTTAGATTACTGTACAAATGACTCTCTCCAAAACATATTTCATTACTTTTTAGTCATTACTTTCTATGTCCTATATCAACCTTTATTAGTTCAGTGATTCAAGCATAGACATGAAACGGCTCTTTTAATTCATTCAAATAAATAATATAAAACTACATTATAAGTATTATTAACTGACCAAAGTATTACAAATGTGATAAGGATACATTAAAGCACGGATTTTAAAGTTAGACTTTGAATTTTTATGTCAATTTCTCTATTGCACAGACAAATGTTACACACGGTATTGAGTTTAATTTAGGGCTGTGAAATGATTAATCGCATCCAGAATAAAAGTTGTTTAAGTATGGCGTTTACGTATGGCGGTGTACTGTGCATTTTAATTTTGTATTTATGAACACATACACATAAATGCATATATTTAAGAAAAATATAAAACATAACAATTAATAAACGTTTATTAAGAATTTCAATAATCGGCAATTATAAATTAATACATTTAAATATTTCCTAAATATCTAGACAAGTATGTGTATATTATTCTGCGTTTATAAATACAAAATGAATATGCACATTTCAGAAATATATTTTATGTAAACACAAACTTTTATTCTGGATGCGATTAATCGATTGACAGCCCTAGTTTAATGACATCAGAAGTAACTGTAATTAAATTACAGGAAAAATAAGAGCTATCCCTTACTTTACTTTTTCAAGGCGAAAGTAATTCATTACAGTAACTAATTACTTAGTAACTAGTTCCACCCAACACTGCTTGTACATTACCCGTGTACGTCCTACGTGATTTCTGCTGTTATAATTCACAGATGCTTTCAGCAAAGCTCAACAAAACTAAAACTTTTATCAAATCTGAACTTCTGATGGTCATGGTGGGAATATTTTTAGCACCTTTATAATTGTAAAAAAACAAGGTCCGAAACATTATTAGTCTGTGATGTGATGTACCTGTTCATCAGGCAGATGTCTTGTCAGTCTCTCCGCAGAGAGTGCCAGAAGAGCATCGTGATCTTCACTCACATCAGAGCTGATGTCCAACAGTCTGACACACTGAGCCACCAACACACACTGTTCCAATGTGCTGTAGAACTGCGACATATACACACAAACACAAGGAAGCAGGAATCTAAATTCATGAATAAAGAATTATTTTATTCTAGATTACAGAATAAAAGCTTTTTACACAACAAACCTTCAAAGTACACACTGTCGAAATAATGTGCTGTGTGTTGCTGTGAATGATCATTGTCTTCTATACTCAAGAAATTTGTTCTCTTGAGCAATTAACATCCTCAATAATGTTTTATTTGACGTAAAATATTACTTAACATTGCAGAAATGTTTTGGCTATCACAATAAAAGCATTCAAGACATTTGCTCCTAAATCCCATTATTGATGCAAGAGCAGGGATGTGCTAACAAACACTTACAGGCCTATGTACATTTTCACGAAATGTTTCTGAAACCAAAGGTCAGTCGCTGTGGTTCATCTCACCTTCTCCTCGTCTGCAGAAGTGCTGGTGGTTCTGCTGAAGTGATTCTCCTGAAGGATCTCCTGCAGAACCCGATGAACGCTTTCCACACGTAGCCAGCCCAACCTCTGAGTGTGCAACTCACGCTCCGCCTGCAGGGTTTATAAACTCAGTTTAACCGAATATATTAGATTATACTGAACTGCACATAGGAAGGATCCCTCAATACAGCATTAAAACATACACATGATGATTTAAACTAAAATGTCGAAAAATTTAAAATGTTTAAAAAAAGGCAGACCTGCCCATTAATAAATGATCAATAATAAGAAATTCTCATCTCATTTTCAAAATTTGAAACGCGTATAAAAGCGTAAATAAATGTATTTACTTTGTTTAATATTGCGAACAAACTTTTTTAGCACTAGCTAACCACGTAGTTCTATGCTATGCTAGTTGATACGTAAGATAACTAAAACAATAAGAGCAAGATTTGTTAGATTTCACTACCTATAGCCTCATATACTTACTAGCATAGCAGGCACTTAATGTAAAAGACGATTATGGTTGTTTTAGCAAAGTTCTAGTGACATGTATCGTAATGTAATTTTGTAAGAATTGCAATCAGGCGCAAAAAAAATACCCAAATAGACGTTCTTACAGCCAACAGAATCACTCTGGGTCCTAAAAGGGGACCGAATTCGAGTGGGGATTCGATACCTCATGACTCCGGAGCTGTCTCCATCGTAAAAGTTGAACAGATATAAATTCAAGCTTTTCCTCTCACATGATCCAGACGTTTTTTCGTCACTGCTTTTTCAAAATCTGCCTTTCGTTTTGTATATTTACTTGTTATCGGTTCTACAGGACAGTTTGATTATTGGCTGAAAATGTGCACATGCCAGAACGTTTTGATTGGGCGAACCTTTTTTGATCCTACGCCTTTCACAGATGATATATAATTATACAAATATTATTTGAACACTATACTTGTTAATTGCTATCAGGATGTAAAGAGATTTCCAACCAACATGAGATTTTTTTTCTGGACAGGATCACCCACCCTGCCTTTAAAGGGTGAATGTAGATATTTAATTAAGGTCAGACCTTCTCCAGATCTTTCCGCAGCTGCTGTGTGAGTCCAGTTGGGTCCACATGCTGGGACAGTGTGGCCAGTAACCTACAGAGCAGAGGGTTCTGGATCAAATCCTCTTCCGTCGCCTGACACAGAGGGAATGATGCTAAAACTACCGGCACAACACAGATGATGTGAAGAGACACAGTAAAGCACAGTAATGGTGTAGTGAGGAATGACGTAAAGAAATAACACGGTAAAATCCAAACCTTCTTGATGTAAACTGTCTCCTTTACGCAGAGATGAGACGAGCACTGAATCTCTTCTATGTGACATCGCGGAAACTAAACGTTGTCAAAAGAAGCATTAACGTTTGACGTTTCAGTATTGTTCAATTAAGCAACTGCCGAATTTATTTACTAATTTCCATGACGTTCGTTACATTGTTGACGTTCCCGTTTTCGTTTTTTACCGCCAGGACGCTCGATCGATCAGCTGCGCGTGCGCGAAATTTGTGTTGATCTGATTGGTTGTGTGGGGCAGTCCCGGAAGTGCACGAAGTAGCTGCATCAGAGGCTCCATTCTTTATTTATTAATGCCAATAAACCAATAAAACATGTGCAAAACTATTGAGAACAGTGTAGAGAGTTAGACGTCACAAAAATCATAATCATACAAGGAAAAAAATATGATAACACGACAGAGCTATATTTTACTTTTAAATGATTTTTTTGCTTTTTTATACCCACCAAGGACAAAGCGTAGGCATTAAAGTCAACCAAAAAAATTAAAACAGTAGCTCTTTACCCCAAGATTTGCATTTGTGCATTTGTGAATAAAAATGTATAAATAAAAGGATTAACAATATATTAAATACTAGTTTGCATTATTATTTGTTGTATTAATATTTCCTGTACACATTGATTTGTGTGTTTATGCATATCTCCCGTACATTTCTGCACATTTTATTACATCTTGCACATGTGTACATATAACGTCTGTAAATGTGTATATTCACAAAATATACTTCTGTAAAATTGTCTCTATATTATAATTTTTTATTGTCTAATTTGGATGCATACACTGGAAGCTTCAAATACAAAATCATTTTTTTACGTTTGTGTGCAAAAAAAGCTCTTTCTGATTGTAATTCTAATATTTTTTTTTATTAAAGGGGTTTTGATCACCCCTGTGTGTACCGACTGAGTAACTGACCTGTATTTATTTATTATTTATGTCCATTAAAGAGCGAGTTTTTTGCACATTTTACTAAAACTGTCAAAATATTCAGCAAATATTCGAGCCAAACCTGCGCACTCGCGCCCGCGCGCACTCGCGGATTCAGTTCATCTGATGACGTGGTGCCGATCCCTCTGCTGCGCGAGACGATGGCTGACCAGAGCAGGCAAATAAAACTCGCTGCAGCCAAGAAAAAGGTACTTTTGCGCACATTTATTTTAATAATCACTCTCGTTGTTTCTTTAACAATTATCTGTTGTTAATTAAAGACGCTTGTGCGCGCGCGTTAAATCTGTCACGGTGGCGTTCCACGTCTACCGGCCTCTCCGCGAGCGCCCATCCGGCTGCCAGCACTCCATGTCCGGTCGCGGCTGTCAGGAAAGCTCGGGGATTAAGCTGCGCCTGCACGTCTCAGTGAAACCAAACGTTGTCTTGTAAATAACTAGAATCTGCGTTGCTAGTCTCATCTGACAGTTTTGTTTTAAACCATAAAACCGTGTCAGAAATGTGATCTGATGTTATTAGCCTGTGCGAGTTAACGGGTGACAGTTTAGCTTAGCATGCTAATGTTGTTAGCCTCTGTGTTTTGGCATCAATTTCGCTAAGTTAAAAATGAATTTAAACAACGCGTAGCAGTGTAATATTATATATTAACCTGTTTTTTGTTGTTGTCATAGTTCATTTTTCGAATGAAAATAAGCTGATCAGCGTTTTCTTGCTCACTATTTAAAGGCCAGAGAGTGACAGCACTAACAGCTGGTTCATTGACTTTATAAACTTAACATGTAGCGCATGTATTAATATGGCCTGTTTGTTCCAAGACGCCTCACGGTGGTCTTTTACTTTGAGTTTAAGTTTGTACATTTGACAGTAGATAACATGTTTGTCTGTGTAGGCAGCATGAAAAATATTGATGCCTACAAGTGCTGTCAAGCTAATAAGCTCTTCAGATTCCTAAAATGCCATATAGGCTGCTAGTATAGGTATTCAGTTACATACCTACCAGGTGTTCACTTGGTAGGTAGCTTGGTATCATAACCATCAAGGTGTCTAGTTGGGCGCTCACTTGATTCCCCAAACCCTGTCTTGCTAGGTGTTTCAATATAAAGGGGGCTCATTGAAGGCCGAAATACTGTCTAGACAGGCTGCTCGTGCTCTGTAGGCTTTGAATCCTTGTCATTGTTTTTTTACCCTCTGTGTGTTTGTGTGTTCAGGAATGTCAACACTTACTGAAAGATAAATGTAGGTATTTGAGTGATGAGACGGCAAGGGCTGTGTCTTATGACTGCTGATTAAGACCCGGCTGTTCTGACAGCTGAAGAAAACAGCATCGCATGCTCTGAATGTTTATAGAGGATCTGGCCTGAAAGTGGGTTCTCCATTTACAGCATTAGGACATGAGATGTTCAAGGACAGAATATACTGTGTACTGGTCTTGAATCATACCTCATCACGTCTGTCAGAGAATAAGATATCGTCTATTCAAACCACATTTTTTACAACGTGTCAGAATAAAGCAGATTTTTGATTATCATCACATGACTTGTGGACATGGTCTCCTATTACACTCACAGTGATACAATAGTTTTGTCTTCGTTTTCAACACTAAGTGCCCTATTACTTGGAATTTGCGCCCATGGGTGTGCTGGTCTGAGAAGCGAGGTGTGTTCCAGCGCGTTCTTGGCGCATTGTTGAGAGGCAAGTGAAATATACTGCGCCATTGACCAACTGAAACCTAGTCTTAAGTCAACAGTGCAATATTATTTTAGTTATTTAATGTTAATTATATGTTGAATTATATGCAGCTATAGGCGGGTGCACAGTGCACGTACACTCTGCTTATTACACACAGAGGGACACGCTGAAGCTGTCTAACAAACAAACATTCCAAATATTATAAATAAATGCATTACAACGTAAAAGATTATTATTGTGGACACAAAGATACAAATCCGGATTTAACCTCGCGCAAGAGCAGATGCGTTGTCCAGTGTTTCCTCTTGGAAAGTGAGTCCGCCAAGGCCCGAGCGCAACTGGCTCTTAAAGGGAATGTGAGATGAGACTCTGATTGGTTTACTGCAAGTTTTGGCCAAAACACACTCATAACTCATTAAGAGAATAGGGACAACCCTGACGCCCTGACCATTTTCCCCTTTCGTTAAACTAGCAGAAGTGGATTCTGACACCCCCCAAGCTCACTTGCCCTGCGCTTTAGACCATGCGCTTTGATTGTTAATATAGGGCCTTATACATATTTTACCATATCTAATTTTAAGAACTTCCTAAAATGTGTTCTAGAGTTCTGTTTAAAGAAATGAGATTTGCTATGGTCATTTGTTTTCTGTTACAATGCAGCAATGCAGTTTCACCTTAGTGAAGTTTATGCTATAAGATGCGGTACCAACGTTAGAGAGCATTAACATCAGTATATCATTTGAATCTCTGTTGTTTTTGCTGTAAAGATAAATATTCTGTATTCTGTTAGTTTTTTTGTTTTTATTGTAAATTGTTTGCTTTTCCTCCATTGACGTCTGCTGGATGTTTGTCCACATTTGAACCTACGTGTTGCTGAAACTCAAACAAAAGTTGACATTGTTAGAACTGTATTTCAGCTTTACTCTGTGTCTTTCTGCAGTTGAAGGAGTTTCAGCAGAAGAGTACTCCATCCACTGGAAGTGCTGGACCAAAGAAGAAGAGGAAAGGGAAAGGGGTCGACCAGCCGGACACCCCAGCTGACAGACGCTCGCCGGACAATGTGAGTCAGGTGCAGTTCACCTCATCATCAGTTATTTTGGGGCATAGGTCAGAATATAAGCTTCTGAATGTTTTATTTGTAACACATAGGCTGTGAAAGAAAATGCATAAACGATTTTGATTCAGAAACGACAGTGTTTGTCCACTGTTGAACCACAGATTTGAGACTGAATAGACTGTGTTTTATATTCAACTCTGTTTTGAAGTTTAGAGGATGTCTGAATATAGTTTTAAGCATTGACTGACAAACCCAAATTAGAAACAAAGATGGCAGAATGTGAACAGTGAGAGCTGTAAGTCTAAATCAGCAACCCTAAATACATTCAAGCTTCATTTGTTATTGCTGGTAACATGGTTAAACAGTTGAGCTTTAACAAGTAACAATTTGTGTAACAATTGATACAGTAAATGAGGTTTTAACCATGCAAGTCCAATTTATTTTGATTTCTGGATGTCACAGTTTAGTTGAGTTTTTTTGGCAACCAGTGGGGTTGACGTTGTCTGCCATTGAAGTCTTTTAAACTATGCATTGTGTGTTTGTTAGAACATACATGAAAAACACAAAGGAAGACAAAAGAAAGCCTTGTTTATTGCCATTTCCTGTTGCCATATGTATTGTCGTCTCTGTGCTGGTACTGGTTTTCAAACAGGTCTTGGATATTGAATTTAAAGATGAGGTAAAACCACGCAGATTCTGCCAATCTCATATTAATCTTGAGTATCTTTACAGTAGTATTGCATACGTCGTATCTTCTAAGATTATTTATTTTGATCGAATTTATAAAAAGGTGATATTTCCGGAAAAAGACGAACTGCTGGAGGCGGGGACATACAGCACAAGCACACAACAGAAAGCTCCACAAGTGCAACCATGCCACTCTTTCACTCATAAACACGCAAAACAAGCAGATTACAAATACATCGCGGAAATCGTATGGCCCTAGATATCACTCAAACGTCGAGCAAACTTTGCCCAATATTCAGGGATGGAAAATGACCACCTATTTCGCCATTTAACACCCAAATACACAAAGATATAACACCGCAAGTATTGATAACAGTATAGTTTGTCATAAAGCTTATTGATACTCTGGTATTGACCCAATTATGTACCGGTCCAAAAAAGTACTGATTCTCGGTACCCATCCCTAGGCGTGAGTCTACATTTAAAATAACGAATATACGCGCTGAAAAGATGCAAAATGTGAACCGAGCCTTAAGCTTGAGAAGCCAACTCGTTTAACAGCGTAAAGAATTGGCTTGTTACCCCACATTTAAGCAGCTTTACACTGAAATCTTGTTTGTACGGGGCTTTCTGTGATTTTTTATGTTATGGAATTTGTCTAGAGAATCTGCTTAGTTGCATCTTTTGCACAAGTATGTAGTAGCTCTGCACAACTAACCTTTCACCTTGCGTTACCTGTCTCCTTTTCGCTTGTCACTCTCACTTATTCCTTTTCTTTCATGCTCTGCTTCTCCTTCCCCGTGTAGATTAAGAATATTCTCAAAATTGTGGTGTCTGATCTTAATCTGACTAATGGAGTGTCTCAACCTCCATTTGTCAAGCGCAGTCAGGTGAGCAGCTCCTGTCCTCTGTGCTCCTGCATGCCGTCACATGATCACAGGAGGTTATTCTGAACAGGCACAGAGTTTGGTTCAGTTTGAAGGTCTTGCTGCATGATGAGATTGAGGTCAACATGAAATCAAAACCGCCTATTTACTTTCTTTGTGTACAGTCAGGTGGCCAAATGCTTTGTAATAACTTGTTCACGTTAAGCTTTAGTTCCGGGTGGATGCCCGTCATCTGCTGGTTTTAATCGTTTAATATCCTGCTTTATCAGAAATATGTTAGGTTACAGAAATAAAATGGATTGTGAGGGCTGTTTCATGTTGACTTCATCTCTCACACGTAACGTTACAGTCGTGCTGCGGGAAACTGAAAACTTGAATCACTTTATATGAACAAAAGTTTGCATCACGAATGTATTTTATTGTGTGTATACTAACTGTGAGTTTATCCACTGACACGTGAGTGTGTGTTTGTCGCTGTGTTGTCTCAGGACCGTGTGGATTTGGGAAACCGGGTCTCGCAGGAGCTGGAGGAGCCCGGCGCAGAACCTGACCGAGACTCGGCTGTCTCTAACCTCGCTTATGCTATTAACACTGAGTGTGTCGCTGATAATGTGGCTCTGCAGGTCTGTCTGCATGTCTTAATGTGTGTATTATAAAAACGATTGAACTTCCTGCTTACACAGCATTACTCTGCATTGCCACTAGAGGTTAAAATACTGTAAATAATGCTGTGTAGGTCGGAGCTGTTCAGGTTTTAAAACGCAGGTGATGTTCATTTTAACACTTCACATGAGTTCTGCTGTCGTGATTCGTGTGTCTCACTTCATTTAGAGCGTTGCGTTGTCAGGTTTATGTCACTTTCCACATCACACTCTCTCCGGTCTTGTCTGTTTTTGTGTCACCTTTGTGTTTTTGTTTCATCAGAATCACACTGCAGATGCGAACGGCGATGAATGCTCAATGGAAGACAACAGGTGAGTCAGAACACGTCAAATAAAACAAAAACTAACATTTTAAAGTCTGAGAATGGTCTGTATTTTAATTCTGTATCGTCTATGAAAGCGTTATGTAATGTTGATGTGTGCATGCGTGTGATTGCAGGCCGCTGTCGTCCACAGAAAGCTTGAGACAGCTTTCCCAACAGCTCAATGGACTTCTGTCTGAGGTCAGTCTCCTGTCTATCTGCTCATTTACAGCTCATGTAGCATCTACAGTGGTATGCAAAAGTTCTGGAAAAAGCTGCAATTTTTTTAAAAATAAGAGGATTTTTGAAAATGAAGGTTTATTTTTAATCTAGTCCTGCCCTGAGCAAGTTATTTCACTAAAGAAATGTTAACATAAAGTTCAAACTAAAGAATAATAGCAGAATTTCTAAAAATAGCTTAGTGCAAAAGTTAAGACGCCCCAGATTCTTAATACTGTTGTTACCTAAACAATCAATGAGAGTTTTAATGTTTAGTCATAGTTGTTTAAGGGTTTCTTGTTTGTCATGAGTCATTAGACTGTCCACTGATCTTCAAAACAATCACCCAGGTCCTCCACAATCTTTGCTTTTTCTGCATTTCTGGATATTTGACTCATGTCCAGCAGTTACTGTATGATATTGAGTTTCATCTTTTTAAATTGAGGACAATCAAGAGACTCATACACAACTATTACAATAGATAGAAACATTCAGTGCTGCCCACAAAGTCAACACCATTCATTTAAAGTCAGGTGGGTGTAAAACCTCTGAAAATGGTTTCGGTGTAAATTGTTTCATTTATACATCTTATTTATGTATTTACTAATGTCCTTCAGAACATTTAAAAATATATACATGTTTTTCAGGAAATTATATATATATATATATTTTTCATTAAAACCATTTTCAGAGGTTTTACACCCACCTGACTTTGAATGAATGGTGTTGACTTTGTGAACAGCACTGAATGTTTCTAGCTATTGTAATAGTTGTGTATGAGTCTCTTGATTCTCTATTTTTAGAAATTCTGCTATTATTCTTTAGTGAAATAACTTGCTCAGGGCGGGACTAAATTAAAAATAAAACTTTTATTTTTCCAGAAGTTTCAGCTTTTTCCAGATTCTGCAAGGGGTGTGTAAACTTTTGCATACCACTGTATGTGAGAATGACATTTTGAGAAATCTTGAATAAAACGTGGTACTCCTGTGCCTCCTTTTAAATGCCACAAATCTATTTGCATACATTTTGGAAGAAACTTTCCTTGAAGTTACAAGACGTAGAGTTTCGTTCTTTTACAATGCTTACAAATAACAGAAATAAATGTCAGTTGAGCACTTTAAAGTATCCATAAATCCAACTGTTGTTTCGATATCAAATGAACATTATTTATATGTTTATATCACCTTTTCTTGTTCTCCTGTCTGCAATTAAGTCATCAACATACATCAATGGGGACAGCGGACCACCGACCGTCAGTGAGAAAGAAATGGAGGTGTGTTCATTTACCTGGAATCATATGTCCACTAAACACATTGAAACACAGCGTATGGCAGATCGTGTTGTTTAATGTGATGTCATGTGGTCGCGTGGGTTATATTTACTTGAGTAATCTCTCTTATGTGCGATAATCTTATTCAAGTGTTTGTGTAAGTTTCTAAAGTCGTAGCAGTGGGAGAGGCCAGCAGTCTGTGTCTTACATAACGCTGTCAAACTTGATTACGATATTAAATCCCAGACTTCCTTTAGAGTTTACAGAGCGAAATGTGGACGAATCCCTCTTATCTACTCAAGTTGGTTATGTAGTTGTGAAACGCACACTATCTCTCTTGTTTACATTAGTGAGTCCGACAGGAAGTGTGATGTAGTGCACACATGATCTCCTGCCACACTGAACAAACATCCTGCTTCACTGTCACTAGAATTTCCTGAGCAGGATAACTATTTCAATATTTATTGTTTGTCCAGGGCAAAGGCCGACAGACATTACCAAAAAAACCTCAGCTAAACTTTTCTGGTCCGTAAAAGAGATCAATTATATATTTCCACACTGAGAAAGAAGTGTTTTATATCCCTCACTGATTTATATTTGGTATCACACCTCTGTGTGCCGTCACACACCCCTCAGCTTGTTCTTCATTCTGTTCTCTCTCCCTCTCTCTGTGCATGCCGGCACGTTAGACTCGCAACCAAGAGCTGGCGGCTGCTCTGGACTCCAGTGCGCTAACAAACGCCCAGCTCGCAACCAATCTCGAGACACTGGTAAGAGTGTCTGTTAGACTGTCTGTCACTGTATGTGTGTGGCTGTTTGTCTCTAACATGCTGTGTTGTCTAAAGAGGACGTGTTCTTGAATTTAGTCGGTATAGCATGTTAAAATGTAGCACTTGATCCTCAAACCAGTAATTAGAATAAATCTCTGTTGACAAACAAGAACCTCCTCTAAATGCTCACGTACATCATCACTATTAACACACACATTCACCTTTGTGCGTATCTTAACGCAAATGTGACTTCTTTACTTTAATCTGATTGTTGACTCACTTTTGTTGTGCATGTGACTGTGATGTTGTGCATTCTAACCAACTAATAACAAAATAACAAAAAGTAAAGTTTAATCAGCATTAGTTATTTAAAGGAGCAATGTGTAGATTTTGGCGGCATCTAGTGGTGAATTTTCGAATTGCAACAAATGGCTCACTCCGCTTACCTTTCCCTTTCGAAGCACTCCGGTGGATCACACAGAACTTAGATGTCCGCAGTTTTTGCTTCTTTGCCGAAAGAGATAACGTATTTACGAAACACACTCTTTAGAGTAGTTGACCGTTTAGGGCTACTGTAGAAGCAAGATGGAGAATTCCGTGTATGGGGACCCGCGGTGTATGTAGATGGAAAAAGCTCATTCGAAGATATTAAAAACATAAAGCTTTATAATGTGCAGTATTTTCCGCACTATAAGGTGCACTTAAAAGCCTTTAATTTTCTTAAAAAACGTCAAGGCACTGATCCATATATCCGGACACTGAAGAAGAAGAATTCAAGGGATTCGTGTACGGGTAATGAACTGAAAAAGTGAGCTTTATGTGTTATCCGTAACTGAACAATGTTGAGTTATGCACTAACGTTTGATTTAGTGGTATCAGACTGTCTCTTTTACTACGTGTTTACTGAATTAGGGAGAAGTTCCCCTCCACCTTTGGGAGAAGAGTGAGCAAGGCTTTGAGATATTGTATATATGCACATCAACGTTTGAACAATGTTAACCATGGGAGTGAACGGAGTTGTCCGAACGCTTAATAAAGTTTGACTTTATCTGACTGTTTTGTTGACATTCCCTTTAGCACAGCTCCATCTACTGGATGCATAACGCAAACCCAGTCAAACGTTTGACTGCAGTATCTTCTATTCTCACTGTTTCTAATAAATCATCATTTGATTCAGATGTTGCTCATATTAATATGTTTGTTTGTGTTTTTAGACGAAACAGTCTCAAGATCTTTCTGACCAGCTGCAGAAGGTACAGAGACCACACATGCGGTTTAATGTTAAACTGATCATTTGATTAAAAGTAGGATTGAAGTTTATGTGTGATGTGTTTTCTGTTCAGGAGAGGAAGGAATTTGAGCAGAAGTTTTCTAAGGAGCAGGGTGCCATACGTGAACAGCTGCAGGTGAGCGTGTTGCGCTCTGATTCATGAACAAATGGTTCTTATGATCACCTTCTTGATGATTTGAAATGATTTGGTCAAATGATTTACCTAGAGACTACTTCAGATGTCGTTATCAACACTGGTCCGAAATGACTTCCTGTTTTAGTTCATAATACTACACAAAGGTTTGAAACAAAATGTTAGGCAGATATCGTTAAGATTTAATTTCATATGTGAAATAGGGCTGAAACGATTCGTCGAGTTACTCGAGTAATTCAAATACAAAATTTAATACATTTAACTTCAGTACACAGGAAGCACTGCGTTTCCCCACGGACCGTTAAACTCTATACATGTAACTTGGCTCTCAAGTCTCACTCATTCACCGTGTCTTCACGCACTTTAGTGTGTTCACACGCTCACATGTATGTCTCATGCTGATAAATAAGTTATAGCTTATTGTAATGGTGAACTGCTAAGTTACAGTTTTAGTCTGTTTTGCAAGTGAAACTAATTGCATCAAGCTGAAGTTAGTTGTTTACCTTTTGAAATTATTCTTTCTATTTTAATTAATATTTCTTAATTATTCATTTGTATTATATGGCATTTTAAATGTAATATGGCAATGCAGTGTATTAAATGGGTTAACTTTTCACAGATATTAATGTATCCAATTTCAGCAATAAAAAATGTAATGTTTCTAAAAAGGAAACAAATTAGTTGTTCATTTTAAGAGACCCGTCTTAATTTCTCTTGTATATTTAGAATTGCTCTTTTATAAAGAAAAAGTATTTATTATCCGAATAACCGATTGATTGATAGAATAATCAGTAGAATACTCGATTACTAAAATAATTTATACGAATTTACATAAACTTGGGCTGACAACAGATTTAACCTTTGTTTTTGTAGTTAATGATTATGCTTATTTTCACTCATTTTGAATTAAATGACATTCCAGATTTACACGTAAATCTTGTGGGTTTAGTTTAAATACATCCAAAAAGAGTCATGTGATATTCATGAAACGAGTTACATATATGAGAAATAAATGTAATAAGCTTTTGTGTGTCAGTCTTAAATGTACAATTGTGACGTTGAGTAACGTGTTGTATGTTAATTTTCAGGTTCACATCCAAACTATCGGCATTCTTGTGTCTGAGAAATCTGAGCTCCAGACAGCGCTGTCTTACACACAGCAGGCAGCACGACAGAAGACAGGTGTGTGTGTGTGTGTGTGTGTAATATTACCCGTGTACACAAATGTTTGAGGTAGTGTGTTTGTGTTTTGTGCAGCCGAGGCAGAGGATCTGAGCTCGCGTCTTCAGGCCAATAAACGGCGAGTATCAGAGTTGGAGAGAACATTATCAACAGTCTCTACACAACAGAAACAGTTTGAGAAGGTACCACATCACGGTTTAATTTGACACACGGACACAGCTTGCGTTACAAAAACGTGTGTGTTTTGTTTCCTGCAGCACAATAAAGAGCTTGAGAGGGAGAGAGACAGTCTGCGAGTAGAGATCCTCAGATTGAAGTATGTCCAGTTTTGTTTCTCTCACCATCACTGTGTGTTTGTTGTGGTAGCTGCAGATGTTTGATGTTCTCTCTGGGTTTCTCAGTAAAGTGAGTGAAGAGTCCAGACAGCAGAGCTCTGAACTCTCCGAGCAGCTCAAACTGACAGTGAATGAGAACAAATCCGCGAAGCAAGAACTCCACGAGCTCGGCAAGCGCTTGGAGATGGCCGACAGCATGCTGCAGCAGGTGAGGACACAGCAGACACACCGGCAACACGCAATACTCGCCTTCTGTTTCCTGTGACGTAAACTTCTGTGTTTCTTCTTCTGCGTGTGAAGTTTTCCAGTCAGTCTGGACCTCCGTCAGAACAACAGCAGGTTCAGGTTCTACTGGAGGAGAAACACCAGTTAGAGCAGCACATGACTCAGGTGTGTGTGTTTGATATTGACATCTGTTTAAACACATTTTATGACTTGAATATTCAACACACCTTCACAGGTGCTAGTGAAATGAAGGCCAGAAGTGACGTAGCTCGCTAGGTTTTGGCACAGAATGATTAATGTGTGTTTTTGTTTAGCTGATGGAGTCTGTAGGTCAGCTGAGGATGGAGAGAGACCAGTACGCTCTTCAGATACAGGAAGAGGGGCGAGTGTGGAAGGACAAGACAGAACAACTTCTATCTCAGGTACATATACACACACACTCACACCCTCCTGGAGAGACTTTGTGATGCTGAACATTGTGTTGTGCTGTGTAGGTACGGCTGATGTCTGAGGAAAGGGACACCACAGCTGCTGAAATTATTGAACTGCAGGACAAGATCTCAGATCTGGAGAACGCTGCAGGTACTTTTTGACGCTGTGGTATGCTTCCCCTTAGAAGTGTGCGCGAGGGACAAAGTACAGTGCACTTAATGCAAATTTAGCATTTTTGCTTTTTGTTACCGCGCGTTAAACCAATTTCTTGCATTAATTAGTTCAACCACAAGGTGGCAACGGTGCGCTGTGGGCGTGGATTTAAGGCATCCTAATACACTACTTGTGTCTCAAATGACATACTATGCACTCAACAGTCTAGTGTATGAATTTTAGAATAGTATCGTCCCAAATGGAATAGTACACGGTTTTCTACTAACAGGAAGTGTTTGTGGAAAAGGGCAAATGATGTTAATTTGGCCAACTCCGTGCATGTCAATACAAATCTATTTGTACATCGTACATTTCATGTCATTTTAATGTTTTGCTAAGCATGACCTCAGTCAGCATGACCTCAGTGTTATCACTCTGCAGGTGAACTTCGCTCGAGCAGAGTCTGTTAGCTCGGCCTTCCTTCTGCTACGTAAACGAAACTGCGACCGCTGAGTGCGTGAAGTGTACAGATTTCCACACTTCATATTTTCGGTGCATGCGCTTCCTTTTGAGAAATGTTAATGTGAACGCACTACTCGCACTATTTCTACTACAAAATGGCGTAGAATATTGTATAAGTGTGCGATTTGGGACGGACCTTTTCTCTTTTTTTAGTTCTTCTTCTTCCAGTAGCAACCAACAAAGAACAACAATAAAGAAGAATGACATGTTGCTGTTTCGCCACCCCCGAACCTCCGTAAATGCTCCTTACTGACCCCTGTTTGCCAGGAGAGTTATTGCAATATGTAGCAATGCACATGCGTCAAAACCTGAGTGTACGCATTACGAGTCGAAGGAAGTATACTTTGAAAGGTTGTGCGTTCGGCTGTACGCGAGCGCAAAAAAGGAAGCATACCACAAGCTTTATACACACCCACTTCTTGCATTGTTCATTACACTTTCATTTGAAGGTTGTTTCATACTTTTGATGTCTTTTCTGTCTGCAGCTCTGATGAACAAAGAGCAGGAGTCTCAGGCCTTGTCACAGAGCACAGGACCCTCAGAAAGTGAACTGGCCCTTCAGGAATCCATCCGCAGTCTTCAGCAGGAACGGGATTCTCTCAGTCTACAGTATCAAGCACAGGTAACCGCCACACATAAGCAGCATTTTTCCCCACTTGTACATGCGTGTATAACCGTCGCCGTGTGTGACACAGGTGCGGGACAATGAGCAGCTCAGTCGACTGGTGCAGGAACAGGAGCTGAGGCTGGAGGAGCTGGAGAGACAGACAGAGCGCACAGCTGAAGACGCGCATGATCGACTGCGCATTTTAGAGGACGCCCAGAGTGACAAGGCCACCATCAGCCGAGCGCTGGCCCAGAACAGAGACCTGAAAGATCAGCTGGCCGAGCTTCAGAACGGCTTCGTCAAGCTGGTGAGTATCTTCCTGGGAAAGACGACGGTCACCTCGTCTCATCTGATTGGCTGACGTGTGAGTGTTTTCTTTCTCCAGACCAATGAAAACATGGAGCTGACCAACGCTCTGCAGTCAGAGAATCACATTAAGAAGGAGATCGCTCGTAAGATGGGTCAACTGCAGGAAGATCTTCACAACGCCAAAGAACAGGTTTGTTGACATGACCATACTAGATTTTCATTTAATATTCTTCCATAGTGATTGTTTAATTCTAATTTCCGTGCCTCGTCCAACCAGCTGCTCGAGAAGTCGAAGGAGAGGGTGTCCATACAGGAACAGAGAGATCAGTACCTGAGCCATCTGCAGCAGTACACGGCCGGTTACCAGCAGCTGGTGGCGGAGCGTGAACATCTACACAAGCAGTTCCTGCAGCAGGCGCAGTTGATGGACCGACTGCAGCACGATGAGGTGGAGGGCAAAGTTCAGCTGGAACAGAGTCACATGCAGCTGCAGCAGGCGCAGGTAACTGCCAGGCATGACAGGAAATACAGCCGATTCTTATTTCAACCTTTGCATGCTCAAAATGCGCCTGCTTCTTTCCACAGGAGAAGTTAAATCAGCTGGTCAGAGATAACGAGGAGTTGAAGACTGAAGTTCAGGAGCTCTTGAACAGCTCCTCGATGAGCCAGTCGAGTAGAGATCAGGGTAAGTCTGACTCCTAAGCGCTCCACAGATCTCCACGCTTCTGTTGTGAACAAACTGATAAATAGGCTGTTTGATTTTGAAGGAGATGGATTGGAAAGTCCTTCACCTGCAGACAGTTTCATGAAGTCTCAGATTGTCATCCCCGAAGATTTCGAGAGCAGAGACGAGATGGTGAGTGGGTCAAAATAAAAGACTGAATTGCTTTCACATTCGTTTCGTCTTCAGTGAGTGAATTCTTGCTCTGCTTATTAGGAGGAGTTTGTGCATTCTGCTCTGTCACGTCTGGAGGATGAGCGAGATGAGATGAGACGCAGGTTTGAAGAGGAGCGGAGACTTCATCACGCCACCCGGCAACAGTTGGCGACTATGAACCATGAGCACTATCATCATCATCATGACACTCACACAGAGACAGGTTACACTTCTGAACTAACCCAGCTGTTGTTTCCTTCAGGAAGTGAAGATGTAGTTTTGTGAGCGGCGTGTGTCTGTGTGTTTCAGCGGAGAGCTCCAGTGGTGTTCCTGTGGAGGTCCATGAAGTTCAGCGGGACGCTATGGAGAAACTCCAGCATCGTTTCACGACTCTCATGCAGGAGAAGGTGGATCTGAGGGAGAGATTAGAGGAGCTGGAACACCGCTGCATTCAGCTCTCAGGAGAAACGGACACTATCGGTGAGAACACGGATGGCATCTAGTGCCAAAATATTTCTTACTGGGTACCATAAACACAACCATGATACTAACTGAACTGTAAGATGTTGGATGTGTTAAACCCCATCTGCGATTTTGAGATGGCCATTGGTTCACGCGATTTGCTTAACCTCATCACGTAATGATTTCAGAGCATTGCAATTATTGCACATCTCTATAGAAGACACAAGGGGGTGCTGTAGTGCATGCTTATTGCATATTTGAGTGTATATATTGTGACTAAATTATGCTAATACTGGAAATATTGCACTACCACAACACTATCACTTTAAAAAGTGTAAAGTAAAATTAGCTTGTAATCTTGAAGGTGAGAAAAAAACGGACTAGAAGCTATTCTATGACTGATAGCATTTAAATTATGGCTTGAATTCACCCCTGATCAGTCTACTCAATTTACAAGTTGTATTATTGACACTTAAAAGCCTACACGTTAAATATATGATGAACCTATTTTTTCCAATGTATTTCCTAGAAAAAAACAGTCTTCTATTCAGAACAAGATCAGTAATTTAAAAGGCAAATAACAATGTATGAGAATTAAATGTCATAGCACTAAAACAGACAATTAATCGTCATAATCTTCAAAGCCCCCCCAAAAAGGGACAATTCCCCGTCATAATCTTCAAAGCCCCGCCAAAAAACAGGCAATTAATCGTCATAATTGCCAAAATCAATTAATCACCACAGCACCCCCCAAAAAAGAAAAACAATCGATCACAGAAGAAAAAACAACAACAAACAATTAATCGTCAAAGCCCGCCGAAAACAGGCAAGTAATCGCCATAATCGGCAAAGCCCAAAAACGGACCATTAATTAAAATTTCATTTACCGCCAAATTTCATAATCGTGACAACCCTAAGCCCAATGGTTTTTATGCATCTGATGATTTTTTATCTTTTACCGGTCATTCATTAAACCAGTTTGGGTCGACCGCTGTTTCTCATAGCTACCTGTTTGATCTGTTAGGTGAATACATTGCACTGTATCAGAACCAGAGAGCCATCATGAAACAGAAACACTTTGAAAAAGAGCAATACATCAACATACTGGCCAAAGACAAGGAGGAGATGAAGGTACCTGCGATGATTGTGTAAGAAATATACTGTATGTGTGGTATGCTGTGTGATGTTGCTGATGATGTGACGTGTGTTTTAGACCAAGTTAGCCGAGCTGCAGGACCTGGTCATGCGCTTGGTGGGGGAAAGAAACGAGTGGTACAGCAGATACATGAGTGCCATCGGTAACCCCGACCTCATGCTGTCTGAAGAAGAGCCCGCTGAGAGACGCCAGCTCAATGCTGTGGATAGTCCAGGTACAACACTGTCATTCATAGAGGTCTGATTCAGATTCATTTCTGATTGGTCAGTAGCTTATTCCGAGGCCTGTTATCAACCGCTAAATCTGATAACACGCCACTCATCTGGATACTGTCCAGTCATCTTAACTGGTGCAGCGTAATCCTTAAAAGTAAATGAAGAACAAATGAGTAAAAGAAGGTTTTTTTTGCTGTAAATTAGCGTATGAAATAATTCCATTTCTTCTTTTTTTATTGTTTAAATATTTGGTGTATATACTAAGTGTAGAATGGTATAGAAGTCCGTCTCAAGGCTTGTGCACACCGGGATGGTGATCACTGACGTTTAACGCCTTGTGAATAAACAATGGGTGCCAATGTGAGTGTGCACCCCAACTTACAAAACACCAGACCGGTCTCCATGTGAACACAAGTCTGTTCTTGAGGAATTGAGAAACCTTGTGTACCGGGGTGTTTCTGTGCTTCATTAAGCGTCATCTATGTCAGCGAGTTAATTTGTATGTTCACTCGGCTCATCGCCAGTGAAAATTGCTTGGGAAGAACATCGAAAACGTCTTGAAAAACGCGCCCGGTGTGTACAAGCCTTCTAATTTCTGTGAGTTTTATTTACTGATATTTGTCTAATCTCATTCCACACAGCGATTCTGGACATAAGCTCAGCGGTCGATGCATCTGTAGTACCCCAGTCCAGCATGGATCCTGAGATTCATTCCCAGAGTTCCGAGAGGCCCAGATCTGCACATGAGCTCGCTGCCGGCCCGTCTCTGAGGCCCAAAGAGGACGGCACGGCCCGTCAGATCATGCAGCTCTTGCAGGAAATCCAGAATCCTCAGGCCAAACCCGTGTCCTTCCTGGGAGAAAACCCGTGCATCCCGTTCTTCTACCGGCCCGACGAACAGGATGAGGTCAAGATCTTGGTGGTCTAAAATCCTTCAGTCACCGTTTTCTGCATCTCTCTCATTCTTAATCTGAGACTGTCGTTCCGTTCGACGCGTGATGATGCCGACACGCATATTTTGGCCTTTCTTCTGTTTCTCGGGCTGAATGAGAGAAATCTCTGGACTTCTGTGAATCTCGGGTTGGATGGATGTCTGCGTTCTGCTCCTGTCGTCTCTTCTCCAGTTTTTAATTTCATCGAGAGATGCATTAGAGGGATGCAGTCGAGACACTCTTTAGATACTAATGTAGGGCGGGTCAACGGATTGCACACTAACAAGGGTCGCTTTGAGGAGCGGGGTTTGATTCAAGAAAGGATTGTTTAGACAAACATACGGCAAGTAGGGCAAAGTATTGTGAGGGTGATCCATAACTAGAATCTGAAGCTAGATCTGAAGTATAGTTTGAACGGAAAGTTATGTGGATTCTGCATCACACACAGCACTCTAGTGTGAAGCGGGTTTGTGGATGACAAAACCAAACTTCTCAAAGGCATTCGTTAGATATAAAATCATAATGTTGAGTGGACGGCACCATCTCTTGAGTTTGTTTTACTCTAATGGTTGTTTACTTTTAACACCGAGGGAGTTGATTGAAAGATTGTCATCTTGTTTTCCCCCATAAACACACAGAGCGCTTTGTGTTATTCCAGAGACTCGTGACCCGTCAGATCCAGACCTTCGGAGACACGTGAGGGAAGAGGGCTGTTTGTTGTTGACTCCACGATGTCAGCCGTGCGTTGTTTTGTAGAAAAAATGAAGAATATTGCACAGATGTTGATGAGCGAATGAGAAACGAGTGCACAGGTCTGCGAGAGTCGTGTTTGTATACAGCCGTCGTGAGATACGTCTTCCTTCACAGAGAGAAAACGGCCATCGGGAACGGGCACAGAATTCTGGGTATTTACGGAGTGAGAAACGCATCCTATGAAGAACGCAGATATAATGCATTAGAAACGTACGATAATTGTGACCACAACCGAAACGCAAAATCATTTTCGTAGTTATACTTCAATTGCAAAAAAACAAACAACACAGGTTTCATGTCGTATCGTGTGTAATATTTATAATGTTGTAATGTCATACTTTTAAACAGTCAGTTATTTATTATTAGGCTTTGGTGTGACTGGTGTGGTCTCAATTATCGACACAAATTCGAATGAGTATTTGAATCTATGATGCTTATGAAAACCATTTATGATGCATTATAATCCATGTAAGCTTCGTAGTGTTCCACGCTTGTTTTGTTTATTTCTATTCACCTGAAGGTTTTCAGAAAACTTAGTGATAGTTTGTTATCATATATGTTGGTATAACTGGAACACATGTTAAAGCAGAAGAACAGAAATGAGTTGACATCTCAATACTTTGTGTGTGTTTGTGTGTGTCGGGGCAGTACGTCTATGTGTTACTGAACCGTCTGGAGCAGGTGCACTCGAGCACTTTCACGTGTGTGATTTTTGAGCAGCGAATGTCCAGCGTAAACCACACTTGTATCTGCTTTTTCATCTACTTTTTCTTTCGAATAGATTTTACAGTGATTATTTTTGGACGTAGGACGTTAATCAGAGATTATTAAAGCGAGATGCTTCTTTTGATTCGAAGAAATGTTACGGATGTGTAAATAGTGTAACTGTGTATTATACTGTATATTGGTTTGGGGACACTCACATTTACCCGCTGAAGATAAAGAATAAATCTAGTGTGAAGAGAAGAAGAGCGAGAGATGAGATGTGGTGTGATTTCATACTAAAGCTTACTTCAATGCCAATTCTATTTATTTGGAATAATGACACTAATCTCGTTTCATGTACACGATGAAGGAATGATGGCTAGTTTCAGCAGAATGATAATTTTCTTCCAAAATAAACTTGATTGAGCAAAAGTTGTTCATGTCTGGGAGGTTTTTCACTTTTGCTGTGTTTCAGGTCTAAGGTTCTTTATATGTGAATGCTTTTAGCAGCTTTGCTGTGAGTCTACCATAGAAAATAATTCCCTGTTGTTATTATTATATATTTTTATTATTTAAATATTTTACATTGATTTCCAAAACGGACCAAACTGAGAAACATGAGCATTTTCCTCTGTGTAATATCAGGTTTAGACCCAATCCAGATGTAAAGATGACACAGGAGACATTGGGTACACTTAACTTTAATAACGACACAGTCAAACTGATCCCAGAGCAGGACACACTGTTACACACACACACACACACACACACATACACACATTCTGTCAGCCGTTACACAACTCTCTGCCCAATCACAGAAAGAAGGCCGGTTTACATCAATACACCCCCTTTTTGCACATCATTATACGCTTTAAATAAATAACTTAACCGTAATAATTTAATATTCAATAATCATACATGTGATCTACACGCTAGTCTCTAAACAGTGAAAGCACAACTTGCATAAATGCATCACAAAGATACGCAACATTGAAGATAATGTACATGATAAATAATGTTGATTATTTTCTGGTTGATAGGTTTTGCTAAGACTCAGGGTCGACTGCAGATTCAGAATAAAATTTGCTTTGTTTTCTCAAACAACAAACAACAATACATTACACTGGTGTGAAGGGTCACATGACACTTTCATTACAAAACAACATCTGAACAAACCACTGATTTCTCTGCATAGACCAGCCGTGACATTTACTCCTGTTCGTTCTTAAAGGAACAGTTCACCCAAATGTTTTATTTTTTCATTTATTCACCTTTGTCATTACTAACCCTTATGAGTTTCATTCATCTGCAGAATACAAAAGAATATATGTTGAAGAACATTGATAACCAAACAACATCGAATGCTATTGTAGGAACAGAGCGGTTTTGAATCACACGAGAGTGAACACAGATTTTAATTTAATTTTTTTGGGGTGTTCTCCCTTTAAATTATATTATAATTTTTGCAAAATGTCAATGCACGGCTTTGATGCGTTATCCACACACACAAAAGTTGACCGTTGTCTCAAAATAATTTTATTTTATATTTTAGACCCTTTAAGGAATAAACTGTATATACAGTAACCTTTGTAACTGTACTTAAAACAAGAACATAACATTTTATGAAACTTCATGAATACCTTTATAATGCAACAGGCTTCATAGAAAACCTATATTATGTGTTTTAACGGACGCACGCACCGGGACGGCATTTAACTTCCGGTCTGTGTCTAATAACATGATACATTAAATAAACAATTTGTTAAACTTTGTTATATGTAACTTTTTATAAAAAATTCGTTGTATGCGTCCAGTAGTTTTGACGCATTTAAACAAACCGTATGGTAAACTCGGTGTGGTAGTTTAAATTAAAAATGTTGGCAAGACAAGCAGTGGTTCTTCTCGGTTTCTTTTGATAACTATCAGAAATAATCTACAGGTGCTCTTTTTGTTTTTGAATGTGTACCGGACGTAAACATAAACGCTTGTTTATGTTGTCCGAGCTGTTTCTTTGTATACTTTAACTGTAAGCAGTTTATAGTGTGCGATAAGCGTGTCTCATTCTGATCGCAGCGTCTCGACAGTCTCGAGCATTAGTCTATAAGCTTTCTATGAAATGAAACGAACAATTTCTGTTAACACACAAAACTTCAGATCGTCTGTTCACCCCAAACCGCATGAATATCTTTTAAACTTGGAAACACGTGACGTAAACATGTCTGATCTGAAAATATATTGCACTCTATAATTCATTCCAGCCTCTTTGATTTACTGAACAGATGTTTGATTTCTCAAGGTGAACAGATCACATCATCATCATGTTTTGGACAATAGAAGGATTTTTATCACTACTTCTATATTTTGCTAGAAACCGTCTCATGTTGTGGTTTGTCGCTTTAACATGAGCCGTAAAGAGAGCTGTGACATCTTGATGAACTCGAAGCTGGAGGAGGGTTCAACCAAAGAGAGACGTCTCACCGCCACCTGTCTGACGTCACGAGAAGATGCTTTAAATGCCTCCATCTCTCTGATCCTGGTTTCTCTTGTGATGATGGGTTTGTTTTGCAGGGTGAAAAAACAGAAGAAGAAGAAGAAAGTGGAGAAGGGACGAGGAGGTGTTATGAGGAGGTTATGGGGCTCTCGGGGCGAGAAGTGCTGCCCTTGTTCGGCCGACTGAGCCGAGAAAGCAGAAAAAGAAAACAAGACACAAGCGTAAGTGTTAAACACAAGCCAAACCTCAGAAGACAACGCTAAATGACCCGAGTCCAGAAGACAAAACGCACTCTCCTGTGTACTGTATACGTGTGGAAAATCAAGGATAATCATTGGATGATATACATGATGTGTGTCAGTAGATGAATGGTGGTGTAACTCCAGGAAAGTTTATTACCCTTCAGGGGAGTCGAGTGTGGTCTTCTGGCCCGTGACCTCAAGGAGCACTGCAGCCCGACACACATATAAAACAAACAGAAAAGAAGAGCCCCAAAATAATGTAGAGAAATACAACTGAACTCATTCCGATGCAGTTATCTGAAGACGCTTGACAGAGATAATGCATCAGAAAAACAAACCGTGACGATGAAAATAAATCAGGCAACAGAAATCAGAGCAATTGTCAGCACCTCCTGTCGGTTCAATATATGATCCATACGTTTTATCAATGAATAACCAGACAAGAAACCCAGTTTGGAGGTGTTTTACCGTGGTCAAGTGTTCTTGTGGTAAAATCACTGTAGAAAACTTTTTTTAATTGAGAATCTGTAGAAATAATGATCAGATTGTGCTATTTAGAGTCTGAACTGTACAGCGGCATTCTGCGTGTGTGTTTAAATGAAGTCTGCAGGGAGGGGAGGAGTTTCAGCGTGTTATGGGCGTGTCTGTCCAGTTGTCTGTCGCATGTGGGAGGGGCTTAATAGTCTAAGAAGGAGGAGCCTGTGGGTCTGTTGGGTCGGGTAGGTGAGGCCGGGGGTCGTCGGCTGCCATGGAAACACAGACAGAGGAAGATGAGTGAGACACACACACACATTCACAACTCCGTCATCTTCTAAATGATGTTCACTCTTATTATTCAACATGCAGATGGGTCAAAGACTTAAATGAATATGAATAGGAGATTCATATTTGGTTTACTCTTTTTTTCTTTTTTTTGGCTTTGTGTGATTTTACTAAAATTGAAATATTTAATCATTGCATAAAAAAATATATACTATATATAACTAATTACATTTTTGCATTAAACATTTTAATTGATTTTAAATGACAAAACACACAGTAAACAGAGACAGAACTCATGAATGAATGAATGAAATGCCATGAGACGACACAGCGCAGACGGAAGGAATCCATCTGACCTTTGACCCCGCTGATCAGCTTCACCCTAAAGGTCACAGATGTGTGTGTTTGTGTGAATGTTTCTCGCGTGTGTTTCAGTGTGAGCGGTCATAAATAATGATGTGAACATGATAATGAGATACACCGAGATCAGATGTTGCAAACGAAAAAAAAAAAAAACTACAAACAAATATAATGACACTGATATATAACACACGCTGTAAAAAAATCCAGAAAAAAATAATCTTTACCTTAAAAGAAAAAAAATCGCTGTAAAATTACAGGATATATAAAAAAAATGTAAGCAGGAAATCTGCAAAAATAGCAGAATAATTCCAGGGTTTCTTAACAGTGCACGCAGGGTACAGAATCTGATCTGAGACCTCCAGTCGGGCACACTTTGACAATTTCTCCTTCTACGAGCCGTTCTGCAAACTGCTTAAAGATTCTACTGACTGTCTGAAGTTTTGAACGGCTGTTTACATGAATGTTCTGGGTTCAATACAAATTAAGTTTGACATACGACATCTGTGACATGCTGTTGATTTTCACAGTATATATCATAAACTCTCCAGTGATAAAAACAAGCAACACTCATGGTTCCATTAAAGCACTTATACTTTACACAAGTCTATGGGGCACACGTAAGATATCTTAGTTAAACCTTTTGAATTCTTCATGTTATCTGAGCTGTAAATTGTCTGGTAGCTGGAGTTTGTCGAATACAAACAGATGTAACTCTAGAGATGTGTTTAGGTTTTATTTTCAGGACAGAACCTCACTACCCCACACACTTGTTTTATGGGCTTTAATGTCATTTATTACAGATGCTCACAGAGCTTAAGATGTATTAAACCAAGGAACATTCATCACATACTGAGAGCTCATGCAGTGTTTTAGAGAATCTGACGTCTGTCCCAGAGACCCTCCGAGAGAGAGAGAGAGAGAGAGAGAGAGAGATAGAGATGCTGCTGTCTGTCTGAGCTTTTCTCTAGTGTGTGTGTTCTGTCAATATCTCTTTCCATGTATGTCGGTATGGTCTGTCTGTACTAGGGCTGTCAAACGATTAATTGCATCCAAAAAGTGTGTGTTTACTTAATATACTTAAATAAATGTCTGTGTTCTTTGAATATAATTTTTCTATTAAAAAACACATACACATCTCTTATATTTAAGAAAAAATATTAAAACTAATACATGTTTAATGTTATTTTAGTTTACTAAAATGTTAAGTTTGAAAATGTTAATGTTCATTGAAATCAAATCAAATATTGATCAAAAAATTATTAGAAAATGTATCTAAAGAACAAAATAAAATGTTGCCTAAAAAATAAAAATTGAATTAAGTTTAATTGAAATGTTTCCTAAACAATAAAATGAAATAAGTTTAAAGCACTAAAATTATAATAGTAAACAAAAACTAAAGTAAAACTAAAATAAAAAATAATTAATCTTATAGCAACATAAAAAATAAACCAATAAATGATCAAATGAAAACATCAAAAAGAAATATAAAGCAAAACTTTAACTAAAATTAACACAGGAACTAAAAATCTAAAAATAAATATAATTTAAAATATGGATAAAACTAAAATCAAAACTATAAAAACTCTGGTTTTGTCATAATTTCAATTATTGGTAAATATAGATAAATATATCAAAATATTTACTATATATACACGTATGTGTATGTGCATATAAATACAAATTAATATGCACTGTACACAGACATATATTATGTAAACATTTTTTTTATTTTGGATGGAATTAATCGTTCGACAGCACTAGTCTGTACATAAGGCCTTAACAAAAGATATCAGCAACTTTCACATTTTGGAAGTGATGGTGTGCATTGTATATGGTTCTGGTTGAAGCATAAATTCACTTAACGTTGTTCCTATTTTTCAGAAACCAAGAAAAATTTCTGTCAGTGGAGTAAGAAAAATAAACCTGAATTAAGTACTAATTATTAAATAGGTCAAACTAATGATCTTTTTATAATACCCCAATGCAGATTCTTCCCCTCTTAATTTAAGTAGATTTTTTATAGAAAACAAGACATAATATGTTGGTTTCATTCTGCCTCTCAACTAACTTTCGTCTTGATTAAAGTATACGAAACGTCTAAATATCCTTTAAGAAAAAAAAAATTTAGAGTGAAGAAAAATATTCAATTACGTTACACATTTGGGGTTATGAACATTATGAATATTTTTGATTTTGGAAATCAAACACGAGCTTTAGTTTCGTGCTGTCTGATGTCAAAAATATTGCAGCCCAGTGAATATTTCTAATGTGTCTCTTTAAAGAAAAGGAAGCAACAGATGTTGAGTTTGTGTCTCTGAGGGTCTCAGTGACAGCGGGCCGTGCAGGAGATGAGGATACTGAGAAGCGAACACATACCAGAAGCACAAGTCCTCACTGGTCACTGATTGTAATTCTGTGAAAAATAACGATTATCAGCAGGAGGGGTCGAGGCGGCGTGACGGGAGGAGGGAAGCATGTGCAAGACACGCAGTTAACATGTTAACATCTCTCCGATCTAAGCTGAATGCATACTGAAGTCCAAAACCTCCGCGACGTGAAAGAAACTGTCAAGAATATCACACTTTATTTTTTATATAATGACGGTGAATAGGGTCTGGATCTGTGAAGCTTAATATTTACATTAGCAGACGTTCAGCAGATATTCACAACATGTCATCCAAACAACTTTTCTTTTGTCACAGGACAACTTGTGTGATGCACGGACCCAAAGACGTCGTCCACTTCACATCAGAATCGATAAGATTTCATTTTGGGTTTGTTCCTTTATACATTATCGTTTGACTTCATAAAACTCAAAACTATATTCAGAATATAATCCAAATGAGCTCACGATGATTTTAAATGACATGAAGGTGAACACATGACATTTAGAGAAAAACTCTGTCATCGTTTACTCACCTTCATATTGTTCCAAACCTATTTCTTTGTTCTGCTAAACACAAAGGAAGTTATTTGGAAGAATGTCAGTCACCAAACAGATCTCATCCCCCATTGACTCCCACAGTATTTATATTCCCTACTGTGGCAGTACATGGGGGATGAGATCTGTTTGGCCACTGACAGTCATCCAAATATCTCCTGAAGGTCAATCTATCTTTCTGAGGGAGAGTAAACGATGACAGAATTTTCATTTTTGGCTAAACTGTCCCTTTAAGAGCTCTTGTGTTAAATCGTCAGTGTTGAGTCAAACATTCACAAAGGGACGATAGCGTTCCTGGAAATGTGAAATGAAGTTTTGCTAAAGGACGGAGGTTTTGTAGTTCAGCCTGTAAATCAAAGACACACAGTTTGGATTACGCCATAGGGTTTAAATGAAAGGTGTGTGTCGTGAGGGAGTGTGTCAGTGTCAGAACGAAATCTCACATCGCAAACAAAAACAAGAAAAAGCTTCAGCGGCAAACACGAGGAGTCTAAAACCGTAGCCTTAAAGTTTGTTCCTGTCATCTCTCCTCTTTCAGTCTCATCTCACATGAGTTCATGACTATTTTATGAGGTGGCTTATTTAATTCATGCAATTATTAGAAAACTCATTAATAAAGTACAGTGTTGGTTAGTAATAAGTTACTGTAATTTAATTACTTCTCCCTTGCAAAAAGTAAAGTAAGGGATTACTCTTATTTTTTCTGTAAATTAATTAGTTACTTCTGATGTAATTGAAATAAATACTATGTGTAATGTATGTGTGCGCAACAGTGGAATTGACATCAAAGTTTAATTTTAAAATCCGTGCTTTAATGTATAATTCTCATATTTGTAATACTTTGATCAGTTAATAATACTACTTATATAGTTTTATATTATTAACTTGAACAAATAAAAAAAAATAGCCGTTTCATATCTATCCTTGAATCACTAATCAAGCTTGATATATGACGGTAATTAGTAATAAGTAATTAAATACTTTGAAGATAGTAACTTGGACAGTAATCTAATAACAATATTTAACACGTAATTAGTAACTAGTAACTACTAATGAATTACTTCTTCAGAGGAACTTGCCCAACGCCGATGAAGTTTCTACCCTAAATCAGATATGAAGATATGAAAAAGATCGTACAAATTATATGAATAGCCGCCTCATAAAAAGTCCTGCGTTGTGATGTCACTGTGTCGTGGTGCATGAAAGCTGTTTTGAACACATGTCGGAGTGTGAAGCAGGTGAGACTCTCGCAGTTATATACAGCTTGATGGATGAACGTCTGAACGATAACAAAAGTGTGAGGTGATCAACATTGTCTCTCAGTGGCTTCTTATCATTGATACGTTGATGTGTTGACCGGTTAACTCACCCACACCACTGCTCAGGTGAGGAGTTCACAGTCCCCGACTGACGGCAAACAGACGTGACGCGTTAGACACCTTAAAGCAGTTTATCTACAGTATGTCATTCCCTAGTAGGTGAATTAAAGCTATGGCGCGTGTTTAAAAAATGCAGCAAACTGATGTTGCAGGGTCGCACTGCACATATACATTCTAAATAATATATAGATAATATATTACGGACAAATGTATTTCTATCATCGGCTTTAAAGTCTCACCTGGGCACGCTCGGCGGGGCACGGTTAGGCCGGGAGGGGACCTGAGGGGGAGCCCCACCGAAGGGGTCCGGAGACGACCCTGGGCGTGATGGAAGCGGTGGCCCACCCGCAGCTGGAGGGCCCGGGGCGGAGCCGCGAGAACCTGGGCGTGCCGGCGGAGGAGCTCGTCTCTGAGGGGTGGGACTGGTGGCTGGTGAGCTTATGGAAGAACATATTAAGAGAGTGAATCATTCTGAAGACTTGAACAGTAGGTGAAGCTGTGTTCACCTATGAACGGGATTCATGTTCACCGTAAATTCGCACAGATATGTTCGTATTTAATATAGAAAATGGTTGAGAGATTATACCGTCCCCCCGAGCCGGAGCGCTGCACCTGCAGCCAGGAGTCGTCCACCGGCGGAGGCTGCGCAGTGGAGATGGTGGAGGTGCTGATGTCACCGATGATGTTCAGCGCTTCTTTCAGAGCGAAGTACATCCGCAGCATCTCATCTCGACGCTGAGCCTGTTCTGCCGACTCCTCCATGAGCGTGTTCTGATCTCCGCACGAGTACAGCTGAGCCAACAGCTCGGCGTTGATGAACTCTTTCGTCTGGACGGAGAAAGCACACTTAATACAGCCTTAAAAAATATGGATGTCAGCAACAACATAAACAAAGGATATGTGGGACAAACTCAACTTCTGGTAGACCTGCTCAAAGAATCAGTGACTGTTGAGTAGTTTTTATTAAATTCAATTCAATTAAATTTAAATCGCCCTAATTTTAATCTTTACTATAAAAATAGTCTGATTCACTTTTTTTCCCTCAGAACTTTTTTATATTACATGTTCTTACCTATTTTAAATAAATCTGATTTACTGGGGTGAATATTAAGCATAAGTTTATTTTATTTAAATTACAATAAAATGTAAATAAATATGAATGTGAATTAAATATCAGATAAATAGTTAAATAAATATTAGAACCAAACACAGACAGGAAGTTAACTTTGGACTAGGCATGTGTGGACGACATTACTAAAATAAACTAAAATATTTACTTTATCCCAAATACAAGCAACATATAGACGTTTCAAAGCAACAACATAAACAAAGGTTGCACCGCATGCACACTTTTGTGGCCCAAACATTACACATCCACAAAGAATCGAGTCCCTTTTGTATATTTCTAATAACAAGCAAAAGAAATAACAAGCGAATGATGTTAGCTATAACTTAACTTAAAAGTATGTCTAGCCAACTTTATTTCGGGTTACAAGTAGAAAAGATGTTACTTTGCTAAACTTAAATGCGACAAACTAATGTGACCCATTCAACCAATTGTTAATTTAATAAAGTTTATACACAATAAATTTCAACAAGTTTAATACAATTATTATACAATAAAATATAATAATAATTTAAATGAATGTGACTATAAATTAAATAAAATATAAATACTTACTATTAGTACTATTAGCCACTAGCCAGACCGATCAACAAACACACACCAGAAGTTAAGTTCAGGCCAGGCGTATGCGACCGATAAAACTGTCTAGATAGTACATTTGCTTAATATTAAACCCAGTAAATCACATTTATTTAAAAAAGGTGCTATTTTTGAAAATAGTTGAAATAGGTAAGAACACGTAAAAAAATGTCTGAGGAAAAAAAAGGGAATCAGATTATTTTTTTAGTAAGCACTGAAAATGCAGGAAGGTTCAAATCAGGGCTGTCAAACGATTAATCACGATTAATCGTGTCCAGAATAAAAGTTGTATAACTAAAGAAATACGCATTTATTTAAGAAAAATATTCATATTAATCATTTACATAAATCTTTATTATTGGTAAATATAAATGCGATTTGGATGCGATTAATCACGATTAATCATTTGACCGACCTAGAAAATGTAGTAATGCCAGGCGGCAAACTACATCACTGATTTTTTTGTCATCTTCTTTTTTTGCTTACATTGTTGATCATCAGATGCATGATGGTCTTGGGCACCAGGTCTCGTACGGTTTTGTTGACGATGGCCATGTAGGAGTCCACCAGGTTACGGATGGTCTCCACCTGCCTCTCCAGCTGAGGGTCCATGGAGTGCATGAAATTGTCTGAACCGTTCTCCTCACCGCCATCACTCTACACACACACACACACACACACACACACACACATACATACATACACACAGAAACCATAACGTCAAGCTCCAGGACACCAGGAGAAATGAAAACTGAGCAAAAGTAAATCACACGTCAGCTCGTACCTTCTCCTTCTCCTAGTTTGACATAACAGGGAATGACAGAGAGAGAAGAGAGAACAAAAAATGCTGTTATTAAAAAACACGACTGAATGTTTCTGTTAAAGATCACGCAGATGAACACGCACCACCACACGCTCGGGATAGACGCCGGCACGCAGGAACGAAGCCTTCCATCCGTCCACCTCCTCCTGACTCTCACACGCCAACTCCAGCTGCCGGTAATCCTTATACACGTTCCTGTTAATGTGCATGGCATGTGTTCAAATCTGAATTCACTCCGGACTGATGTAACCGTCTAAATAAGACGCTTTATAGTCCATTTCTTTGGTGTTGTGAATTTTTCTGACCTCTGCTCAGTGTTGAACAGAGCAAAGATGTGTTTGCTGGACATGAAACCCTTTTCAACATCTCTGAACTTCAGATTGTCCACCTGCAGCATGTACTTCTTCTCTTTCTCCTGTAGAGGACGACAAAGAGAGAGGGAGAACGAGAGAGAGACAGAGAAAAGAGAGGGAGAGAAAAAGACAGCAGTACGTGTTTTGTGCGTTGGCAATATTGTGACTAAACACAATAATGTTAATGAAGTACTTCAAATTAAAATTGAGAGAGAGAGAGAGAGAGAGAGAGAGAGAGAGAAAGAGAGAGGTCTTTTTTTGTAAAAAAATTCATTTTATTACAATTTGCATATTTCACAAAATAAATGAATATATTTATTTAAAGAGAGAGTGTGAGAGAGATGGGGGGCAGAGAGAGAGAGTGACAGAGAGAGAGCAAGAGAGCAAGAGAGAGAGAGAGAGAGAGAGAGAGAGAGAGATTGACAGAGAATGAAAGAGAGTAACAGAGAGAGAGTGAGAGAAAAAAGTGAGAAAGTGAGAGAGAGAGAGAGAGAGAGAGAGAGAGAGAGAGATTGAGAGAGGGGGGAGTGAAAGAGCCAGAGGGGGAGAGAGAGGAGGAGAGAGAGGGAGAGAGAGAGAGAGAGAGAGACGGAGAGAGAGAGAGAGCGAAAGTAAGAGACAGAGAGGGAGGGAGAGAGAGAGAGAGAGAGAGAGAGAGAGACGGAGAGAGAGAGAGAGAGAGAGAGAGACAGAGAGAGAGAGAGACGGAGAGGGAGAGAGAGAGAGACGGAGAGAGAGAGACGGAGAGAGAGAGAGAGAGAGAGGGAGAGAGAGAGAGAGAGAGACGGAGAGAGAGAGAGAGAGAGAGGGAGAGAGAGAGAGAGAGAGAGAGACGGAGAGAGAGAGAGAGAGAGAGGGAGAGAGAGAGAGACGGAGAGAGAGAGAGAGAGAGAGAGAGACGGAGAGAGAGAGAGACGGAGAGAGAGAGAGAGAGAGAGGAGAGAGAGGAGAGAGAGAGAGACGGAGAGAGAGAGAGAGAGAGAGGGAGAGAGAGAGAGACGGAGAGAGAGAGAGAGAGAGAGAGAGAGACGGAGAGAGAGAGACGGAGAGAGAGAGAGACGGAGAGAGAGAGAGACGGAGAGAGAGAGAGAGACGGAGAGAGAGAGAGAGACGGAGAGAGAGAGAGAGAGGGAGAGAGAGACGGAGAGAGAGAGAGACGGAGAGAGACGGAGAGAGAGAGAGAGAGAGAGAGAGAGAGAGAGACGGAGAGAGAGAGAGAGAGAGAGAGAGAGAGAGAGAGAGAGAGAGAGAGAGAGAGAGAGAGAGAGAGAGAGAGGGAGAGAGAGAGTGACAGATTTTCCTGTGCTTTGGCTTTGTAAAAATGTGTTTATCATGCCAATAAAGCTTTTTTGAATCATCACTCAGTTTGATGTTGTGATTGTGAGTCTGATGCTGCATGTCTGATTTATGTTTTTATGAGGTCTGATATGAAACCGTTCAGTCGTTCCTATGAAACCACAAGACGACAAAAGCAAAGGGAAATAAAAATTAAACAGAGATCTTTACACGGTTATAGTGTTGCTACGCGGTTGCTAAGGTCTGCTGTGGTTTTCAGTTTGTTGTTTTGTGTCTGCTCAGGTTTCTAGGTCCTCGTTCACTTCAATTTCAGAAGTGACTTTTTAAATGAGTGTGTGTGTCTGTGTGTGCTGCATATAACTGTAGGCGAGAGGTTTTACTCCACCACACACGGCTGGAACTCATTAGAGCCGACGGACCTAAAATAAACCGTCAGGGTGGGCGGACCACGCAGACTGCAGCCCGGCTGGTGCGCCACAGCCATCTGGCCGGCCGTCAGGGGCCCAGAGCCCAGCGGGCACGGCCCGGTATTCCCCCACCGCCCGATCGAGCACCACGCCCGTAAAAACCCAACAACATCCAACCCCAAGCATCTGCAGCGAGACGGAAAAAGAAGCAGCCATGCCTCCGGCGGCAGAGACCACGAGCGCTGCCGGTTCAACTCTCTCTTTGAGTTTGTAATGAGATCTGTGACTTTTGTTGGCCGTGTGTAAAGTGTGTCCTATTGCTCAGGTGTTCATCATCAGATGCATTTGCTTCGGAGCGCGCGGGATGACATCATTGATGAAACCGTAGCAACACACGCACACATCATGACTCACACTTTTCCTTTTGCTCAGCCAGATTTGAGAGAGAAGAGACGAGACTGTGAAGGATCATGTGAGGCAGAATATTATCCGTCTGATCATTCGTAAGGTTTGAAAACTACACGAGTGTGATGTTCAATTCACTTCGAGAGAACTCGAGTATACTTCATTTCAAGCGTCATTTCATCCTTTTATAAGTGTGCTACTGCTAGTATTGAAGAAGTAAAAATCAGTATTGTAGTATTGTTGCAAATGAGAAACGTAGTTGTAAACTCAACACTTAAAGTTTTATAAGTATACTAGTGCATTGAAATTAGTATACTTCTTACATAAAGTATACCTTAAAATATACTTGATCTTAAGTGTACTTAATAAAATAAACTTGATGTTTACTTATTTTCTGTAAGTTTGATCCCATGTCATGCCATGACTCCAAAGTTTCTATAGCGCACTTCTAAAATAAGCACAGAGGATTTGAAGATCTTTGTTTTTTTTCAGGCAGACCAGTAAAAGCGTTGCACTTGGACGTCTGGAAGTTTGGGTTAATTCTGACGATCTGATTGGACAACGCAGTGTTCACATGTGCCTGCCAGTTTCGTGTGGAAGGAAAATTGCGCTCATGAAACCAATTCATTGGGTTTTTAAAGAACACGGAAACCAACACGCCGACATGAAACTTAACGAAGTGCGTGAACATTTCTGTGATGCAGCAAACTTCATGAATATTAATGAGGTAAGCACAGAGACGGCTTATGATTGGTTGTCTTGTCTTATCACGCTAGCGCGATATCGTGACACACTGTAGACTTTAAGGTATCAATTTCGGGTTAAAGCTGTGACTGGGAAAAGTCACAAAAAAAGAAAAAGTTGTACGTTTATGTTTGGTTGAATCTGAAAATAGATATTTAAAGAGACGGTCAGTTGGAGGTTAATGTGTTTATTCTCAAAATAAAACCAACACGCACATACATGCATGGAAGTTATCAGGGGGTGAGAAGTCAGACAGCAGTGTATATCAGGCCTGACCTCTGACCTCTAACCCCCACCACACATAAAGAATGATTCTCTGTATGTTCTCATGAGGTCTCGTCCGGATCTCCCACAGTGATCACGGTCAACAATTGTGTTCATTTGATCTGGAAACAGATGACGAACAATAATGGCGAGTTCACACCAAACACGCGTGTACAATCACATAGAAAGTCACGAAAAGACGCAAATCTGTGAAAAATCCAATGCACATGACGTCATTTTTTTGGTGTGACTCATGCAGACGCGGTTGTGAAAGTGAAGGAAGTTGAGAGTGGATCCACAAACACACTTCACACGGCTGACTGTGAGCCTGCTGTGATAATCTCAACACAAATATCTATTGAGAGGCATGTGAACGCTCGCACATGCACACGCATGTATGAATATGCTGTAAGAACAGACGTGAGCTGTTGAATAAAACAAAACCAGACATGATAATGAATGAAGAAATACATCTAAACACAGAAATACAGAATAAAACCTGATGCTTCAATGTGTGTGTCTCTATTTGTGTTTGTGCATGTTTCTGTTTGTGCTTGTGTGTATATGTGTGTGTGTGTGTGTCTGTTTCTCTGGTTCTCTCTCTCTCCCTTTCAGTGTGTATATGTGTGTGTGTGTGTGTTTCTCTAGTTCTCTCTCTCTCCCTTTCAGTGTGTGTGTGTGTGTGTGTGTGTCTGTTTCTCTGGTTCTCTCTCTCTCCCTTTCAGTGTGTATATGTGTGTGTGTGTGTCTGTTTCTCTGGTTCTCTCTCTCTCCCTTTCAGTGTGTATATGTGTGTGTGTGTGTGTGTTTCTCTAGTTCTCTCTCTCTCCCTTTCAGTGTGTATATGTGTGTGTGTGTGTGTGTGTGTGTTTCTCTGGTTCTCTCTCTCTCCCTTTCAGTGTGTATATGTGTGTGTGTGTGTGAGTGTGTGTGTGTGTCTGTTTCTCTGGTTCTCTCTCTCTCCCTTTCAGTGTGTATATGTGTGTGTGTGTGTGTCTGTTTCTCTGGTTCTCTCTCTCTCCCTTTCAGTGTGTATATGTGTGTGTGTGTGTGTGTTTCTCTAGTTCTCTCTCTCTCCCTTTCAGTGTGTGTGTGTGTGTGTGTGTGTCTGTTTCTCTGGTTCTCTCTCTCTCCCTTTCAGTGTGTATATGTGTGTGTGTGTGTGTGTTTCTCTAGTTCTCTCTCTCTCCCTTTCAGTGTGTGTGTGTGTGTGTGTGTGTGTCTGTTTCTCTGGTTCTCTCTCTCTCCCTTTCAGTGTGTATATGTGTGTGTGTGTGTGTGTCTGTTTCTCTGGTTCTCTCTCTCTCCCTTTCAGTGTGTATATGTGTGTGTGTGTGTGTGTCTGTTTCTCTGGTTCTCTCTCTCTCCCTTTCAGTGTGTATATGTGTGTATATGTGTGTGTGTGTGTGTGTGTGTCTGTTTCTCTGGTTCTCTCTCTCTCCCTTTCAGTGTGTATATGTGTGTGTGTGTGTGTGTGTGTGTGTCTGTTTCTCTGGTTCTCTCTCTCTCCCTTTCAGTGTGTAGATGTGTGTGTGTGTGTGTGTGTGTGTGTCTGTTTCTCTGGTTCTCTCTCTCTCCCTTTCAGTGTGTATATGTGTGTGTGTGTGTGTCTGTTTCTCTGGTTCTCTCTCTCTCCCTTTCAGTGTGTATATGTGTGTGTGTGTGTGTGTGTGTGTGTTTCTCTAGTTCTCTCTCTCTCCCTTTCAGTGTGTATATGTGTGTGTGTGTGTGTGTGTGTGTGTTTCTCTAGTTCTCTCTCTCTCCCTTTCAGTGTGTATATGTGTGTGTGTGTGTGTCTGTTTCTCTGGTTCTCTCTCTCTCCCTTTCAGTGTGTATATGTGTGTGTGTGTGTGTGTGTGTGTGTTTCTCTAGTTCTCTCTCTCTCCCTTTCAGTGTGTATATGTGTGTGTGTGTGTGTCTGTTTCTCTGGTTCTCTCTCTCTCCCTTTCAGTGTGTATATGTGTGTGTGTGTGTGTGTGTTTCTCTGGTTCTCTCTCTCTCCCTTTCAGTGTGTATATGTGTGTGTGTGTGTGTGTGTGTGTGTCTGTTTCTCTAGTTCTCTCTCTCTCCCTTTCAGTGTGTATATGTGTGTGTGTGTGTGTGTGTGTGTGTTTCTCTAGTTCTCTCTCTCTCCCTTTCAGTGTGTATATGTGTGTGTGTGTGTGTCTGTTTCTCTGGTTCTCTCTCTCTCCCTTTCAGTGTGTATATGTGTGTGTGTGTGTGTGTGTGTTTCTCTGGTTCTCTCTCTCTCCCTTTCAGTGTGTATATGTGTGTGTGTGTGTGTGTGTTTCTCTGGTTCTCTCTCTCTCCTTTTCAGTGTGTATATGTGTGTGTGTGTGTGTGTCTGTTTCTCTGGTTCTCTCTCTCTCCCTTTCAGTGTGTATATGTGTGTGTGTGTGTGAGTGTGTGTGTGTGTCTGTTTCTCTGGTTCTCTCTCTCTCCCTTTCAGTGTGTATATGTGTGTGTGTGTGTGTGTGTGTGTGTGTCTGTTTCTCTGGTTCTCTCTCTCTCCCTTTCAGTGTGTATATGTGTGTGTGTGTGTGTGTTTCTCTAGTTCTCTCTCTCTCTCCCTTTCAGTGTGTATATGTGTGTGTGTGTGTGTGTGTTTCTCTAGTTCTCTCTCTCTCCCTTTCAGTGTGTATATGTGTGTGTGTGTGTGTCTGTTTCTCTGGTTCTCTCTCTCTCCCTTTCAGTGTGTATATGTGTGTATATGTGTGTGTGTGTGTGTGTTTCTCTAGTTCTCTCTCTCTCCCTTTCAGTGTGTATATGTGTGTGTGTGTGTGTGTGTTTCTCTAGTTCTCTCTCTCTCCCTTTCAGTGTGTATATGTGTGTGTGTGTGTGTAATATGTGTGTGTGTGTGTGTGTGTTTCTCTAGTTCTCTCTCTCTCCCTTTCAGTGTGTATATGTGTGTGTGTGTGTGTGTCTGTTTCTCTGGTTCTCTCTCTCTCCCTTTCAGTGTGTATATGTGTGTGTGTGTGTGTGTCTGTTTCTCTGGTTCTCTCTCTCTCCTTTCAGTGTGTATATGTGTTGTGTGTGTGTGTGTGTGTGTCTGTTTCTCTGGTTCTCTCTCTCTCCCTTTCAGTGTGTATATGTGTGTGTGTGTGTGTGTCTGTTTCTCTGGTTCTCTCTCTCTCCCTTTCAGTGTGTATATGTGTGTTATGTGTGTGTGTCTGTTTCTCTAGTTCTCTCTCTCTCCCTTTCAGTGTGTATATGTGTGTGTGTGTGTGTGTTTCTCTGGTTCTCTCTCTCTCCCTTTCAGTGTGTATATGTGTGTGTGTGTGTTGTGTGTGTGTCTGTTTCTCTAGTTCTCTCTCTCTCCCTTTCAGTGTGTATATGTGTGTGTGTGTGTGTGTGTTTCTCTGGTTCTCTCTCTCTCCCTTTCAGTGTGTATATGTGTGTTTGTGTGTGTGTGTGTGTGTGTGTGTTTCTCTAGTTCTCTCTCTCTCCCTTTCAGTGTGTATATGTGTGTGTGTGTGTGTGTCTGTTTCTCTGGTTCTCTCTCTCTCCCTTTCAGTGTGTATATGTGTGTGTGTGTGTTGTGTGTGTGTGTGTCTGTTTCTCTGGTTCTCTCTCTCTCCCTTTCAGTGTGTATATGTGTGTGTGTGTGTGTGTGTGTGTGTCTGTTTCTCTGGTTCTCTCTCTCTCCCTTTCAGTGTGTATATGTGTGTGTGTGTGTGTCTGTTTCTCTGGTTCTCTCTCTCTCCCTTTCAGTGTGTATATGTGTGTGTGTGTGTGTGTTTCTCTGGTTCTCTCTCTCTCCCTTTCAGTGTGTATATGTGTGTGTGTGTGTGTGTGTGTTTCTCTAGTTCTCTCTCTCTCCCTTTCAGTGTGTATATGTGTGTGTGTGTGTGTGTGTGTGTGTTTCTCTAGTTCTCTCTCTCTCCCTTTCAGTGTGTATATGTGTGTGTGTGTGTGTCTGTTTCTCTGGTTCTCTCTCTCTCCCTTTCAGTGTGTATATGTGTGTGTGTGTGTGTGTGTGTGTGTGTGTTTCTCTAGTTCTCTCTCTCTCCCTTTCAGTGTGTATATGTGTGTGTGTGTGTGTGTCTGTTTCTCTGGTTCTCTCTCTCTCCCTTTCAGTGTGTATATGTGTGTGTGTGTGTGTGTGTTTCTCTGGTTCTCTCTCTCTCCCTTTCAGTGTGTATATGTGTGTTGTGTGTGAGTGTGTGTGTGTGTCTGTTTCTCTGGTTCTCTCTCTCTCCCTTTCAGTGTGTATATGTGTGTGTGTGTGTGTGTGTCTGTTTCTCTGGTTCTCTCTCTCTCCCTTTCAGTGTGTATATGTGTGTGTGTGTGTGTCTGTTTCTCTGGTTCTCTCTCTCTCCCTTTCAGTGTGTATATGTGTGTATATGTGTGTGTGTGTGTGTGTGTGTTTCTCTAGTTCTCTCTCTCTCCCTTTCAGTGTGTATATGTGTGTGTGTGTGTGTGTGTGTGTTTCTCTAGTTCTCTCTCTCTCCCTTTCAGTGTGTATATGTGTGTGTGTGTGTGTGTGTTTCTCTGGTTCTCTCTCTCTCCCTTTCAGTGTGTATATGTGTGTGTGTGTGAGTGTGTGTGTGTGTCTGTTTCTCTGGTTCTCTCTCTCTCCCTTTCAGTGTGTATATGTGTGTGTGTGTGTGTGTGTTTCTCTAGTTCTCTCTCTCTCCCTTTCAGTGTGTATATGTGTGTGTGTGTGTGTCTGTTTCTCTGGTTCTCTCTCTCTCCCTTTCAGTGTGTATATGTGTGTGTGTGTGTGTGTCTGTTTCTCTGGTTCTCTCTCTCTCCCTTTCAGTGTGTATATGTGTGTTTGTGTGTGTGTGTGTGTGTCTGTTTCTCTGGTTCTCTCTCTCTCCCTTTCAGTGTGTATATGTGTGTGTGTGTGTGTTTTGTGTGTGTCTGTTTCTCTAGTTCTCTCTCTCTCCCTTTCAGTGTGTATATGTGTGTGTGTGTGTGTGTGTGTTTCTCTGGTTCTCTCTCTCTCCCTTTCAGTGTGTATATGTGTGTGTGTGTGTGTTTCTCTAGTTCTCTCTCTCTCCCTTTCAGTGTGTATATGTGTGTGTGTGTGTGTGTGTCTGTTTCTCTGGTTCTCTCTCTCTCCCTTTCAGTGTGTATATGTGTGTGTGTGTGTGAGTGTGTGTGTGTGTCTGTTTCTCTGGTTCTCTCTCTCTCCCTTTCAGTGTGTATATGTGTGTGTGTGTGTGTGTGTGTGTCTGTTTCTCTGGTTCTCTCTCTCTCCCTTTCAGTGTGTATATGTGTGTGTGTGTGTGTCTGTTTCTCTGGTTCTCTCTCTCTCCCTTTCAGTGTGTATATGTGTGTGTGTGTGTGTGTTTCTCTGGTTCTCTCTCTCTCCCTTTCAGTGTGTATATGTGTGTGTGTGTGTGTGTGTGTGTGTGTGTTTCTCTAGTTCTCTCTCTCTCCCTTTCAGTGTGTATATGTGTGTGTGTGTGTGTCTGTTTCTCTGGTTCTCTCTCTCTCCCTTTCAGTGTGTATATGTGTGTGTGTGTGTGTGTGTGTGTGTGTGTGTGTTTCTCTAGTTCTCTCTCTCTCCCTTTCAGTGTGTATATGTGTGTGTGTGTGTGTGTGTGTGTGTGTCTGTTTCTCTAGTTCTCTCTCTCTCCCTTTCAGTGTGTATATGTGTGTGTGTGTGTGTCTGTTTCTCTGGTTCTCTCTCTCTCCCTTTCAGTGTGTATATGTGTGTGTGTGTGTGTGTGTGTGTTTCTCTAGTTCTCTCTCTCTCCCTTTCAGTGTGTATATGTGTGTGTGTGTGTGTGTGTGTGTTTCTCTAGTTCTCTCTCTCTCCCTTTCAGTGTGTATATGTGTGTGTGTGTGTGTCTGTTTCTCTGGTTCTCTCTCTCTCCCTTTCAGTGTGTATATGTGTGTGTGTGTGTGTCTGTTTCTCTGGTTCTCTCTCTCTCCCTTTCAGTGTGTATATGTGTGTGTGTGTGTGTCTGTTTCTCTGGTTCTCTCTCTCTCCCTTTCAGTGTGTATATGTGTGTGTGTGTGTGTTTCTCTAGTTCTCTCTCTCTCCCTTTCAGTGTGTAGTGTGTGTGTGTGTGTGTCTGTTTCTCTGGTTCTCTCTCTCTCCCTTTCAGTGTGTATATGTGTGTGTGTGTGTGTGTCTGTTTCTCTGGTTCTCTCTCTCTCCCTTTCAGTGTGTATATGTGTGTGTGTGTGTGTGTGTGTCTGTTTCTCTGGTTCTCTCTCTCTCCCTTTCAGTGTGTATATGTGTGTATATGTGTGTGTGTGTGTGTGTCTGTTTCTCTGGTTCTCTCTCTCTCCCTTTCAGTGTGTATATGTGTGTGTGTGTGTGTCTGTTTCTCTGGTTCTCTCTCTCTCCCTTTCAGTGTGTATATGTGTGTGTGTGTGTGTGTGTGTGTGTCTGTTTCTCTGGTTCTCTCTCTCTCCCTTTCAGTGTGTATATGTGTGTGTGTGTGTGTGTGTGTCTGTTTCTCTGGTTCTCTCTCTCTCCCTTTCAGTGTGTATATGTGTGTGTGTGTGTGTCTGTTTCTCTGGTTCTCTCTCTCTCCCTTTCAGTGTGTATATGTGTGTGTGTGTGTGTGTTTCTCTGGTTCTCTCTCTCTCCCTTTCAGTGTGTATATGTGTGTGTGTGTGTGTGTGTGTTTCTCTAGTTCTCTCTCTCTCCCTTTCAGTGTGTATATGTGTGTGTGTGTGTGTGTGTGTGTGTTTCTCTAGTTCTCTCTCTCTCCCTTTCAGTGTGTATATGTGTGTGTGTGTGTGTCTGTTTCTCTGGTTCTCTCTCTCTCCCTTTCAGTGTGTATATGTGTGTGTGTGTGTGTGTGTGTGTGTCTGTTTCTCTAGTTCTCTCTCTCTCCCTTTCAGTGTGTATATGTGTGTGTGTGTGTGTGTCTGTTTCTCTGGTTCTCTCTCTCTCCCTTTCAGTGTGTATATGTGTGTGTGTGTGTGTGTGTTTCTCTGGTTCTCTCTCTCTCCCTTTCAGTGTGTATATGTGTGTGTGTGTGTGGTGTGTGTGTGTGTCTGTTTCTCTGGTTCTCTCTCTCTCCCTTTCAGTGTGTATATGTGTGTGTGTGTGTGTGTGTCTGTTTCTCTGGTTCTCTCTCTCTCCCTTTCAGTGTGTATATGTGTGTGTGTGTGTGTCTGTTTCTCTGGTTCTCTCTCTCTCCCTTTCAGTGTGTATATGTGTGTTTGTGTGTGTGTGTGTGCTGTGTTTCTCTGGTTCTCTCTCTCTCCCTTTCAGTGTGTATATGTGTGTGTGTGTGTGTGTGTGTGTTTCTCTAGTTCTCTCTCTCTCCCTTTCAGTGTGTATATGTGTGTGTGTGTGTGTGTGTTTCTCTGGTTCTCTCTCTCTCCCTTTCAGTGTGTATATGTGTGTGTGTGTTGTGAGTGTGTGTGTGTGTCTGTTTCTCTGGTTCTCTCTCTCTCCCTTTCAGTGTGTATATGTGTGTGTGTGTGTGTGTGTTTCTCTAGTTCTCTCTCTCTCCCTTTCAGTGTGTATATGTGTGTGTGTGTGTGTCTGTTTCTCTGGTTCTCTCTCTCTCCCTTTCAGTGTGTATATGTGTGTGTGTGTGTGTGTCTGTTTCTCTGGTTCTCTCTCTCTCCCTTTCAGTGTGTATATGTGTGTATATGTGTGTGTGTGTGTGTGTCTGTTTCTCTGGTTCTCTCTCTCTCCCTTTCAGTGTGTATATGTGTGTGTGTGTGTTGTGTGTGTGTCTGTTTCTCTAGTTCTCTCTCTCTCCCTTTCAGTGTGTATATGTGTGTGTGTGTGTGTGCTGTTTCTCTGGTTCTCTCTCTCTCCCTTTCAGTGTGTATATGTGTGTGTGTGTGTGTTTTCTCTAGTTCTCTCTCTCTCCCTTTCAGTGTGTATATGTGTGTGTGTGTGTGTGTGTCTGTTTCTCTGGTTCTCTCTCTCTCCCTTTCAGTGTGTATATGTGTGTGTGTGTGTGTGTCGTGTGTGTGTCTGTTTCTCTGGTTCTCTCTCTCTCCCTTTCAGTGTGTATATGTGTGTGTGTGTGTGTGTGTGTGTGTCTGTTTCTCTGGTTCTCTCTCTCTCCCTTTCAGTGTGTATATGTGTGTGTGTGTGTGTCTGTTTCTCTGGTTCTCTCTCTCTCCCTTTCAGTGTGTATATGTGTGTGTGTGTGTGTGTTTCTCTGGTTCTCTCTCTCTCCCTTTCAGTGTGTATATGTGTGTGTGTGTGTGTGTGTGTGTGTGTTTCTCTAGTTCTCTCTCTCTCCCTTTCAGTGTGTATATGTGTGTGTGTGTGTGTCTGTTTCTCTGGTTCTCTCTCTCTCCCTTTCAGTGTGTATATGTGTGTGTGTGTGTGTGTGTGTGTGTGTGTTTCTCTAGTTCTCTCTCTCTCCCTTTCAGTGTGTATATGTGTGTGTGTGTGTGTGTGTGTGTTTCTCTGGTTCTCTCTCTCTCCCTTTCAGTGTGTATATGTGTGTGTGTGTGTGTCTGTTTCTCTGGTTCTCTCTCTCTCCCTTTCAGTGTGTATATGTGTGTGTGTGTGTGTGTGTGTGTTTCTCTAGTTCTCTCTCTCTCCCTTTCAGTGTGTATATGTGTGTGTGTGTGTGTGTGTTTCTCTAGTTCTCTCTCTCTCCCTTTCAGTGTGTATATGTGTGTGTGTGTGTGTCTGTTTCTCTGGTTCTCTCTCTCTCCCTTTCAGTGTGTATATGTGTGTGTGTGTGTGTCTGTTTCTCTGGTTCTCTCTCTCTCCCTTTCAGTGTGTATATGTGTGTGTGTGTGTGTCTGTTTCTCTGGTTCTCTCTCTCTCCCTTTCAGTGTGTATATGTGTGTGTGTGTGTGTTTCTCTAGTTCTCTCTCTCTCCCTTTCAGTGTGTTTGTGTGTGTGTGTGTGTCTGTT
>CM056452.1:7500-170700 GCA_029783895.1 Triplophysa bombifrons
GGGGTGTATTTTAGGGTAAAATCATCATTTTTGTTTTATTATGTGAACTGCCAACAATATTTACACTATTTGCATTTATTTGCAGAAAATGAACACTGGGGAAACAGGTGAAAATAACAGAAAAGATGCTCCGTGTTTTTCAGATCTATAATACTGCAAAGAACACCAGTTCAGATGTACTTTAAAAGCAACACAACAGTCGTATTTCTACACATGTTTCATGTGCAGTTTCATGGGAAAGCACTAGCTAACGAAAACACTTTCCTCCTGATGGGAGTCTGGCGCTGAAAACCCTAATAAGTTGACTGAACTAAATTAATTGAATAACTACGTTGCCTCATTTTAGTTGTGTAGTCGAGTCTCCCAAAACCTGCATATTTAAGTTTATTTAACTTGGCAGTTTTACACTGTAAGATGGTCACAACTAAATTTACTAGTGGAGTACATCAATTGTACAAATCTATGCACATATAAACAGTACTTCATCTAAGTATGTGTTCAAGTATCACAGTGACGTTTCTTAAGCAAAAAGCTGGTTTGCCAGAGACTGCAATCTAGGCTTGAGAGCATTTGGTCCCAATGACATTAGTACACGCTGGATCAGATCAAAAGTGTTGGCCAGTGATTGTGGTTAATACAGGTCTAGTTTATAAATCAGACCGAAGCTTGTGGGAGGTCCTGCACTTGTCCATTTCAACTTGGCCTTCAAGAATTATTCCAATCGAAGAAGTCAAATGCGCTTGTGGGCAAAAGCTTTATTTAAGTAATTTCACGCTGTCCGTCTGCAAATGACGGGAAAAAAAGAAACAAATAAAGCCATATCGATAACAGATGAGACGAATAGGGTGATTTTTGATGAGACTTGGGAGAAGGCTTTGAGGAACACTTTCACGCATTTTAGCATGTGGCATGCATGTCTTGTCTAATTATCTTCCAATTTCAAATCTTCCATTCATTGCTAAAATACTGAAAAGTACTGTTGCTTCACAGCTAATGTCTTTCCTGATGCTTAATAATGTGTTCAACCCTTTACAGTCTGGGTTTCGCCAATTTCACAGTACTTAAACTGCCCTTGTAAAGGTTGTAAATGATTTATTAATTTCTTGGTTCTCTATCTGTACTTCTGCTACTTGATCTTAGCTCTGCCTTTGATACAATCTCTCTCAAGATACTTATCTCTCGTCTCTGTGATATGGGTATTTCTTGGACTTCTCTTTCCTGGTTCTCTTCTTATCTCCATGGTAGACAATTTTACATCTCAGTGCAGAACTCTAGATCTCCCACTGCCCCCCTGAAGCAAGGAGTCCCCCAGGGATCTGTGCTCGGTACACTATTCTTATCATATATGTATATTACCACTGGGTCAGATTTTACATCGCCATGGCCTTAACTATCATTTTTATGCGGATGATATTCAGATTTAAACAACTTGTAGGCCTTTTTCGACCACCAAAGTGGAAAAATCTCTGATTGCGTGTATGAAATAAAAGCATGACTCAACTCAAATTTTCTTAAACTCAACATTTGTTATTGACACTCAATTGTTATTGGTACCCCGTCCCTTACTTCCAAAATTCCTTCTGACTGTGTCTGTAACATCACTGGTACTGTCCTCACTCCATCAGTTACTGTAAAAAACCTTGGTATCATTTTAGATTCCTCCCTCTCCTTCCAGTCTCATATCAACTAAATCAGCATTTTACCATCTGCGTTGTATTTCCCAGCTTTGATCATTCATCGTTGTAAAAGATGCCGAAACGGTTATACATGCTTTTGTTTCATCACGCCTTGATTATGATAATGATCTTTTCATTAGACTACCCCCCACCTCCATTGGCAAATTTTAGTACATTCAAATCTCTGCTGCACGGATACTCACCCGCACCAAACGTTCTGCCTATATCACCCCTATTTTGTCAGATCTGCATTGGCTACCAGTGGCATATCGTATCAAATTTCAAATTCTCTTGATTGTTTAAGCACATACAACATTATGGTTTACATTACATAGATTTGAGTTGTGTTATGTGAATGTGTATTTTGTATTGTGAAACAGAGGGGGAGTGTGAGGGATGTATAATAGAGTTTGTGTGGACTCACTAACACAAGACGGTAAGAGTCACTCTGTGATATTCTACTGTTGGTTTGAGGATTTACACAATGACTGTACGTTCATCTGATGTCTTCTCTTGTGTTCCTTGTTTTGTTGGTGAGAGTCTGAATCACGTGTGTGTGTTTGTGTAGATGCTGGTGATTTTCGCCACACTGTGGCTGGTTGTGTTTGGCTGTGAGTGTGAGGAACTTCATCCTCTGGACTGTTCAGAGATTTATGAAGCAGGAGAGCAAGTCAGCGGCATCTACAGCATCTATCCAACAGCTGATCGTCCCGTCTGGACTCAGTGTGACATGATCTCCAGCGGTGAAGATGAGGAGAAAGGAGGCTGGACGGTACACACACACACACACGACACGACATCATCACATGTGACATGCGTGTGTGTGTTTGACTTCAGGTGATTTAGAGGAGAATGGACGGCAGTATGAATTTCTATCAGCCGTGGAAACACTACAAGAGAGGATTCGGCGTCATCGAGAGCGAGTACTGGCTGGGTGAGAACACACACACACGTTCAGTTTGACACGCCTTCATGTTCAACACACGTGTGTGTCTGTCAGGTATGGAGTACATGTATCAGCTGACACATAACAGAAAGTACACGCTGAGAGTGGATCTGGAGGATTTTGAAGGCCGGAAAGGTTCGGCGGTGTATTCTCTCTTCTCGGTGGACTCTGAATGTGAAGGTTATCGACTGACTGTGTCTGGATTTAAAGATGCAGGAGCAGGTACATCACACTTTCATTTCATTCTAGAGTCCTCCGGAGCACTCATCTAATCATGTTCTTCATGCTGTACATCTCAGGTGATTCTTTATCTGAACACAGCGGGTTCAAGTTCTCCACCTTTGACAAAGATCAGGACACTAATGAAGGCAACTGTGCCAAATTACATCTCGCAGGATTTTGGTATTCCATTTGTCATTCTACAAATCTCAACGGTGTGTATCTTTGGGGTGAAGACGCCCCACATTACGCCATCGGAGCTTGTTGGACGGGCTGGAGTAACAATTATGCCCTCAGTATGAAATCTATCACCATGAAGATCAAACGCCTGTCTTAAATACTTGAGTTGTATTTCATTTCATGTGTGTTTGTCCCTTTAATTATGATTTAAAAACCTGAATAAACTATAGACAAGAGTCACAAACACTCAGATTCATGTGTTCATTATTGTTGTGTTCTTAATACAATAGAGAGGAAACACACTTCAGAGTTCAAAGAAAACAGACTGACTTCTTGTCCTCGTGTTTTGGGTTTGGTAGTGTGGGATTACAAATTTATAAAATGTTATATCTAGGTTCCAGTATAATAGCTTATAAACTAAGAAAGTTATTTACATAGTGTTTCACATTTTGAGATAAAGATGAAGATCAAGTCAGGCAGCCCAGGTGTCTGAGACATCACCCTTTTGTCTTTATGCACTGACCATTGGACAGAGTCCCAAGTTAAAGGTGAATGCTAAGCTCAAGGCACTGCTAAGCCTTTTTCTCTCTGATAATGTGAAGGTATGGGCAATACTGTCAGGCCGATTGCATTAGCACCTATGCATGAATGACAATGTTATGCTGATGAGACTGTGGCTGTGTCAGACTTGGGATTCGAACTCAGGTATCCTGCGTGACAAGTTCCCGACTCCACCACTGAGCCACGAATAACAATGAGGGAGAACCCAATTGCAGGCAGAAAAAAGGGCACGGATGGTACGGGGTAAACAAGGGTATTTATTATATTTAACAAACAGGGACAAAAAGGCAAAACAAAACCCACGAGGGGGATAACAAGACAATATAATATATTTAAACAAAACAAGGACTAACTAAACTACAAAACAAACACTAAACTACAACTTACTAGAAACTCAGGGACACAGGGACACAAGGAACAAGGAGCTAGCATAAAGCTGACGGCACAGGAAACAACAAAGACCAGGTAACAGCAAACGGCAAACGGCAAACGGCAAACGGCAAACGGCAAACGGCAAACGGCAAACGGCAAACGGCAAACGGCAAACGGCAAACGGCAAACGGCCACGAACAAGGTACAACGTACAATGAACCAGCACAGGACAAAGAACACGAGGATGTTTTAAAGGGGAGCAAATCAAGAGGGAACAGGTGCCAGGGATAAATTAATTAACACAACAAGGAGACAGGAGGGTAGGAATGATGACGCAGACTAGAGAAACAAAGAATCCTGTATGATTCCACCTCAAGACCAAGAATTACCTAACCAGAAGAGGTGGAACCATGACAGGCTGGGACAATTCAGGTAACGGGCTGGTTCATGTATGGCATTTGCATGCTTTGTGTAAATGGTCTCCACCTCTATGTATCACGCCCCCTTGAAAGGTATAAAACTCAACTGTGCTGAGCCAGAGTACAGACAGCGATGCACAGCGAGTCCTTAATAAAGAGAATTTCTGTATGAAAGATATCCCAACGTCTCCTGGTCTCTGCTTCAACGAGGAAAAAGTTTCCTACATTCTCATTGTGTTTTTAATACAACAGAGAGAGAAAAAAATTCCCATCTCTTTTAAAATGTGTCTAACACTGCAGAGTTCAAAGAAAACAGACTGACTTCCTGTGCTCATGTTTTGGGTTCAGTAGCAAGATGATCTGGATTATTTTCCATCAACACGAAGAGTTATAGTTCATCTGCAGATCAAACACTCTCTCATCATTCATTCCTTCTCATGTTTGTATGTGAGTCTATATTCAGTGAAACACAACAGGAGCTATTTTGAGAAATGTCTCAGTGGTTATGTGTTCGTACAATGGATGTCAACGGAACTGCACATTAGATGGTACAGCTTGATGTTTGTGACGGATCCTAGTAGAGACACGCTAACATCTCTAAGACAGAAACGCAGAAATACCACAGCGCCTGAAGTAGAAGAAATCACTACATTCACATGTTTATGAACTGGAGAAAAACAGAAATATGCAGCGGAGATGATTTGGATCCGTCACAACCTTCTATAGTTTCTGTAAAATACGTTGACATTAACAGCATGCAAAATAAAGCATAAAGAATATTCATAGAAGGCCCATCTATAGTGCATGTGTGTGCGTGAGTGCCGTAAAGCAGAAATAATGGCCCTGGTCAGAGTCTGTGGGGTTTTATTATCGCAAATGGTAACCTTTGCTCCGACCAGACCCTACAACTGTAACAGTTAACGATCTGCATGTCTTCATCGCCGGACTACACTACCTATAATCCTTAGCACCCGTCTAACCTGATCTTCATCACTGGACTTTAGTTGTTTATCCTCATCACCTGTGTGTCCCTTGTTATCTATTGTATTCAGTGCACCCCTTCTTGTGTTCTTAGTCCAGTATTAACTAAAGGACTAAATTAATGTTTATGGGGGTGTGCTTCCCCTGTGTTTGCCGTGGATTAAAGAAACCCTGTTTGATTCATCTTCTTGTTTTGAGTATTCCCTGCACACCCTGTGACATCAACGTGTTAAACTTCATAAAGAAACAGACAAACTTAATGCGAAACACAACTTGGGGCAATTCCAGCCTTATGGACGTGACATAAAAATCCTCAGAGAATGAATTTGTTACGATTTTATTGAACCATCTGTTCATTTTTACTGAACCCTTGTTGATAGAGTCTAAACATCCAAAACATGTCAGTCTATGAAAAAAAATCTATTTAAAAAAGGGAAATATGACAAAAATCCAAAAGGATTTCTGTGAAATAAACTGCACAATCCTGAAGCAATAATACCCAATGAATGGAGAAGTGATGCCTCCTTATAGAACATCAAATAGTTACTTTATATTCATTTTTATGTCCAAATTTGAAGAGAGATCTCACATGGGTTTTGAACCACCAAATTTAATATCTGTGCTGTAAACATAGTAAAAACTGCTGGTAAAAACTACATTTTTTCATGGTAAGGTTGACGTTTTCACGGAATTGCCCATTTGTTTCATTGTGAAATAACACAAGATGTGTGAAGTCACGACAAGTCTCAGGATATATTTCAACATTAATGGACAGGACATGATGAAATTCTTCACATAAATTCAGTTCTGGGGTTTAAGAAGATCATTTCTTTACTTTATTGACAAGTAACAAATAAAGCTGTTTAATGTCTGTGATATGATCCAGCACAAAACAACAGCCGTGCATTTATTCTGACACAAATGAACTCTTTAAAAACACAAAATCAGATACTGTGATCTTCAACAGCCGTTTGATCTTCATGGTGATAGATTTCATACTGACGGCTAGATTTTTCTCCAGGTCCACCAAGTAATCCAGATGTTGTGATGTGTGGCGTGACGTCTTCACCCCACAGATGCACACCGTTGGGATTTGTAGAATAACAGCTGAAATACCAGAACCCTCCGTGATCACTTTTGGCACAGTTCATTTTTTCAGAAGTGTCCTGATCTTTGAAAGAGTGTTTCCTCAACATGATTTGTCAATACTAAATGTTCTAGGAAAACAATAAAAAATATTTTTACATCGACTTGAGAACATTTGAAGACATTCAGAAAGAAGGTTTTCATTACGTAACGTGAACTTTCTAATCAGGTCCAGTGTGAACAGACGTCCCCGGTGAATCAGTGATTGTGATTTCCCAGAAGCTCAAAGTTCTCCGTTAGACCTTCTTCATGTCCAAGAAACATGAGGTATTTTTGAGTGACGGGTCACAACCGTTTGAGTGCTCAGGACAGATTCAAGATGTTTCTCTAGTTTTAGGAACATCACCTTCTCTTTTTAAAGAGAAAGGATTCATCCTCTCTCAAGTGTTTGTAAATCATTACATGACTTTTCTCAGTGAAACACCCCAGAAGATATTTAGAGAAATGTCTCAGTTGAGTTCAGTGTTGTTTGATGATCAAACTTCTTCAGGTTTGACGTGACATGAGGGGAGTAAATGAGGCACATTTAGTCGATATTGATATTTCAGCACCTTACCAACGTAACATTCGACAGAATGTAAGGACAGCAGATGAATGAATTGTACAGCACTTATCTTAAAGTTCACCGGCTAATGTAATGTTTATTGACATTATTGAAGCAGCAGATGGCGCTGTGTCACACACTGAAGGCATCGCTCGCATCACTTCCTGTGTGGATGACATATGTGTGCTACAGGACCGTGGTTTAGCCTCAGACTCATCACAGTCACACTTCACTGTACACTAGAACAGACATCATGGAGTCAGAAACACAAACATCCTTTAAGAGCAATAATAAAGCAGCGTTGATATAAACACAGGAGCATGATCTTTAGTGATAACATCATTTTATTGGTTATACGGTGACATATGCTCATGGAAGAGACCGATGACCTGATGAAGGAATGCTGGGAACAGATGCAGGGTTCATACAGTGAGGAAGATCAGATCAGTGTTTGTATCGTGCAGATTTGAGTTTTAGGAAGGACGTTCTTCAGGAATGAGTGTGTGTGTGTGTGTTTATCCTGTCCTCAGGATGATGTGAACCCCGGAGTCAGTGAAGACAGGACCGCTCATATCTCCAACCTTCAGTGCGAACGAGGCTTCTTCAAACGGCTTCTGCATCTGACCTGGTTTTCACCAAACGCATCAACGCAACTCATTTTATTTCAATAAACTCAAGTATTAATAAATGACACATGAAATCTTTGACACTTGTGATCCTCGATGTGGAGTGCAGATGATTTATATGGGCAGATTGAGCGACCAATCAGATCTCTTAATTCTGTGCGTCTTACCTCGTCCGAACACGCCCAGATCTCCTCCGTTACGTGCTGAGCTGCAGTCGCTGAACTGAGATGCCAACCTCTCAAAGTCCTCCTGGCCAGATTTGATCTGTTCAATGTAATCTGCACACACACACACACAGGTTTATCTAGGCGCACACACACACGTCCTTCACGCAGTAGATGACACACACACGCGTGTTCTTACTGTGAATGAGCTCCAGCGCCTCCTCTTTTGGGCGTGTGATGTTCTCCTCTCTCCAGGAGGACGGCCGGCGAGACTCCCTGTGTTTCACCAGCAGATGAGAGCAGCGAACCTTCTCCACCTCACCGACTCCATCAGCCGACGCGCTCGGCCTCTCCCACTGACTGGCATTAGTGATGTGATTGAAGTAATAGACCCTACCTGAGACATTACAACAACAAGCCGACAGAATTAGATCTTCACCTCAGGTGGGCCAATCACAAGTGCTGGATACAGAGGCCGTTTCTCAACATGTGATCTTGTGTGCTCGCTCTACGTCCGGTTCCAATTCTCAAGAACACGTGTTGGAATGCAGCCTCGCACGCGCGTGCGTACGGACGGTGCTTGATGTCCCAGAAGTCCCAGCGACACGTCCATCCAAGTTCGTTCTTTGCGTTCTTGGCATTGAGAAACGGCCAATGTCTTGTGATAAGGTCACTCAGAGGTCATCTGATGTGACCCAGAATATAATGAATATTCATCACATCACACAATAATAACATCTGGACTGAAACACAACAATGACATCACTTGTGCTCATGCCATGTTTACACCAGAACCACGTACAGATGTTGAGATTCATTTGGAATCGAAATATGTCGATATTTTGACTAAACATCCACATGATCATCTATTCATATGTTCACGTCTTTAGACATCTAGGTTTTGTATGTTACTATATGTATTCTCTCTCTCTCTCTCATATTTAAATCTGTATACTGAGATTTGTACATGTTTTAGTAAATCAACATGCTTGAAGAAACACCATCTCATTAATACTGAATCAAAATATTGATGTTTGGTTCGATACATGTCATCTAAACGCTTCGTGTGATTAACAGTGAATTGAATCAGATGTAATGTCATCATCTCTGACTCTGAATGAATCTGTGCGGGTTAATAGTCATCATGTGTCTGTTCTGTGTTTCTTTTAACATCGGTTCTGCTTTGGCGGTTCGGTGTCGGTTAGCCGTTTAGCACGAGCATCAGACACGCGGTTAAAACGAGCCAGTTTCGGGTTCATCGCCGCTCAAACTCACCCGAACTCCGGCTCATTCTCTTCTCCCAGCCGGACGGCAGCTTTTCGTCGTCAGACATGATTTCTGATGTGTGTCGGTTCGGTTCGGTGAAGGTCTGATGTGATGTGAAGTGATGTGATGTCACGACAGTGCTGCTGCTGTAGTGACCGAATCCGCAGACAGAGGGCGCTCACAGCTGTGTTTGTCCGACCACAGACATTCGTACGTTCAAAAGTGATATCTTTGAAATCTTTTCGTCCGACAGGTTTATCTTGAATTTAATTTTAAGCTGCAATCTCTATATTATTGAATGAACAATACGAGTCACGCAGTCTTTACGTCCTAAAATATTCTGATCAGCGCGGAGAAAAGTAACACGAGTCATCTGAAAGTGCCTGTTTTCGGCTTCCGTTGTATCGCTATAAATGTACAATACACATATTTTTACGATGACTTAAAATAGGAAAAAAATATTATAAACACACTCAGTAATGAGGACAACTTTGAAATACATTCATTTAAACGGTCTACAATGAGAGTTTAACAAAATAATAATTCACATAAATACAAAAACGTTTACATATAGAAAAAAACGTTCTAGACCATTCTTCTTACGACTGCTCGAATCACAGCATTTTAAGTCGATTTACGGCAACATCTATAGTGATGACGCCCTACCTGAAATATTATTGGCCACGCCAGCTGTCAGTCAGATCTCCTCTACAGTGATTGGTCAAATGTGAGCAGATGTTTTCACAGTGCTGCTTTACGGCAAACGTTTGTGAGAGAGACGCGTTTGATAAAACACACAGCTAAAATCAGGTAAAAATGTGAAATTGTATTTGTAATTTCTTGATTATTGTCTTGTTTTTATCATCTATAGATAACATAAAATACAGTTTGATGCACGTGTGTCTGTATATACACCGAAAAAGTGACATTCACACCATAATCGTATCGAAAATTCATACAGCAGAGTAACGATAATAGTGGTTACTTACACACATTATATTTTACTTTCTAAAACCATTATGATTTTATAACTATATAAACCGAGGCTCAGAGCTCATATTAGCTAGATATTAACAGATCTTTTTGCTCAGTGTACATGAATAACGTTAGGTGACTGTAGTCAAACATGAATCATTTGTCACATCACTTGTGTATGATCGATGTGTGTGTGTTTTACAGAGATGATTGAGGTGGTGTGTAACGATCGATTGGGAAAGAAGGTTCGAGTCAAATGCAAGTATCCTTTAAAAGTGTGCGTGTGAGAGTGTGTGAGAGTGTGTGAGAGTGTGTGAGAGTGTGTGAGAGTGTGTGAGAGTGTGTGTGTGTGTCTGTGTGAGTGCCTGTGTGAGTGCCTGTGTGAGTGCCTGTGTGAGTGCCTGTGTGAGTGCCTGTGTGAGTGCGTGTGTGTGTGCGTGTGTGAGTGCGTGTGTGTGTGCGTGTGTGAGTGCGCGTGTGCGTGTGTGTGTGCGCGTGTGCCTGTGTGTGAGTGCCTGTGTGAGTGCCTGTGTGAGTGCCTGTGTGAGTGCCTGTGTGAGTGCCTGTGTGAGTGCCTGTGTGAGTGCGTGTGTGTGTGTGCGTGCGTGTGTGTGTGTGCGTGCGTGTGTGTGTGTGCGTGCGTGTGTGTGTGCGTGCGTGTGTGCGTGCGTGTGTGTGTGCGTGTGTGTGTGTGTGTGTGCCTGTGTGTGAGTGCCTGTGTGAGTGCCTGTGTGAGAGCGTGTGTGTGTGTGTGTGTGTGTGAGAGCGTGTGTGTGTGTGCCTGTGTGAGAGTGAGTGTGTGTGCCTGTGTGAGAGTGAGTGTGTGTGCCTGTGTGAGAGTGAGTGTGTGTGTGCCTGTGTGAGAGTGAGTGTGTGTGTGCCTGTGTGAGAGTGAGTGTGTGTGTGCGTGTGTGTGTGCCTGTGTGTGCCTGTGTGTGCCTGTGTGTGCCTGTGTGTGCCTGTGTGTGCCTGTGTGAGAGTGAGTGTGTGTGCCTGTGTGAGAGTGAGTGTGTGTGCCTGTGTGAGAGTGAGTGTGTGTGCCTGTGTGAGAGTGAGTGTGTGTGCCTGTGTGAGAGTGAGTGTGTGTGTGCCTGTGTGAGAGTGAGTGTGTGTGTGCCTGTGTGAGAGTGAGTGTGTGTGTGCCTGTGTGAGAGTGAGTGTGTGTGTGCCTGTGTGAGAGTGAGTGTGTGTGCCTGTGTGAGAGTGAGCGTGTGTGCCTGTGTGAGAGTGAGTGTGTGTGTGCCTGTGTGAGAGTGAGTGTGTGTGCCTGTGTGAGAGTGAGTGTGTGTGCCTGTGTGAGAGTGAGTGTGTGTGCCTGTGTGAGAGTGAGTGTGTGTGCCTGTGTGAGAGTGAGTGTGTGTGCCTGTGTGAGAGTGAGTGTGTGTGCCTGTGTGAGAGTGAGTGTGTGTGTGCCTGTGTGAGAGTGTGTGTGTGTGTGTGTGTGCCTGTGTGAGAGTGTGTGTGTGTGTGTGTGCCTGTGTGAGAGTGTGTGTGAGTGTGTGAGTGTGTGCGCCTGTGTATGGGTCTTTGTTCTTAAACCCCAGTGTGGAGTTAAACCTGGATGTACACTACCACATGGATACTCGTGTCCCATTGGCAAAAGGCTTATAAATGGTACAGAACGATATTTTAAAAATGAATTTTCCAATATCCTTAGGTTAAGGTGTAGGGGATCAAACATACAGTCTGTACAGCATAAAATTCATTACGCCTATGAACTATCCCCACGGAGTTATAAACCGTGTGTGTCCGTGTTGTTGTGTGTGGCCTTTAACTGTGTGTGTAGTCAGGAAGACACTATTGGAGACTTGAAGAAACTGATCGCTGCTCAGACTGGCACACGATGGGACAAGATCGTCCTGAAGAAATGGTGAGAACCTTCATTAAAATAAAAAAAAAGTGTGGAAATATAGTGTGACACCAGTGACTAATGATCTGATGTGTGTTTGTGTGCAGGTACACCATATTTAAGGACCATGTATCACTGGGGGACTGTATCCTTCACACACAGTATCATCATAAAAGGGATAAATATTATTGGGATGTTTAAATCGTTTCAGGATTGTCAATGTTTTTATAATGCTGATGAAGATCCTTAATTCTGAATCTCAGATGAAATCCATGATGGCATGAATCTTGAGCTCTACTACCAGTAGAGTTTATGACACACACACACTGAACAACTCATTCTGCAGTGAGACCCATGACCACAGAGTATTGACTTTTCCCTGACATTGTGTCAGAACAATATTTGTTGAGTTACATTGTTTTGATATGATTTAGAAATAAACACAGGTTTTTATATGTACCTTGTCTTTGTGTTGATATGTTCTGTTTAAACACAAGCATTTTAATACACAAACTTTCGTAAACCAAAGACTGGATTGTCTTAAAAACAGGAGTTTATTTCTTCACACAGTTCAAGCAATCTGAACCATTTCTGAATGAACTTGAATTAATTTCTCTATTCTAGAAAAAACTTTGATGAATAAGATATTTTGTACAGCTCCTAGTGTGATGTTAATGTACACTGAATGAATGATGTTAGTAGATATAAATCACAGCTGCACTCATTGATGTGGAGCGTGTCACAGATCACTTAACACATCAGTGTATTAAAAGAAGTGTTGTTGTGTCTGGATGGTCAGCAGTAATCTGAATGCTCTTCCTCCACGTAATTAGCCGGAAACAACCCCACCTACACAAAACACAGGTTACTGAACATGAGCAGAGGAAAAGAGAGTGAGTCCTGTGTTTGAGCTAATCATCAGAATTCATCCTCATGTCGTTTCCGACCCTTGTGACTTTCCGTATGCAAATTTGGTGTGTGTGTGTCAAATCACTGATTTGAAGTTGTGCAGACAATAAAAAAGGTTTCCGTAAATAATGTTATTTCTGTCTATTCTTCAAACAAAGTTACGGTATGATTTAAGATGTTGTCACTGTATGGCAGAAATAAACAGAGCTTACAGTAAGTTCCTTTCTAACAGCATGCGGGTGAAATGTTCCTTTAGGTGTGTGTCTGTGTGTTGTGTGTCATACCCGGCCATAGACCTCTCCTTTCCACCAGCCATTGTGAGCTTTCTTGGAGATGATTTTCACGGTGTCTCCCTCTCGCAACGACAGTTCATTGCGGTCACGGGCTGAGAAATCATAGCGCACTTTAGCTGTGCCGTAATAACGCTCGCTCGGACCTGTAAACACACACACACAAATTATGATTCTAACACAAACCCATACACAACAAATAAAGACGTTAGTCATGTGTGTGTTTGTTAGCTGAGTTGTTTTGTGTGCTTTACATGTGTTTGTTACCTGTGCTTAGTTTGTTAGCTGTTGCCTGTGTGGTTTATGTTATCTCTGTCATGTTTGTGTAAGTTTGTAATTTGTGTTGTTTGTCTTATCGGTGTATTGATTGTGTTACCTGTGTTGAGTTTGTGTAAGATGTGTTGAGTTTGTGTTAGCTGTGTTGCATATGTCAACTGTGTTGAATTTGTGTTACCTGTGTTTTGCATGTCAATTGTGTTGAGTTTATGTTACCTGTGTTGTGTATGTTACCTGTCTTGTGTGTTGTGTATATTAGCTCAGACGTGCGTGTTACCTGTGTTTTGTCTGTGTGTGTCATTGGGCGCTGTTGTGTTCTGTTCAGGTTGTTTGTAGGGCGTATGTAGTTTTGAGTCGACGTCTTTGAAACATTCTCTCAGTGAGTTCTCCTGATAATACTGAACCAGCTCCTGCAACACAACACAAACACACATTTACATCAGTAACGATGAGGAAAAAATGACCCAATGAATGAATGTTTCGTCTTTATTACTCGTTAGACTTACGATGAGACCCTTGAAGGCTTTTTTCTCATTGATCCTGTAGAGACCCTCAGAATACGTCACCTTTATGTGTCTAGTGTCCATGTTGAACCTGAGACAGATGATAGAGACAGACAGACATGTGACTGACGGAGCGGTTTGATTGACAGCTGTCAGTCAGTGTGTGTGATGTGTGTTTGAAGTACTTGAGACTGATGGCGAATTCTCCAGCGTCTTTCTGTCGCACCAGAAACGTGCCGTCAGATCGAGGCATGAGCAGAGTCTTAGCACCGGTCCGGTCCATGTTACCAGCGAACCTGACACACACAAACACACAAGAACATTCATGTTTAATATGACAGAGTAAATACGTGTGTATTTGTGAGTGTGTGTGTGTGTGTGTGTTACCAGGGGAGTCCTGATAACTCTGGTGACAGCCCCTACAAACACCATACAAAAGCACATTTCAGGTTACTACAATAACTATTCTATTAAATACATTAACATATTTATTATAGATAAGATATATATATGAACGTCAAATGTGTATAATATAAAATGCACCGCAAGTCACTTTGTCTAAACTGTGTCAACTGATAAAATAATGATATCATCAGTTACAGTTAGAGAACGCGTCATGCTGGTGATAAACATCTTGTCTTAAATGATTCATGTGAATATGATAAACATGGCGTACCGGTAAATACGGCTGAACTTTACTGCAGGGAAACCAGCCAACCTCTCCTATAGTCAGATTCCTGCCCTGACACACACACACACACAAACACGTCATTTCAAAAACACGGTAATCATGTAAAATACTGAAATGAATGACATTTCTGATCATTTATACTACTCAAATAGAAAGTTGAATAAAAAAACAAGTTTTGTTTTGATTTTAAATCAGTCGCCCTGAAATAATCAATAATAATGTTGTTCAAACACGTTACTTAAAAAGTTTTGTCATTATCAAGTCAGTACACCGTCTACAGTTATTGCATAACTCATCAACCTCATGCACATGGGCAATAGAAACAAACTCTTTAAATTAAACATGATGTGAAACAAGCTGCAAATATGTACGGCCAATTTTCATTATTTGCATATATTTAAAAATAAATTACAAATAATGTCTAATGCATTTCTTCTCGTTTTTTAACTCAAACTCGCCTAAATTTAGAATTCATGAGTTTTATACAAACAGAATTGTTTAAAGTGAATTCAATATGTACAACTGTAATTGTATTTAACATTTAACATTATTAATACCTTATATGAATATATTAATATTTCAAAATCATATACTGTATTTTATATACATATATATATATATATATATATATATATATATATATATATATATGATTCTGCCTCTTCATGTCTTATCTTTCTTGATCTTGAGGCAGAATCATGACAGGGCCTCTTGTTATATGTGGAGAGAAACATTTTGACCCTTTTGGCCTTGCATACTCTCTCTCCGGTCTCGTCTCTGTTCCCGCCCTCTCGTTCCTCGTTTAACTTCCCATAAGTGTTTCATTCCCAACACCTGTCCCTTGTTAATTATCCTTTGTTAGTCTCCCTATTTTATGGCCTTGTGTTTTCTGTCCTGTGCGGATTTGGTTTGTTATGCTTGTGCTTTGTGTCCCTGCATACCATGTGTGTATCCTGATCTGGAATTATACCTTGCCAAGTGAAAAAGTTTGTCTTGTAGGCCCAGTCTCGTCTAGTTTGTAAGTTTTGTTTAGTCTCCTGTTCCCCCAGTTTTTGCTCACACGTGGTAAGTCTTTTGTTTCAAGTTTTGCATTTTAGTTATGTTCCTGTGTTACTCCCCATCGTGGCCTTTTTGTTTGTTATTGTAATAAAGTTCTGCTTTTCGTGCACCGCTGCTCTGCGCTTGGAATCTTCCTTTACAGAGTTCATGACAATACATGATATATTACTATATTTTTTTAAAGCTTAATGTTTTTTTGTAAGCTATAAAGGACAAGAAATTACTTAAGAATAAATAAATACATTCTTTTGACAAAAATATCAACTTTGTACCATTTGCGTAACACTAGATTTATTTCTGCATTTCTACATTTATTTATCTTTTTATACTTAAATCTTTTCTCGTCTTCCATATAAAGTTGCAACAATAAGAATTGTAAAAAAACTCTATGAATAAAAGTGAATGAATTAAAATAAGATAAAAACGGAAGCGTAATGTCTTTATCTTTCAAGAGAACGGTAATTTAATTACAGTAATTAATGAATTACTCAACACTGGTCATCATTAAACAGACAGAATGAAGGATTTTTTGTCTCACCTCCCACCACTGTAAGTCTACTTCAGCCCGGGTCAACTCCACCACATCACCCACAGAGAGCTGCAGCGGCTGACCGAACGCCACTGGAGGAGGAGGAAGACCATAATAATCCATACACACCTCCATCTTCGGCAGACCTGAACACAAGCAACACTGACAAAATGACACACACTGCGCATTTAATCACGACGTGTTTGTGATGATGTCATTTGTGTACCTGGTTTGGTTTGTCTCTGAGAGGCCGCCCTCACTGTTTTACCCTGAAAACAAGAAAACAAATCATTTCTGGTCTAAATCTTCACAGGATAAACAGTAGTGTGTGTTTGTGAAGACTGTCCGAACCTTCTTCAGTGTTCCTGTGAGTTCTGTGGATCAATGAAACAGACGTGTTAATACAATCACACACGCACGTCAACATTGATTTCTCATTCACATCTCAGTTTCCTCTCACCAGAGTTACGTCCACACGCGCCAACTCGACCCAAACATTCTTTGTGAGCGGCCGTCTTACAGCGCGTACAGCGATAGCCCTGAAAGAAGATTCCCCTGAAGACAACACGCACAAAATATAACCTTTAGTTTCGCTTCGTTAATCAAATACTTTTAGAAAAATAAAAGAATCTTTAAAAAAGTGCATTTAAAATCAACCTGGCTCGAAATTGTGAAAACAATCTTTCAATCTCAGAACAATGACCGACGTCTTTAAAATGTCAATACATTGTGTCAACATTATGTCATTGATAAACATTGTTATAGAACGATCGATTTAACGTTGTTGATGGAACATTAAAAAAATTGAGAACTTTTACATGAATGTATTTGAAATGTTCCTTTTTTGGTCATCTTTACACATGAATCATTGTGTGAATAACGTGAGCGTATGTTCACCTGAGGAGCATCTGACAGGCTTTACATGAGGTGGTTTCATCAAAGCAGTGCATCTGGAAGTCATGACCGTTAGCTGTGCTGTTCTCTGGACAGATGTTGGATCTACACACACATCACACGTCAGATTACACAACCATCATCTCATGTCAAAGCTCTGAAAAAAAAACCACCTGTGAAACTTATCACAATAACTACAGACGTAAAACGTCTGAGAACACCAGAAAAAATAAGATTGACCAAACCATGAGCTTCTTGCCATGCACTCAATCTAAAACTATACCATTGTAAAATGTGACGGGACTTACAGCGCCATCTCAAACTGCTCCAGCCATTTCTTCTTTAGCTCACGGGTCTTAAAGAAGAGATCATAACCGCCTTGACCGTACAGATCCATCAGGAAGAAGGTGTGCGTCCACTGTACACACACACACACACAGAGAGAGAGAGAGCTTGAGATAAAGCAGGGCTCATATAATGAGCAGTGATGAGAGGAGAATGAGCGTTTAACCTTCTTGCTCTCTCGATCTCCTGAAGGTTCATCTCTGAGCTGATAGTGTTGAAGTTCAATCAGCTCCTTCAGGTCCATCATGTCCCCGCTGCGTTTCTTACACACGAACAGAGCTTTATCAAAGAGGAAACCGTACCTACACACACACACACATTAAAATAGTGAACGTTTATAAAAACAAATCCAGCATAAAATAACAGACATTTTCTGGCAGCTGGGCAGTAATTGTCCCTGTTTTTTAGTAAATTTGTGTGTTATTTTTTCCAGAAATTTGACTGTTTTATCATATTTCAAAAACACAAATAAAAACTGTATAATTCTGTAAAACTTTTTACAGTTTAGCTCAGGAGATTTGATGCAGTTTCAGAATAGAAATGAGAGCGTAATTGTCTATGCCAGTGTTGGAATTGTGTCAACGCTCTTGGGGGTCCCCTAACTAACCCTAAAATAAAAGTGTTGATATTCCATTTAAAGAGATCCACATGTGGGAGGCATTGAAAGATATAGGCCTTTTTTCTATTTGTTTGCAGTGACCATGAAAGTGACCATGAAATCGATCTTGCAGTTCATTGTTTTTATTATTGAGCCTAGATTTGATTTCTTTCTTTCTGAGATTTCATTTATTGTAATATGTATTAATAACAATACAACTTCATCTTTGTCTGTACAGTACATGTCAGCTTGAGCATGAATGGGTTTTTCAGATAAAAATGTTATTTTAATTTGCGGCTTTTGAAATTTTGACAAGTAACGCACAAAAGTGTTTTGTTTTAATGTAATAATATGACAATAAAACTAGACAACTAAAAACCCCAAATATTTTTTATGACCAAGGGACCCCTAAGTTCCTTATTTTAGACTTATGAGGGGTGCCTTGAAGCCCCCTCATCGAACCCTGATCTAAACACGTGAAGAGTCTAGAGGTATAAATGAAATTTGTTGATTGTTGAGGTGAAATCATCTGATGATTTGATGAGAAATGTTTGAGTTGATATTGAGATCTTTAATAATAATGACTTTTGATTGCAGACGAGACAAATCTGAGCTCAGTTTGACACATTGTTGACGACTCATCACAAATTCTCATGAAAGACACATTTCTGACTCTTTTTCTCAGGAGGAACATCTGAGACGCACTTGACACTTAAGCAAAGATTTAATTTTGCTCTTCATTTAATCTCATTGATGTCTAGGAGCAATAATTGAGATATTAATGAGATCTAATGAGTGTTTTTTTTCTTTTTCATAAGTTCACACACACACCACACACACACACACCTGTCTTGTTTGGATTTCTTCTCAAGGCTGCAGATCTTAAATTCTCCATCTATTTTTGGTCGTCCATACAACGCCAAAGACTGAGACTACAGAGAGAGAGAGAGAGAGAGAAAAAGAGTATTATAAAAGAAAGGAAATATTCACAGTTCAGAGGTTAAAATCATCTTTACCATGTTCTCGATGCACAGCTGAAACGTTGTGATTTGACGAATGATTTCATTGTCTCGCTTCACCTCGTTCACACTCTGCGCTAGATCCTACACACATACACAAACACACAAAGACATGTCACTCTGAGACTTACAAGCACAAAACAACTCATATTTTTACTTCAAACAACCGGCTGACATTCTCTAAAAAGTTCTCACAAAATATCAAAAGACTGTCATTCTAAAAACACTGATATAAAAAGTGAATATAAAAATATTATTCTCACATTGCTCTTAAATGTTTCGAACATTCCAGTAACAATTTCATAACTAAATGGAAATGCTCATAAAATATTTTTTGTTAGTTTACACACACTCACCCTCATGGCATCTAGTGCATTACGCAAATTCTCTTTGTCTTGTTGGTCCACCGTGTGCTTCACAAGCTCCTGAGTTCACACACACACACACACACACACACACACACACACACACACACACACACACACACGATTTATTTTCATGCATACACTTCTGATTCTGACCTGGTGTATCCATTCAACATAAATGCCACATTAGAATTATTTTCCATAAAAAGAGAAAATCTTATGTTTTTACAGTCTAATTTCATAGGATTATTTTTATTAAAATGAGAACAACACAAACATGACTGTACAACCTTAATGAAATACATTACTGTAGCCAAACACATGTGTGCCTTTGCATGTGTTTGTGTGTTTGTTACCTGTAGTAAAAGATGATATTTCAGGACTCTCTGCATCGGCACCATGAGCAGATCTCTCAATGAAAACCTGCCGCTGTTCGCTCTCATAGAACACTCCTGACAAACATGACAGAGAGATGACAAGTGTGTGTGTGTGTGTGTGCGTCTGTACATTCATGCATGCATATTTGTGTATGCATATGTTTGCACGTGTGTTTATGTGGCATTGTGTGTGTGTATGCATGTTTGTGGGTGTATGAGTGTTTTTCCTATGTGTGTGTGTGTGTGTGTGTGTGTGTGTGTGTGTGCTTCCTTGCGTGCATGTTTGTGGGTATGTGCGTGTTTGTGTGTGTATGTGTGTACGTGTTTGCGTGTGTGAGTGTATGTGTGTGTTTGTGAGTGTATGTGCGTGTGTGTGTGTGTGTGTGTGTGTGTTTGTGGGTGTATGCGTGTGTTTGTGTGTGTGTGTGTGTGTGTGTGCTTGCTTGCTTGCGTGCATGTTTGTGGGTATGTGTGTGTGTGTTTGTGGGTGTATGTGCGTGTTTGCGTGTGTGTGTGTGTGTCCTTGCTTGCGTGCATGTTTGTGGGTATGTGTGTGTGTGTGTGTGTGTTTGTGGGTGTATGTGCGTGTTTGCGTGTGTGTGTGTGTGTCCTTGCTTGCGTGCATGTTTGTGGGTATGTGTGTGTGTGTGTGTTTGTGGGTGTATGTGCGTGTTTGCGTGTGTGTGTGTGTGTGTGTGCTTGGTTGCGTGCATGTTTGTGGGTATGTGCACGTGTGTGTGTGCTTGAATGCGTGCATGTTTGTGGACGTGCATGCATACGAGTGTGTTCATGTATGTGTGGGCTTGCATGCGTGTGTGTTTGTGGGTATGTGTGTGCACGTTTTTGTGTTTGCTTGCTTGTATGTTTATGTGTGTGTCTGTGTGTTTCTTACCTCTAGTTTCATTTTAACATCTTCCTTCGTACTGGAGATTTTGTCAAGATGTTTGGAAGCAGCTTCCACCTGACTACAGTAACGGCCATACAGCAACAATCTGGGACACAAACACACACACACACAGAAAATGTTCTTAAAACTACAGTAAAACAGCAACACAAATCTTTTTCAGCCTTACAATGCCAAATGTAAGTGTTGTTGTTGTGTGTTTGTGTTGGTGTGTGTTACCTCTCCTTGTAGTCAATGAAGATCTGATAAAGATTTTTCGCTCCTGTGTGCAGTACAGACTCCTGAACCTCATGAAGAAGAGATCGATGTGTCTTTGCTAGATCCTGTACACAAACACACACACACACACACACACACACACATAATCATGAAAGGACTATAATGATCAGTGTAATAAAACAGCTTTAATGAGAGATTGGAATGATAAAACTCACCTCAATATTCATGAAGATGTTCTCAACATCGACCGGCTGTAGAAACGCCTGCAGTGGCTTTAGAAAGTGCTAGAAGAATACACAATCATCACAAAAGAAATAACAGTTACTTCTCAGATCTTCTACACAACTACATGCGGATCAGTGTCTCTGTACGAGAATCCTCTGGTTTGTGGTCACAGAGCCGGGCATCAGTTTCAGTTTAAGCACTTCTGTGACCGACAGGTTCCTGTTCATCAAAACCACGTCTGAGGAAGCAAAACTGTTTCAAAGTCCAGATCAACAGAAACCAACACGAGGTCAGCGGTTGCTGATCCTGAAGGTTTGAACATGTCTGAGGCTCTGATCTTCAGAAGAACGGGAAAACAATCACGCAGCACACAGTTCAAAACTTAGTGTTAGACAAAAAGTGAAGATTCACTAGAAATGTGAGAATAAGATGAGTGTCAGATTTGTAGGGTGTTCGTGCACTAATGCCTGTGTTACATTACAGCGTTCTGTGAGCCGATCTGCTGTAGAGGGACGATAACTAACTCATTTGTTCCTGGTTTCAGAATAATTTGCAGATATTGTGTAAGAGCAGGAACACGTGCTCAGAGACTTGTAAGAAATGATGTACCTGAAGTATAGATTCCAGTGTGTTGGTATATTTCTCTTCCGTCTGTCTGATTTCCTCAAGACAACAACTTCTCTTGTCCACTTCAGCTTTCTGCTGCTGTGAGAGACATTCAGAGGGTGAGACAGAGAGAGTGACAGCTGCATGAAATCAGACAGAAAGAGAGTGACTGACTGAGAAAATGAGTGACAGACAGAAAAGATAGATGGATAAAGTGAGACAGGCAGAGAGTGAGACAGAAAGAGAGTGACTGACTGAGAAAATGAGTGACAGACAGAAAAGATAGATGGATAAAGTGAGACAGGCAGAGAGTGAGACAGAAAGAGAGTGACTGACTGAGAAAATGAGTGACAGACAGAAAAGATAGATGGATAAAGAGAGACAGGCAGACAGTGAGACAGAAAGAGAGTGACTGACTGAGAAAATGACCCAGAGTGAGACAGACAGAGTAAATAGATGGATATAGTGAGACAACTGAAGGCTGAGACAGAGAGTGAGACAGACACAAATAGAGTGAGATGTAGATATAGTGAGACAGGTCAAGGGTGAGACAGATGTCTCACCCTTGACCTGTCTCACTGTGTCCACCTGTTAGTCTCTTTGAATGTTCCTCTCTAGACAGACACAAAGAGAGTAACAGATAGATAAAGTGAGACAGGTCAAGGGTAAGACAGAGAGTGAGACAGGCTGAGAGTGAGACAGAGATTTGGCTAAAATGTAGCAGTTTGGATGATGCTAATCAATGGAAATAAACATAGTAAATCATGTTTGACTTCAATAACGAACACGGTGCACAGGTTTGATTGTGTGTGTGTGTTTGTGTGTTTGTGTGTGTCTCACTGCTTCTGGTTCTTCTGTCCTCATCAGATCTTCATACACATCATCACCTTCATCATCCTCTTCCTCCACACAGTCATAAAGATCATCATCTTCCTCCACCGTATCACTGCGTCACAGAACGACAATCAGCACAACAACACAAACACACACACAAACATGCACACACAACTCACTCGATCTGGTCTGAAAGGCCGGTGTAAATATCATCATCTCCAATACACGCTTCATCTGGAAAAGGCCTGCAGTGGGAAACCAAAATGAGATTAGGAGGAATTTGTGTGTGTGTTGTGTATGGTGTGTGTGTTTGTGTGTTGTGTGTTACCGGAAGCCTCTCTGTATGGCCACTGATGTGTGCGACAGAATAGACAGCGTGTCAATCACCTACAACACAAACATCCATTAGAGTGACATCACAGTGACATCACAGGGCTCAGTTCACACTGCTATGTTCAGACCTTCCCGAAGTCTCGCACGTCAAACAGGTCGAAAGCCTCGAAGAGATCGTTTTTCTTCAGCCCGAATTTCTCCTGACACGAGCACAGGAACGTCCTGATGTTCTTCAGACACAAAAACTACACACACACACACTCGATGAATCAGAGACAGTGAGGGCAAAAACACGTCAGAAATGAGGAAACATTTAATCAGCAATGCACGCACACGCGCACACACATTCACACACACACACATTCACACACACACAAACACGCATATGTTGGGTTTCCATGTTTTATGGGGACAATCCATAGACACAATGATTTTTATACTGTACCAACTGTATATCTTATTCCCTCCCTCTAAACCACACAATCACACAACACTTTCTGCTCTTTTACATTTTCAAAAAGTTAATTCTGTTTGATTGATAAGCTTGTTTCCTCATGAGGACCAAACAATGTCCTTTGGTTTTACACTCACACACAGACTGTGTCACTAAATCTTCACATTCACAGACTGATAGAAACTGAAATAGACAAACAGCTTCAATGTGTGAACTTCATGTACTTCCTGAGTCACAGTCTTGTGCTCTCTCTCTCTCTCTCTCTCTCTCTCTCTCTCTCTCTCTCTCTCTGTCTCTCTCTCTCTCTCTCTCTCTCTCTCTCTCTCTCTCTCTGTGTCTCTCTCTCTCTCTCTCTCTCTCTCTCTCTCTCTCTCTCTCTCTCTCTCTCTCTCTCTCTCTCTCTGTGTGTGTGTGTGTGTGCGCGCTAGAGGAAGTCAAGGTTCAAACAGGGAAGTGCAATGCAATAAAGTTCATAAAATAACTGATGTAAACCCACAAGTATCATTACTGTACATCCAGAGCGAGCTTTGAGTGTATGTGTGTGTGCTTTAGGTCAGGAGCAGCTCTGATGATCAGATGTGAGAGTGAGTGTCTGCCGTACCTGAGACATCTGAGGCCGCAGGTTGATCTGTCGCAGGTTGACGGCCTGATGCAGGAGGTTGTTGAGCAGTTGACAGAGTAAAACTCCATCTCTCAGAGCATGAGCCAGGTCACACACCTGTCCAACACACACACACACACACACACATGAAGAAAGACATGAGGACAGACCTTTCTCCACACACACACACACACACACACACACACACTCACCTGTGCGCTGTCCCACGTCACTCTGTGATTGTCAGGAAGAACCCGACATTGAATCAACCAACCGGCACATTGTCTCCACAACTCCATCTCCAAAGCAGCCGAGAGAACGTCCAAGAAACGTCAATCTAACGCTAGAGCCGCCCTCACATGAGCAGATGACCAACAGCGGCCTAGAACCACCTCAACTCCAGCATGACCTCAATGTTCAGTAACAAACACAATCCGACTGCTGAAATCAGTGACCGTCCACACAAGTCACGTTTAAGACGACGAATGAGACGCAAGATCTCGGAGTAAATTGGTTGCACAAGATTAATCTCAACTCAACTAGAAACTCGATCAGAAATGACAATCAAAGGGTGTACGGTGCGACGAATGATGGCTTGATCCCAGCGTCCAGTGTTCTTGCTGTCATATCTGTGCGTTTTATTCTGTCGTTCTTGTGTCTGTGGTGCCTTTCTGCAGATCTGCAAAGAGGAGGAAACCTTTCAACTGCACACAACTTCCTCTTTCCTCAAACACACACGAGAACAATTACATGTAGATATATAAACCCCACATTTTGCAAGTCAAGTGTCAGATGTGTGTGTGTCGGTTTTCTATATGAGTGTGAATGTGAGTGTGAATGTGAGTGTGTGTGTGTGTGTGTGTGTGTGTGAGAGAGAGAGAGAGAGAGAGAGAGAGAAAATGTGCTGCTAACCACAGCATGTGCAGATGCATTGTTGCATGAAAATACAGACGCCTGCACACACACACACACACACACACACACACACTCACTGACTGTAGAACTGAAAACATTTTCAAGGTGATTTGATTATTTTCAAGAATATTTTGAATACAACAGTGTTCGGTCAGTGACACACTCGGGTCAGTTACAAAATAACACAATGTTGATAAAGTGTTAACACAATCTCACAGAAACTCTTCTATGAATTCACTCGACCTGGTTTGTATGTTTGAGGTCGGTGCAGGGGCGGACGTTCATGATGGCTCTTTCTGATAGTCACATTTTGTCCATAAGGTTCACATACAACAACCTTACACCTGATGATCCACCTTTACATTGACATTTATGCATTTAGCAGACACTTTGCATTATCCTATGCATTTTTTGTTTCTAAGTATGTGAAATCCCCTTTGATCGAACCTACGACCTTGTGTAGTCAACCAAATCTATTACCACTGAGCTACAGGAATGCGAGTCTCACTTCTAAGTAGGGTCACCACCACCCAACAAACCAAATGTGTGACAGTTCATTCGTTTGTGTGGGACGCCATTGAAAGGTAGCGCAAAACTGTGAGGAATTTTTAATAAAAAATTATATATTTAAAATATTAGTGATTTGTTATTTAGGCCATTACAAACACATTTAATGCATTGAAAAATGTTATATAACATGAAACTATTTTAATGGCGATTTCAGTGGTTCACTGTCTCTTTAAATTTTGAGCACAGATCAGAAAAACGGAACCCGTATGTGTGGATAGAGACCTGCGGCGTCAGTGTGACGCACATGATGAGTACGCCACCTGCTGCTGGAATGATGAAATCACATTAAAACACTCCATTGAGACATCTTCTGTAAACTGGTCTGTGAACAACTGGTTAAAAACCCCTTTAGACCAGTTGTTTCAAACTAGTTTGTGACTGGTTTCTGAGTCACTCGACGCTTTGTGCGGCGCGTTTACCCCGATCTTTATTTAGCAATTAAAGCAAATCATTTCAACTTGTTAAATGTTTTTTTGAGTACAAGCGAAAATAACACAAGACTCATAAAATGGCAACTCTGGAACGCATCAATGATAACCGCATCCATATGCTTTAGACAAATGTGACATACAGTATATGATATATTTATTATAATTCATCAATCAGTGGAAGTGAACCTATGACATCCAGTTGTTTTCACAATCGCAGCTCTTTTATCTGCTGTTTGTCTTCACTCATCTAAAACTGTCTGTTTTCCTCAGAATCACTGAATGTGTCTCGACTTGCAAACTGTAGCAATAACTTAAGCTTCCTGCGCTGTGATTGGCTGAGATATGACGGCTGGTGAAGCAGCCAATCAGAAAACAGCGCCCCAGGTTCCAACAGCAACAGCCGCTCAGAATGAAACGCCAGACAGTTAAGATAGAGAGATAGAGAGAGAGACACAGAGAGCGAGAGTGAGAGAGAGAGAGAGAGAGAGAGAGAGAGAGAGAGAGAGATGACATGAGTTAACACAGAATATAGTAAAGAAGCTTTAATGAAGACATAGAGAGAGAGAAAATGAGCGGAGAACAGAAACAGAAGATTTGAAGAAGTGTTTGACAGGTATGACACATCTTGTGTGTGTGTGTGTGTGTGTGTGTTTGTGTGCGCGCTTGCGTGTGTGAAAGAAATGCGTCATCGAAAACTTGATTCTGAGACATATATGAAGCATAAAGTACATGAGAAAATGTTTCTGGAGAGTTGACATAACTTATGCAAATCTCTCTCTCTCTCTCTCTCTCTCTGGTCTGTGAGCTGTAGATGTAACATCATGAGTAATCATTCTATTGCTCAGTTGTTGAGATTGATCGGACTGCCTCAGTACATCAGTTTACTTGAGAGACACTGTTACGGTCTGGAGGTAACACACCACCCTCACATGTTTTCCTATCATATACATCTTTCCTGTGGGTCAGTGGTTAGAGCCTGACGCTAGAAACGCCAAGGTCAAGGGTTCGATCCCACAAGATTGTACATAGTTCGAAACAAATATACAATGTAATGTTAATCCATTTGAATAAAAGCATCTGTCAAATGCGTAAATGTTTTGAGCATAAGTAGATAAACAAGCAGTGCTGAAAACTCATCACTTTACCACACGGTGAAAAACGATTCTGTGTCATAGTAGATTTCATAAAATGAATTGAGTGAAATTTACTTAATAAAAGTGTGTTATTGTTTTTTAACCAAAATTTGAGTTAAAATGAATTCCTAACGCATAAATTATTAAGTGAATTCAACTTAAACTTGTTTAAAGAATCTTTACTTAATTATTTTGAGGTGGGACTACATGAATTCTTTAAGTTAATGTCCCTCACCGAGCACTGATTTAGAGTTCCCAGCATGCTTTACATGCAACAGCATTAGGAGAGTAATTTTTATGGAATAGTGTTATTTTATGACCTTTACAATAAAATGAAAGACTTGATTTGTTGAAAATGTGTTTATTGTTAAGTTGTCTTTGAGATTTACTGTAGTTTACTGTATTTTTGAGTTTTGTGGTTACCAGCGTTCAGAAGAACTGGGCCTGGGCTCAGGTTATGGGACAGCTTTCAAAGTCAGTTCTTCACTCAGTGACAGAACTGGTGCTAATGTCAGAAGTGTGGGATAACTCTCAGCTTACATCATATATATGTTGTGTACAATAATAAATGTTAAAATGAAGAATATAAAGATCAAGAAGTTAATTCTATGCTCAAATTAATATTTCTTCTTGATTTGTAAAAGTTTATCATGTGACGTGTTTAAATATATTTTGTTCGTTCATGGTATATTGCATTAAAAATAAGCTTTAAAAGTACCATTGTTACCATAACTTTTAGTGCACGATAAAAAAAAAGGGATATTATGTGGAACAATTTATACAATTTTCTCTGTGTGTGTGTGTGTTTAAAGGGTCTCCTGTACGTAACTGAAGATGATCTGAGACTGATGGGGGTAGAGGATCCAGATCACATAACAACCATCATAACCTATTTGAAGAAACAACAACCGAAAACACAACCAGACACAAGTAAACACATACACAAACACACACACATACAAACACACACACACGACAGACAGTTAAAGTGTAGTGTGTGTGTCTCATCCTCAGAGAGTAACAGCACAGGCAGAATAAGCCGGAAGTTCTCTCTGACATCATCACTCGACCTGGTCAAGCCCACCGCCACCCTTTTCCGTCAAAGCATCGTGCCGCGACTGCGTCGTCGAGACTACAAAGGCTCCACCCCCTGTCTCCGGCTCCCCCCTGAAATCCATGAGGAAGACCACGCCCCCTCCGGCAAGCACAGGTTTGTAATTTTCCATTTGAACAGAATCCAAAGTCAACTCTCACTGGTCACCAGTGTTGGGTAAGTTGCTCTGAAAAAGTAATGAATTACTAGTTACTAATAACATATCCAATGTAATTAGATGACTGTGAAATGACTCTCTCCAAAAAGTATTCAATGACTTATTACTCATTACTTTCTATATCCTACATCAACCTTGATTTGTTAAGGCAGTGGTTCCCAGCCTGGGGTCCGTGACCCCCTTAGGGGGACGCCAGAGTTCACAGAAGGGGTGCGGGAGCTGACATACATTAAGGTTAAATAAAGATTCATAAAAATGTTCCACTAATCATTTTATATAAAAATCATGTGCTTACAATGCCAAGATAATGCAGTCAAAAATAGTTATATCTTATATAAAATAATTATTTCAATTTCCGGCTCCATCAGCAGACACCACACAGGGCTTTGCGGTAGCTGGAAGCACTGTCATTGACTGTTAACGCTATTGGACATAGCGTTAACATGAGAATTGTCCTCTGTCAGGCGTCAACGTTCGTGTCACCATAAAAATCCATCCATTTTCTACCGCTTATCCGGGGCCGGGTCTCGGGGGCAGCAGTCTAAGCAGGGATGCCCAGACTTCCCTCTCCCTAGACACTTCCTCCAGCTCTTCCGGGGGGACACCGAGGCGTTCCCAGGCCAGCCGGGAGACATAGTCCCTCCAGTGTGTCCTAGGTCTTCCCCCGGGTCTCCTCCCGGTGGGACATGCCCGGAACACCTTCCCGGGAAGACGTCCAGGGGGCACCCGGAAAAGATGCCCGAGCCACCTCAGCTGGCCCCTCTCCATGTGGAGGAGCAGCGGATCTACTCTGAGCTCCTCCCGAGTGACCGAGCTTCTCACCCTGCCTCTAAGGGATCGCCCAGCTACCCTGCGGAGAAAGCTCATTTCGGCCGCCTGTATCCGGGATCTTGTCCTTTCGGTCATGACCCACAGCTCATGACCATAGGTGAGAGTAGGAACGTAGATTGACCGGTAAATCGAGAGCTTCGCCTAGCGGCTCAGCTCCTTCTTCACCATGACAGACCGGTACAGTAACCGCATTACTGCAGAAGCTGCACCGATCCGTCTGTCCATCTCCCGTTCCATCCTTCCCTCACGCGTGAACAAGACTCCCAGATACTTGAACTCCTCCACTTGAGGCAGGGACTCTCCACCCACCTGAAGTGGGCAAGCCACCCTTTTCCGACTGAGAACCATGGCCTCAGATTTGGAGGTGCTGATTCTCATCCCAGCCGCTTCACACTCAGCTGCAAACCGTCCCAGTGCATTCTGAAGGTCCTGGTCTGATGGGGCCAGCACGACGACATCATCCGCAAAGAGCAGAGATGAAATCATGTGGTCCCCAAACCCGACGCCTTCCGGCCCCTGGCTGCGCCTAGAAATTCTGTCCATAAAAACAGAACCGGTGACAAAGGGCAGCCCTGCCGGAGTCCAACATGCACCGGGAACAAGTCTGACTTACTGCCGGCAATGCGAACCAAGCTCCTGCTCCGGTCGTACAGGGACCGGATAGTCCTTAGCAAAGGGTCCCGAGTCCCATACTCCCAGAGCACCCTCAACAAGATGCCGCGAGGGACACAGTCGAATGCCTTCTCCAAATCCACAAAACACATGTGGATTGGTTGGGCAAAATCCCATGCACCCTCCAGCACCCTGGTGAGGGTATAGAGCTGGTCCAGTGTTCCACGACCGGGACGAAAACCACACTGTTCCTCCTGAATCCGAGATTCTACCATCGGCCGGATTCTCCTCTCCAGTACCCTGGCATAGACTTTCCCGGGGAGGCTGAGAAGTGTGATCCCCGATAGTTGGAGCACACCCTCCGGTCCCCCTTCTTGAAAAGAGGGACCACCACCCCAGTCCAAAGGCACTGTCCCCGACCGCCACACGGTGCTGCAGAGGCGTGTCAGCCAAGACAGCCCCACAACATCCAGAGACTTGAGGTACTCAGGGCGGATCTCATCCACCCCTGGAGCCCTGCCACTAAAAAGTCACAAGGAAAAATAGCAGAGAAACGTTTTAACACAGTTCCAAGTATAAGGAAGCAACTTTTAATAAAATAAACAAACCACAAAACAAAAGTAAAATGCTCCCTCACGGTCGACTGCCAGCCACACAAACATAATAAAACATAACGAAAAATCCAGGCCTGGTCCTCTCTCATCATACAATCCTGTCGCTCGTCCTTTTATGCTTCCGATCTCCTCCTTGATAGACGCGAGACTGGTGCAATGTGCAGCTGACACTAAACACTCGCGTTCCCTCACGGCTCTAACCTGAACATTTGTTTGAGTATTCAAGTAAAAATGTCATAAAATCTTTTAAATTACTCATCTTAACCATTTAATTTAATTTATGATTAAATGATTTCATTTCATTTATTTATATTAACTATCTATATATGTGAGTGTGAGTAGCAATTATGTGTGTACACACACACACACACACATATATGGGTTGGGGGCTCCGATTGTCACATATGTACATGGGGGGGCCTAAGGAAAAAAGGCTGGGAACCACTGAGTTAAGTGATTCAAAGATAGACATGAAACGGCTCTTTTAATTCATTCAAATACATAATATAAAACTACATCAATTGTTCTTATTAACTGAACAAAGTTTACAAATGTGAGAAAAACATTAAAGCATACGACTTGATGTCATTTTCACTTTTTAATATATGACACACTAATAGGTTCAACTACATCAGAAGCAACTGTAATGAAATTAAATGAAGAAATAAGAGTACTCCCTTACTTTACTTTTTCAAGTGAAAAGTGATTCAATTACAGGATTTAATTACTTAGTAACTATTGACACCCAACACTGCCGATGATCTAAAGACACAAACGCACGCTTTCACAATCTGCTGAGGGATAATAATCAAACAACATTTAAAAAAAGTGATTTTCAACATTATTCACGAAAGGATTTGCATATTCATGTCAAAAATAAATGATACAGAGGTATTTATGAAAACTATCTTCATCATTGTTCTCTTAAAATATTGCTTTTGTTTAATTTTAAAACAAAACGTATACACTTTTACATGATTAAAGTACACCTCAACAGATTTTCACTCATGAAATGAGATTGACGACTGGCCACATATAAGATATATTAACCGATATAAATAAACAAACGCAGCTTCATGGCCACCTAAGATTTGATCAGGATGACGGTTTATTATGAATCTGACTGGAAATGAAGTCAAGCGAACAGAGTAACAATGAGCCATGTAATGACAGACAACTAAATCCTTGGATTTGACGAATCCTCAGACGGGTTAGGGGCTTTAAAAGATTTGGAAGAATTTTACTGGATACCTTCAGGACAATCTGAATAGCCTCAGATGTGTTGACAGGTTTTTTGTAGATCAATAGAAAGCAAACAGATCTTTATGTTGGCTGAGTTTGAGGGGTGTTGACATAGCAGTCAACCAGCATCCAGCAGAAGAACTTCATCAATCCACTCAAGTGAAATGCGTTTTGATTGTGTTGTATTTTGTTCACTGCATTCTTTTATACTTCAATTTAAGTCCCACGTGAAACGTGTAGTAAACTGCACTTTAATATGGTGAATTCGGGTTCGTTTGGGACACTTTCTGTCAGTGTTCTCATTTACATGAATTCCTGGAATATTTCTAAGGTTTAGGAATGTTGCCAGAGTTACTAGTAATACCGTAGAATACTATTTCTTACGTCATGTCTTGATGACTTCACTGATCTTGACCTGAAGTGAAAGATGTGACTCACACTTACTTTTTGATTTGAACTTATCGCGTCTTCGCGTGAACGCGCATGCGGAGTGAACGCGGCTGATAAGAGCGTCTTGCGCAACTCTGGTGAAAGGGGCGTCGGCGCGATCAAGCCGCCACAGGTCTCGAGCGCCAGCGCGTTTCACTGCCCGCGAGCGACAGAAAGGTGAGCGAGCGCGGTATGTGAGGAATGCGCTCGAGCGGCGCGGCGCCGTGCGCAGGAGGACGTGCGCGAACTCGTCAGCTGTGAGCTCCGATCCGTCTTGAGTTGAGAGAGATCGTGAAGTTTGGTCTCGAGCGGAAGATCTTCAACATGATCTCGCGCTGAGGAACATCTCCACACGTTCAGTTTGTGATTTTACAGGTAAGGTTCTGTGGCTGCTGCTGTTAATAATGATCCCGCTGTTTATGATGGGATGTCAGACCTTTGGTCTGTACTGAGATCTCATACTGAGGTGTTGTTTGAACGGTTCGCGTGCTGCTGTAAGCTGACGGTATACCGCTTCTGATCGGACACACGATCAAATCTGAAATCAGTTTAGTTTTAGTTGAAAACTCCTGTTGTATACTTCAACAAAGTATAGTAAGTTTTATAACATATTACTGTAATGTAAATTACACTATTCTGCAGTAAAATAATTGCAGTAAATATACTTTCAAAAATACTACAGGCTAGATTCTAGTAATATTAGTGCAGTTCACTTCAGTAAATACTATCCCAGTAAATTATTTTTAATGTACTTACATTTAAAAATGTATTTATGAAATACTATGGCGTGATCCATGCTCTGTATTTTTTCCATCCAAGCAATATCCGACTCTGTTTTCAGTCTCATAATATAATTGAGTAAAAGTAAAAATCCTATTATCAATTGCTGTTTATCGCATAAAACTATCACCGTATAAAACTTTCCAATGCAGAGTGGCGTAAAAGCCGCATCATGAACTCAGAATCAATAAAACGATACATATTAGCCATGATTTTACTAAAGTAACCGTAGTAAAACCATATTAACCACAAATGTACTATTTTCTGGAAACATACCCATTGTTAAACCATACATCCATATTTGCACTTGTACTATAATCAAATCGAGGTAAATTGAGCTAAATGTGAGTTTGAGTGTTTTGGAGGGGCAGAACTGGCCTTGTGTCCAGCAGGTCAGGAAGAGCCCATCATATCCGTTTCCATGACAACCCATCTCAGGACATTCCCTGATGTCCACCGGACACAATGAGCGGGAAGGAAACGCCATTAAAACTCGCCTGAACAGATCACGTATGAAATGATTTTAACACACGTGCTGCTTACACGAGTCACTCACAGAATCAACATCACTTACATTTGTTCATCATGTACTTGTGCTACTGTTCTGAACCTCTAGACATAACTTTGACCATCACTTATAAATGTGACACAATGCTGAACTTTTGTAAATGACCGCACTGTGAAAACATGTTTGGTCGGAGGATTAGTAAATAAAATAAAAAGTCAAATGAAAAGTGTTGACTGCATGAAACCAGAAGTCAGCTCAGCTTAGATCAGATAGAAATGTAGTGGAAAAAAGCACAGGTTGAAAGTAAATCATTAATCTTTGTAGCGTATTGGTGATATGTACGTCCTGATGTGTGTTTTGTTTCAGCCGGAGGAAGAGCGTGTCAGCCTTCATCAGTCAGGTGAGTGTTTTCATCTCCACACGAAACACAACATTCGCATGCTGACAAGAAAACGTTTTATTAATGTTATAAATGACATAACACTAACGCTGAGAAAACGCTCTTGTAACGTAACTGCACAAATGTTTGTGATGAGCTTGAGAGAATGTCTGAGAGCGGCTTTCATCTAATTGAGACGTATTAATAGGGATGCAACACTACACCTCACCCACGGTTCAGATCGTACCTCGTGTTTTTACCCAGGGTTCGGTTACATTCTGATAGCTTGGCACATTAAATGTTTTTTCATTATTTTTTGCTAATGTAACAGAAACAGTAAAAAGTGAAGAAGGGAAAAAAACAAATTTATTGCACTTATCCTTATTTTACTTGAGTTGTTTTATTATCTTTAAGGGGTGAAGGGGTAGGCTGAACTAAAGCACATTATCAACAAAACACAGACATCAGTTTCACTCACCGCATGAGGTTCATGTCCGGCATCTTTTAACGCTGTGAAGGCTCCATATATCAGTTTCAAACCATCCACAGTTTATATAACATTCATCACCCAAATGCAGCGAACAAACAAATACCTGAATTTCGCGAACATATGCGCTCTCTCTCTGTTTCTCTCCTGCACACAAGTGAAAGTGATGTCTGCGCATGCTCCTGCTCTCCATGCTGCCGCATGCTTTTCCGGGAAAATTGTCCAATAAAGGACTAAGATAAATCGTAACGAAATATGTCACGGTATGCACAGATGAACCCAAGCGCAAGGCAGCAATGCAGATGAGAATAACAAAACCTTATTAGAAACACAAAACAAAGACCCACAATGGGGTAAAATTGAACAAACAAGATAAACTAGAGAGGACTGACTGACACTAAACTGAACTACACATCACTTTACATAAGCTGAACTTAAACACTTACTAGGATAAGAAAGGAACAATGAAAAGCAGGAACAATGAGGACAGGCAATAACTCAAAATTACTAGACAAGAGCTACAAGCGAGCATCAAAGGTACATGAATTGCAAGGACTACGAAGTACACACAGCTACAAGCAAACAAGCACAAGTAACGAACCAGCACAGGACAATGAAACATGAGAGGTATAAATAGGGAGACAAACACAGGATAATTAATAGGGACCAGGTGAAACAGATGAAACACTAAGGGGAAGCTAATGAGACGGAAAGGGCGGGAAACACAGACGAGACTCGGGGAGAGTATGGAAGGCCAAAAGATCCAAAATGTCTCTCCCCACATGAAACAGGGGATTCTGTTTTGGTTATGCCTCAAGACCAGGAAATAGTCAACCAAGATTGGCAGAGCCGTGACAGAAATAGTTGTATATGTTTGAAAAAAACTTTCCGAAAGTTGACCATGTTAAGCATGAGAAGACAACACATTTAACATTTTAAAGAAGTCAGAATGCATGAAACAGCGTTGCACCACACATTTAAGCAAAAATTGACAAATTCCTGGTGTATTGAATAAATGTAAAGATTTACACTGGCAGCTCACAGCAGTTCTTGGTTTAGCTACTGTTCATCAACATGCCAGTAAAATAGGCTTCTTGAAGAGGTTTTGCACATAAGAGTATTTAAGCATCAGAGTATTTAAGCTAACGTAATGCAAACCTGCGATTGCTGTAATGGGAGTAAACAAACGCACGGTGCTTGTTGAAAATTGCCGCTCAATGGGCAAGGCCAAAGATATGCAGGGTGCGCCACTGCCATTGCAATAAATTGAAAGAAATGCAACGCTAAATAGCTGCCCTGAGAGCCTCTTGCTATGACAGTATTAACTGTCCGAAAGGCCGTATGGCATACTGCTGTAGAGAAACTCTCTCTGCGTGTGTGCTGGGTTTGAAACACATGGAATACATGTGCCTAATTCAGACATTCACTTTGGAAGGGCTTGACATTAAGCATTGTCATGTGGTTGTCCTTTATACAAGAACATTTGTCATTCACTTATTCAGAGATTAAAAAATGTTTAATTTGAATTAAACTATAATATAATATAATCAATATAATTGTTAATTGTTGGATTTAGATTTGTCAAGTTTGCTTTAAGCATTTTAACTAGTTGTCACGGATCGGTATGAGACAGAACCTAAGTGCGGTAAACTTAAAGATTTTTATTAAATAAAACAAAACAAAACCCACGATGGGGAAAACATGGTACAAACTCAAAACAAAGAATCCAACCAAAAACTTCCTGCAAGGGGGACAAAATAAACTAGGCAAAAACCGGTAATCCAAATGATAAATCCACGACACGAAATGGCACTGTGAACAGGAACAGAGTTATCCATAGACAACAGGTAAAGACCATAACAAAACCACACAGGACAGAGAACAAAGGGGCATTAAGTAGGGAACAACTAACGAGGGATAATTACAAAAGGGAGGTGACAGGCAGGTGACGGGGATTAAACACTAAGGGCATGATTACGGGAGACAGGAGGTCGGGGCTGAGTTGCATAACAGGAGGACATGCGGCGAAAAAGAGACAACAAAAGCCACGAGTCTCCACACATAACACATCAGAACCCGAAAGACATATTACTGTCACAACTCTGTCCAGGGAGTGAGAAGACTCATGACAGGAAGGACAGAGTCCTGACACTAGTGTCCGCTTTTGCCACCTGAATTTGGTTATCGGCCTTCTCTCTGTTACTGCTAAAAACAAAGGCATCAGTTGTGTTGAGCCTGTAAGTTACACATAGCGCTGGTGCTACAGAGGTTTAAAGTTTGGTATCGCAGGTCATACAGTAGGAGCATAAGTATAAATCGTCTGTTGTCATCAGTTCTGTGTTTTTCCTTTGTTACTATACAATAGTGGCATATTTACCCACACAAATTACTGTAGTATACTGTAGTGTTTACTATAGTAAACTGCAGTAAAATGTTCAGAAACTAGAGTGTTTTTTAACTTAACTATAGTATAAGCTGTTTATCAATTTACTAAAGGGCACTAGAATTTTCAATGGCAAATACTATGATACACTACAGTATTTTTTTGTATGAGTGTTCAATTTAACGGGACTTTTATTTTTGACGGGTCGTCGGGAAGATGCTTGAGTTTTTGTGGGTTTGATGATAGCTTCACTCAAACAGTAAAATGCTCGTAAAATAAACTTTCAGAGAAACTCCAGAGATGAAGTTCATGGGTTCGACTATCACTTGTGTGGATGTTCAACTGTGCACACATTTTAATCAGAACAGCCAGATGACATTTACAAGACAGGATTCCGCCTCCGCATCTAGTTACATGGACTCAGTGCGGCTGCGCCATTGATTATTGTCACACAAAAAAGAACGACCACGACAAACACACTTCACCCAAACACGCAGCTGTGTCTAATGCCATTCTTCTTATTCTACATATACGTCGCACTGTTGTTATTTTTTTCTAGTAACTTGGGTGGGGCAAGTACAATTCTCTCTCACTTGCCCATACTTTGGTACAGCGAGATACAATAAAGCTGCTAGATTCACTTGCATGTATTGAATCGTGGATGCCGTACCGAACGCTTCAATATTATATTGAGAATTGTGGCATCCCTACTCAAGAGATCTGTTGTTTTTGAGCGTGTTGGTCTAATGATGATGTGTGTTGAGATATTTGTACCTCAGGAGGATTTTATCCTGTCTTCTGTATTGTTAATGTTTGTGAAGGTGTTCTCGGGTCTGAAGGACATGGACTCTCTGAAGAAAGAGCTGGAGGAGGAACTGAAGCTGAGCTCTGAAGATCTCAGGAGTCACGCCTGGTATCACGGACAGCTGTTGCGTGAGGTCTGACTCTCATCACACACGCTGAACACACACAAAAACATTCTTAAGCATCTTCATGCAGATCCACAGACCTGGTTGCTGAAATAATCAACGGTATTGACTGTGTGTAGGGGGCGGAGCAGCTGTTGTGTAGAGATGGTGATTTTCTGGTGCGTGACTCCAGCTCGTGTGCGGGCGAGAACGTACTCAGCTGCATGTGGAAGAATCAACACATGCACTTTAAAGTCATACGAGTTGTGTTGAGACCCAAACAGGTGAGCGTCCGCTGTTGTGTTCATCGGTGGGTTAAACACAAGAGTTGTGTTGAGCGTGTGTGTGTGTGTGTGTAGGGTTACTCTCGAGAGCTGTTTCAGTTCGAGAACGATCAGTTCAACAACATACCTGCCTTAATCCGGTTTCATGTTGGTGGACGGCGGCCGGTCTCAAACTCTACAGGGGCCATTATTTTTCATCCAGTCACGCGCACCCTTCCGCTACGCATCATCAGTGAGCGCCTGGCCGCGAGATCGGTCAGCACATCTGATTTGTCGAGAGGTCCGAGCAAGAGGCGGAGTCTGAGCTCTTCTCAGAAAGACATGCTACTGGTCAACAACCTGCTCAGGTAAACACAAACACACACAAAGACTGTATAGTGAATATGAATGTGTGTACGGTTGTCATAGTAACGTGTTGTGTGTGAAAGGAGTGGGAGTCAGCCGGCTAACCTGGAGACAGTGGGTAGACCATCACTGCAATCAGCACAATCTGACAGCAACCTCCGTATAGGTACACACACACACACACGGAAACATACACTCACACACTGGTACAAACACACACACACACGAAAACATACACTCACACACTGGTACAAACACACACACACACATCTTGTGTTGCAGGTGTACCTCAGAAGTGTCTGTCACACGAGTCCAGCCCCGCCCCCATCTTGCCGGTGTTCCGCACAGGAAGTGAACCTCTGCTCAGCCCGGCCACTTCCTGTAGAGCATCTTCACCCAGCCAATGGTGTCTTGGCGGCTCCCCTCTCCTTGGCTCTGACGGACAGCTGCACTCCCGAGCTCCGCCCAAACCGCTGAGAATCTCCATCCTGGTGTCTCCGGCATCATCGGGCGAGCAGGAGACGGACTCTGTCGGTCTGTACGGTGAGCTGGTGCCTCAGGTGAGACTTCACGACTCAATGCCTTAATGAAGAACGGGAAACAGATGATGTTAAACAAAGCACTGATGTCACGCAGGTCCCTGTCACCATGCTGCCCAAAGGTCACGCTGCTCGTCTCCGTGCTCAGGAGAAATGGACCAGCCGCGCTCGGATCACGGAAACCAGCTTCGGCTTCCTGGAGGCGCAGAAACTGGAGGAGGAGCAGAGCGAGAGCGCAGCGGGGGAGAGAGACTGGCAGTTTGAGCGGCCGCAGACGGAGACCACCTCCTGCTTCCGCCTGGATGAGTTTCGCTCGCTGCTGCTGCCGGAGAACAACCGTCCGCTGGATCATAGCACGCTGGCGCGGGTCAAAGAGCTGCTGACGCGCACCGATGCCCGCACCACCGCCCTGCACATGCTCAGCGTCAACTGTCAGGTACAACACGCAACGTTTCAACAACACCACGGTCATCAGTCCCGCCTCACCCTCTCTCTCTCAGGTGGCTCGTATCACGGGGGTGACAGCCGAACAGAAGAGGATGATGGGAGTCGAAACGGGTCTGGAGCTCATAACTCTACCGCATGGAGGTCAGCTGAGACAAGACCTGCTGGAGAGGTGCGTGTCATAGTGATGTCATGATGCGATGTCGTTGATAGGCTGATGATGTCACATGACTTTCTTGTCAGGCACCACGTTTTGGCTCTGGGTATGGCGGTGGATCTTCTGGGCTGTACGGGATCGGTGGGTCAGAGGGTGACTGTGCTGCACAAGATCATCCAGCTGGCGCAGGAGCTGCGTGACACGACGCAAGACCTGTATGCATTCTCTGCTGTCATGAAGGCCCTGGAGCTGCCGCAGGTACACAGTCTCATCTGAATGCATTTCCAAATCACATATGACCTCTCAGAGGAGATGAAGAGATCATTTCCCGACCCTGTTCCTGGAGACACACCCCCACACATCTGACACACCCGTTTCCTCTCTTGATGTGTGTATGAACAGGCTGATGTGATGAATCACGTGTTTAATTAAAGCAGACATCTGAAAAGTGATGTGTCTCTACCAACAAGGTTGGGAAACACTGCTCAATGGTATCTTCTCTTTGGACAAATGTGCCGAGACATGTGTATGAGATCATACAAATAGATGTGTGTGTGTGTGTGTGTGTGTGTATGTATGTGTGTGCGTGTGAAGGTGGTGAGGCTGGAGATGACGTGGAGAGCGTTGAGGAGGAGTCACACTGACAGCGCCGTGCAGTTTGAAAAGAGTCTCAAACCCTTCATGAAATCCCTTCAGGAGGGAGACGGTGAGCGTGTGTGGATCACAGTGTGTGTTATGTTTGTGTAGTTAACAGTGAGTGTCGTGAAATACACAGAGAGAAAGAACCCAATTGTGGCAGCGGGGAAGACTTTCATAATAAATACAAACAAAGCAAAAACCCACGTTGGGGAAAACAAGAAACGATAACAGGGAAACACAGGAACGTAACTGACTACACTAAACTAACATTGACTGAATACAACACTTGACATGACTACAATAAACTAACACTAAACTAGACTTACTTACTAACTTACTTGACTACAGGAAATATCATCCACAGAGGAATATTCACAGAGGTATAACCACAATGAACGAGCACAGGACAAGAGATACGAGGTCAATATATAGGGAGATAAATCAAGAGGTGACAGGTGCAGGGCATGAACTAATTAACAATACTAATGAAGAGACGAAAGGTCAGGAACAGAGACAGGACCAGATAGAGCATATGGAAGACCAGAAGGGTCAAAATGTCTCCCTCCACATAAAACAAGGGATCCTGCCATGATGCTGCCACAAGACCAAGAAAGACATGACATGATGAGGCAGAATCACGACAGAGTGCAGACTGTTTACATGTATTTTCCAGTGTTTTGTGTGATTAGTTTCCAGTGTTTTGTGTGTTTAGTTTACAGTGTTTTGTGTGTTTAGTTTACAGTGTTTTGTTTGTTTAGAGTGTTGCAGTTGAGTGTGTTTAGTTTACAGTGTTTTGTTTGTTTAGAGTGTTGCAGTTGAGTGTATTTAGTTTACAATGTTTTGTGTGTTTAGTTTACAGTGTTTGTTTGTTTTGTTTACAGTGTTTTGTTTGTTTTGTTTACAGTGTTTTGTTTGTTTAGAGTGTTGCAGTTGAGTGTGTTTAGTTTACAGTGTTTTGTTTGTTTAGAGTGTTGCTGTTGAGTGTCACAGTGCTTTTGTTGTGTGTGTTATTAAGAGTCACAGTGTGTAGTTGACAGTTGTGTGTTTGTGTTTGTGTTGTAAACTCTGTCTTGTCCCATCTCTGATAGCACACATACATCTGTGAGACGTTTATCTGATATCTGCATTTACACCAGACGTATTTTTTGATCATTTGTTTGCAAATTGCTCATCTGCTTCACGTCTCTGATACGTCTTCTGTCAGATGTCATATTGATGTCTAGAAGATGTTTATGACTTCGAATGGATGTAAATCTGTATTTAGCAGATGTTTTCCAGATCTTTAGCAGACATCTAACAGACGTAACTGTGCCATCTGAGTTCCCCACATGCTTGAGTTTGTGTTGTGTGTACTTAACAGTGAGTAGTTGACAGTTGTGTGTGTGTGTGTGTGTGTGTTGTAGACTCTGTGTTTTCGGGGCCGTTGTCTCTTCCTCACATGGTTCCTCTGTTGAGGTTGATGGAGGGAGAGGATTGTGTTGAATCTACAGACGAAGGTTGTCAGCTTCTCTTTAATCTGCTGCAGTCAGCACGCAACGCAGCTTTAAACGCCAGCGACTACACACAACATGCTAACAGCCTCCTGTCAGGTACACACATCCACACACAACATGCATACAGCTAGCAATCTGATTGGATGACTGACCTGTCACTTTCTGCCAGCAGGTGGCTGGGAGTCAATCCCCGAGCTGCTGGAGGTGTTTCAGACGGAGTTCGCTCTGCGCCTCTTCTGGGGTGAAACCGGCGCCAAGACTGAACGCAAGGAGCGCTACGCCAAATTCGACAGGATCCTCACTGTCCTCTCCAACAAGCTGGAACCTGATGAAATGTCTAAAGTTTGACGTCAAGTCTGATGTGCTGACAGAAACAGAACTGAAGCATTCAATCCTCGATTATTTGAGTTTTAATGTTGATCAAACCTGCAGAACTCAGTGAGACTCACTTCAGCCGTGTGTGAGTGTGTAAAAAATCTTCTCACAAATGTATAAATCATCACTGTTCTTCACCTTTATGTGTATGTTTATATTCTGCATTCATATTTTACAAGTTTTTCCATGGTATGTGGAAAATACAGCGTTTATTAACCTTAAATCATGTTTACACATTGTATTACACCTAAAGCAAATAATAATAATCGTTTTAGTAGAATCAAGTGACCCCTTCAAAGTCCCCGTGAACCAGAAGCTGCAAACTTTGTTACTTCCATATGCATTTCCGAGTGACATGGAATTTTGAATGAGAAAAAATAGTGGCAGTGGCTTTCGTCTTTCTTTGCGATTTGATTGGATGTATAAAAACAGCCGTTGCATTTAGACTGAGAGTTGAAAGGGAGGAGTTAACGGATTCTCCGCCCAAGCCCTCTAAATTACATGGAATGAAGTACATTAACAGATTTTAACTGAAGATTTTGAGGACACAAATTTTACAAAGAGAATGACCCACATTGACAAACTATTTACAAAAAAAGCTGAAACATTTCATGAAAAAATAGGAATTGTCATTTTTAATATAACTGGGACTTTAGCAAACATATATAACCCGAAAATACCATAGTTTTATAGTTGGTGCTCTTGCACCGGTGAATGTGAACATGGTAACACCATGGTATAAAAATATTTCTGTGGGAGTATCCAAATACCAGAGTGTGTTGGTGTAAAAACTTGTGTGTCCTCGTCTAATGCAGTTTCTAGTTCTGAAATATCAAAAATGAAAGTCAACAGTGTATGATGTTCACAACAGTGTTTTTAATGATGGATGTTTCATCTTCAGCGCACACAGGCATCATAAAATTATAACCAACAGCACATCAGAATAATAACATCAGACTTGAGTTCTGTAAACCCTTCTGTCAACTGTGAGAAAATCTATATAACATCCCATTAGATCATTTGTTTACCTGAGAGACACTTCAGAATGATTTAAAGTGACAGTTCTGTCATCCTTTATTCCCTCTCATGTGTGTATGTGAGTCTTCCTTCGATGGAACACAAAAGAAGATATTTTGAGAAATGTCTCAGTGATTTTGTGTTCATACAGTGGAGTCAATGGAGTTCAGTGTTGCTGGATGATCAACATTCTTCAAAATATCTTCTGTTGTATTCTGAAGAAGATACAAACTCATACTGGATCGACATGACACAAGGGTGAATAAATGATGACTGAATTGTCATTTTTGGATGAATTATCCTTTTAATCCCATGCTGTTAATCCATCTTCCTGAAGAGTTCTAGACTGATTGACTGTTATTGGTTCTACAGTCTGTGTCTGATCATGTTGAAGGTTGAATCAGATGGTCTGGATGTAGGAGGCAGGCACATATCCTGTGTCTCCGTTTGCCCTCTGAACTCTGACCCAGCCATCGCCCTGATCCTCCACCATTAACGTCAGCTGCTCGTCCTTCTGGATACACACAGCACCTTCATTGTCACCTGAAACACACAGGTGTCAAACATCTTTGTGGCTCTTACTGACTGTTTTGAGGATGATCCGCCAGTTAAAAGTAAAAAGTGAAATGACAAAAGGAATGTTGTGGTGAGCTCACCGTCATAGTTATAGAGCGCTTTACACTGACCGATGGGCACGTCGACAAAGTCCTCATCAAAACCAAACTCATAAATATTCTCATCGGATGGAGACATGCTGGAGCTGCTCGACACACAAACACACAGCGTGTTTAACTTCTACACAAACACCCACAAATCTCACAGTAATGTGTGTGAGACAAACCTGCTGTTATTGTGTGATCCTGATACACCGCCAGCTTCACTCAACTGTGCCTACACCAAAACACACACACACACACCTTGAAACACAATACACACATATATATGAACACATGAGTGTGTGTAATGTGAGTGTGTACCTGATATTTCTGGAGTTTTTCTTTCAGACCGGCAATGTTCTGAATGGTTTGTGTGATCTGAGGCTCAAGACTGGACGGATCTCCAAGCTTAGAATTCTGTTCATACACTCCCTTCATCTTATTCATAGCCTCACTGACAGAGAGAGAGAGAGAGCGTGAGAGAGACTTGACCTTGAAATTCATTCAATATTTAAGAAAGAAAAGGAAGGAAGGAAGTTATGAATGGAGATGTTAAATACTGTACAATAACTTCACACATGAGATAGAGAGACAGACAGAAAAAGACTGAGAGAAACAAAACTTGAATGTGATAAATATCAGTACAGTCGGGTGTAGTCGCGGAGACAGAGTCGGGTGTAGTCGCGGAGACAGAGTCGGGTGTAGTCGCGGAGACAGAGTCGGGTGTAGTCGCGGAGACAGAGTCGGGTGTAGTCGCGGAGACAGAGTCGGGTGTAGTCGCGGAGACAGAGTCGGGTGTAGTCGCGGAGACAGAGTCGGGTGTAGTCGCGGAGACAGAGTCGGGTGTAGTCGCGGAGACAGAGTCGGGTGTAGTCGCGGAGACAGAGTCGGGTGTAGTCGCGGAGACAGAGTCGGGTGTAGTCGCGGAGACAGAGTCGGGTGTAGTCGCGGAGACAGAGTCGGGTGTAGTCGCGGAGACAGAGTCGCGGAGACAGAGTCGGGTGTAGTCGCGGAGACAGAGTCGGGTGTAGTCGCGGAGACAGAGTCGGGTGTAGTCGCGGAGACAGAGTCGCGGAGACAGAGTCGGGTGTAGTCGCGGAGACAGAGTCGGGTGTAGTCGCGGAGACAGAGTCGGGTGTAGTCGCGGAGACAGAGTCGGGTGTAGTCGCGGAGACAGAGTCGCGGAGACAGAGTCGGGTGTAGTCGCGGAGACAGAGTCGGGTGTAGTCGCGGAGACAGAGTCGGGTGTAGTCGCGGAGACAGAGTCGGGTGTAGTCGCGGAGACAGAGTCGGGTGTAGTCGCGGAGACAGAGTCGGGTGTAGTCGCGGAGACAGAGTCGGGTGTAGTCGCGGAGACAGAGTCGGGTGTAGTCGCGGAGACAGAGTCGGGTGTAGTCGCGGAGACAGAGTCGGGTGTAGTCGCGGAGACAGAGTCGGGTGTAGTCGCGGAGACAGAGTCGGGTGTAGTCGCGGAGACAGAGTCGGGTGTAGTCGCGGAGACAGAGTCGCGGAGACAGAGTCGGGTGTAGTCGCGGAGACAGAGTCGCGGAGACAGAGTCGGGTGTAGTCGCGGAGACAGAGTCGGGTGTAGTCGCGGAGACAGAGTCGCGGAGACAGAGTCGGGTGTAGTCGCGGAGACAGAGTCGGGTGTAGTCGCGGAGACAGAGTCGGGTGTAGTCGCGGAGACAGAGTCGCGGAGACAGAGTCGGGTGTAGTCGCGGAGACAGAGTCGGGTGTAGTCGCGGAGACAGAGTCGGGTGTAGTCGCGGAGACAGAGTCGGGTGTAGTCGCGGAGACAGAGTCGGGTGTAGTCGCGGAGACAGAGTCGGGTGTAGTCGCGGAGACAGAGTCGGGTGTAGTCGCGGAGACAGAGTCGCGGAGACAGAGTCGGGTGTAGTCGCGGAGACAGAGTCGGGTGTAGTCGCGGAGACAGAGTCGGGTGTAGTCGCGGAGACAGAGTCGGGTGTAGTCGCGGAGACAGAGTCGGGTGTAGTCGCGGAGACAGAGTCGGGTGTAGTCGCGGAGACAGAGTCGGGTGTAGTGGCGGAGACAGAGTCGGGTGTAGTCGCGGAGACAGAGTCGGGTGTAGTCGCGGAGACAGAGTCGGGTGTAGTCGCGGAGACGTACCTCTGCTCCATCTCTTTCTGCAGTTCCCTGTTGATATTATCAATCTTGTCCTGCAGACGTTTCTTTCTCTGATCAGGAGGAAGATGAGTGAAGTCTTCCACTAACGGGGGCTACAAACACACACATTTATAATATAATGATACAAAAGATAATGATCACTTTAGTTTTAAACAGTGAATGAAGCTACAGACTGTACCATGTTTTTATCAGGAGACGTTATCTGAAAAACAAACACAAGTCAACTGTTAAACATGTTCTTCATTACGTCAATCAGATCCTTCTGTCGGCATGTTACTGGATTGTTTGTGACAGAATCAGTTCAGGAGTCTGGACGTGAACAATCATTAACAAACATGGACTTTGTGTTTATTATGGCCGACCAGTATAGTAAAGAATTATGGGCACAGCAATGTTTGAGTAGCGTCTATAAACCCTTAAAAACAATGTCTGTTCTGAGTCAAATGCAGAAGGTGTGATTTTGAAAAGAAAGACGTAACTTCACTGAACTCGTGTGAATGATGCATCATCTCTGTGAAATATCTTTCAGATGATGAAAGTAAATCTTCAACACAGACAGATGAAGAGGAAAACTTGATGATGTCAGAATGTGTGTACCTTGCTTTTCTTGTGGAATAACAGTTTGATACGAGCTTTGTGCAGCTGCGGTGTGTTCTCATTGCCAGTGGTTTTCACACTCTGACTGTAATCTTCAAACTCCACGTCAGCAGGGGGTGCTGCACCGCTTTTATACTGACCTATGAGTGCTGCCGTGTCCTGAACAAACACACACAAACTGTCATGACGCTCATTCACACACATACAGTAATGATCCATCAGTATGTGTGTGTGTTAGTGTGAACACACACATACACACCTGTTTCTCATTGATGTTCCTCCCCGCTGTGCTGATGGCATCTAAACACTTGATGATGTTGGGCAGGAGATTCTTCTCGGTCTCAGAGAACTGCATGTAACCGTCCGCCAGCATCCTGATCCTTCTCTCCTCCATGTTCTGCAGATTCTGTGATTGATAGGCAGTGGGCGGAGTCAGCAGACTGATGACAGTACACATGTGACATGTGGATGTAGACTCACTTTTAACAAGGAGGGAATCTCTGAGCGATAGAAGTTGTTCTGCTCATTGTTGTATTTTTGATGCTGCATGGCGTAATCCTTCTTACAACCCTCTGCCACGTGTGTGCGACTGTTTTCCTGCTGTTTGGCCTAAACACAAACACAACAAATATACACACATGACGCATCAAGTATAGTGTTTATGAGTGACAGACTGTTTGGACTTCAAGCTTGTGTGTGTGTGTGTGTGTGTGTGTGTGTGTGTTGTTAAGTGTGTGTTATTGTTGTGTAAGTGGTGTAGTTGTGTGTGCGTGTTGTGTTGGTTGGTGTGTGTGTGTGCGCGTGTGTATTGTAGTGTAGTGTAATGTGGTGTGTCTGCATGTGTTTGTGTAGTGTATTGTAGTGTGCATGTGTCCACACTGTGTGTAGTGTGTGTGTGTATGTGTCATGTTTGTATTTTGCAGTGTAGTGTAGTCTAGTGCGTGCATGCGTGCGTGCGTGCGTGTGTAGTGTAGTGAGTGTGTGTGTAGTGTATTGTGTATGTGTCATGTTTGTATTTTGCAGTGTAGTTTAGTCTAGTGTGTGCGTGCGTGCATAGTGTTGTGAGTGTGTGTGTCATGTTTGTTAATGTGCAGCAATTGTGTGTGTGTGTGTGTGTTGTGTACCTTGTCTACATCAGCTTTAGTTATGTTTGGTTCTTGTTGGATTCTCTCGGTCTGTTGGATGGCTTTCTCTGCTTCTCTCCATTCTTTCTCAAATCTTTTCTTAGTCTGAGCAGAGATCAAACACACACTCATCAAGACACTATGTGTACTAGAGATGCGCGGATGAGCTAAAATGTGACCCGCAACCACTGCTTCACATAAATAATCCACCCGCCACCCGCACTCACGTATAATTTTCTCTGATATAGATATCCGCACCCAATCTTCACTTTAATTACTCAAATTCTTTGTTTTGAGCATGATGTTATCAGCCAATCTCTGATGGTACAATAATACGCTGATTGTAAAAGGCTTTTGCAGGAACATTTATTTATAAAACAAAAGTTTATCTTTGGCCAGATTAGCCTACATTTTCTTAATAAAATAAACACAGGCTTTACTACCTTCAGACTTTGAATATCGCCGTTTCTGTCACTGCAACACACAAACGAATGACTGGATAACGGTACATTTTCTAGCACTGTCTATGTCTGCAAATGTTTAAATTTAATCCTTCGATTTAGCACACACATGATGCACCATATTCAAGGTCTTGTGGCTTTCATTTACACACACAATGCCTCACCGTCGTTGTATGGATACCCAGCACTTGATTCATCCTCATCAACAACTTCGCCAAAACGCTCACACACGGTACTTTTCTTTCTTTCTTTCCTTTTGTTTTGTTTTTAATTCTCCCACCCTCCCGGATCTGTTTCGCCTCGATTTCATCTTTAAGAAATGGACCCTCCTCTCTTCCGCCGGCACGCGCACATTTCTTTTAAAATAGTGTCTGCCTGATGAAAAATGCATTTAAAACACATTCGTATTTTTGGAGAAATTTAGTTAATATTTATATATGATCTCATCCACCCGCGACCCACCCGCACAGAGCAGAATGTATTTTTTTATTACCCGACCCACCGGACCCGCGGATCATCCGCAGCGCCCGTGGATTTAACCGCCATCCGCGCATCACTAGCGTGTACTGTGTACAGAGGTGGGTAGAGTAGCCAAAAATTGTCCTCAAGTAAAAGTACTGTTACTTCAGAATAATTGTACTCAAGTAAAAGTAAAAAGTAGTCATCCAAATAATTACTTGAGTAAGAGTAAAAAAGTGCTTGGTTAAAAAACTACTCAAGTACTGAGTAACTGTTGAGTAACGTCTGATTTATTTTTTAACAAGCATTCAATCAGACAGACAAAAATACAAAATAATAATGTTTAAGCAAATTATAGTTCATCAAATCAATAAAATTAATTAATTAATTACAAAATAGCTTAAATTAAAATAATCCAGTTCAATTCAAGTACTTAAAAAATAAAATAAATAAATATATTTGTTTTCCTTAAAATTTTATTTAAAGGTAACTTCAACACTTTGCAGTTTGAATGATGTCCTGCATAAACAAAATGATGGAAATGTTTATGTTTCCACTGTTCGATCTTGCCCACGCCTCATACACACACACACACACACACACACACACACACACACACACACACACACACACACACAAGTAAACACTTTGTGACTTTTCGATCGCGCCCACGCCATTCTCTCTCTCTCTCACACAACATACTAAAGCATTGCAATGCAAACGCAGCCTGCTTCAGAGCTAAAGCGGGACTACAGATTAAGTGTCCCTAAGGAACCCACGTATCTAACAGTAGTTCTGCATTATATTCATTAATTTGCACGCGAGTTTTATTTATTTGTATACCGTGTAAGTTATTCTCTGTGTAAGTTAAATGTATACACCGAACCCTGACGCCCATACCATTTCGGTTCAATACAAATACATGTACCGTTCCACACATAATATATATATAGGAAATGTTTAAAACATATGTAACCTAAAAGACAAACATTCGTGTATCCACAGCAAAAAAAACTTTACCGCTACATGTTTCCTCAAGTTAGATGTTGAGTTTTTGAATGCTGAAATGTCCGTTTGTTTTGGGAGACACAGAAGACACCGCATAATGTAGCTGCTGTTTCGCACTTTTACTAAGATAAACATGCTTTCACTATGAGGACAGCGGTGTTCCTCCTCGCCTGTGTCTGCATTGCCGATGGTTGATTCTTGTGACATTTTTGTTTTGCTACGACTGTAAACTAAACCGTCCCGCCGAACGCCGCTGAGATTGAGTATGGTCACGTGACGAGACTGCGTAACTACGTCTGATTGGTGAAACACAGTCACATGGTAGAGCCTTTGGCAGAAATCTCACCATCTGTCAAAGTAAAACAATGACGCGTAGAATATCAATAAGGTCAAAAGAAAAGTAACGAGCTTATTGTAGCCTAATGTAGCGGAGTAAGAGTACAGTTTCTTCTTCACAAATCTACTCAAGTAAAAGTAAAAAGTATAGTGATTTAAAACTACTCTTAGAAGTATAATTTTTTCAAAAACTACTCCGTAAATGTAACGGAGTAAATGTAACTCGTTACTACCCACCTCTGACTGTGTATATGTTACATCACATGTTGTGTTTATACATTCAATTCATTTCTATTACATCACATAACTGTTGATGTGTTGGCATAATGTCAACTTGAAGAACACTCCACACACTGGCGTCTTTTAGCTTTAACAACGATCTTCAACAAGTGTTTTGAGAAGCTGATCAGAGACTACATCTGCTCTGTGCTGCTGCCTCAGACCCTCTACACTTAACATATCGCACCGATGATGCTTTCACCCTACACACTGCGCTCTCCCACCTTGACAACAAGAACGCTTATGTGAGAATGCCGTTTAGACTACAGATCAGCCTTCAATACCATAGTGCCCTCCAAACTTGATTTGAAGTGCCAGGCTCTGGGTTTAAACAGATCTCCGTGTGACTGGATTCTGCACTTCCTGTCAGGCAGACGTCCAGTTGTCAGAATAGGAAACATTGATTCCTCCCCGCTGCCTCTCAACACTGGTGCTCCCCAGGGATGTGTCCTCGGCCCACTCCTCTACTCCCTAGATACACGACTGCATTGCCACACACAGCTCTAACGTCATCGTTAAGTTCGCAGATGACACGACAGTGATAGGCCTGATCACTAACAACCACGAGCCGGCCTACAGAGAGGAGGTTTGACACACTGGTGGAAAGGAAAACCTTCTTTTGCACAACAGCAACAAAAACAAGGAACATTCTGACTGGCTGCATTACCGCCTGGTATGGAAACAGCACAGCCGGTACCCTCAAACCCCTGCAGAGGGTTGTGCGAACTGCCCATCATGTTTGTGGTGATGAGCTTCCCTCTCTCCAGGACATCTACACCAGGCGGTGCATGATGGAACCCAGGAAGATCATCAGATTCCAGCCACCCGAATCACAGGCTTTCCTCCTTGCTGCCTTCGGGCAGAGGATACCGGAGCATCCGCTCCCGCACAAACCGGATGAAGGACCGCTTTTTTCATCAGGCTAGCAGACTGCTCAACATCCAAAACTCCACACGCTCACACTTCTTTTGACCACACACTACAGTTTCACGGACTAGAATAGATCATGCATTGCACCAATGCAATAACCATCCATCATCAAACTAATTACCTATATCTGTACTGTGTGTATATGGTTAATCCATAATACATAAACGTTCATGTGCACACCTGCATATCTAATGTGTGTGTTCAACATAATGTGTATATTCTGTCCATATGTGTATAATGTATATTGTCGTTTTTGTTCAGTCTGTCTATTTATACTTTGCACTACATACTGTCTGTAAAGTCACACAGTTGTCTGTACAACTGCATTCTACTTTGTATGGAGTACACACCCAAGACTTTCACTCAACACACGTGCTGATGAGACAATAAAAGTGAGTTGAGTCTTATTAAGAATTCTTCTAAAATTTATGCATTCATTCACTGTATATGTTTCACAAACACAAACATATATATTTATAAGTGCTTACAAGGTCAAGCTGTTTGAGCGAGCCTTCGAGGTTCTGCTGACACTTCTTGATTTCCAAGAAATACTAAAAAAAGACAAAGAAAGTTTTACAGTCAAGATATCACAGATATCAGATATCATATCATTTAAGAGTTAAATACAAACACAAACTCAAAAAAACTCGACATGATTCAGAGAAACATCAGTTATAGAGAGCATCTGAGATTCAGTGATGAAAACCACAGCATCACAACACAAACAAGCATGTACACACACAAACAAATAAAAACAATCACGCGCATGCGGACACACAAACAAACACACACGCGCACACACACACACACACACACACACAAACAAACAAACAAACAAGCACAGACACAAACACATACACACACACAAACAAACAAACAAGCACAGACACAAACACATACACACATACACACATACACACATACACACACACACACACAAACAAGCACAGACACAAACACATACACACACACAAACAAACAAACAAGCACAGACACAAACACATACACACATACACACACACACACACACAAACAAACAAACAAGCACAGACACAAACACATACACACATACACACACACACAAACAAACACACGCGCACACACACACACACACACACACACACAAACAAACAAACAAGCACAGACACAGACACAAACACACACACACACACACACACACAAACAAGCACAGACACAAACACATACACACAAACACACACACAGATTCAGCAGTGTGGCTCACGTTCTTGCGTTCTTGCCGTAGCTCATGAATGTTTTTGGTGAGGTCGACACAGATGGTCACCGTCATGATCTCGGACAGCTGCTCTCTCTGGGCGGCGTAGTCGTTCAGCTCATTCAGCACCTCCTGAAACGCCTGCTGATTGGTCAATCTGCCGACACAGTCAATCACATGCACTTCATGCCAGAACATAAACCATACTGTATCATAGTTTTATGGACTACAGTTAGCCGGCTAGAGGAGAACAATAAAACTAAAGAACGACTACGGTCACATGAAAATAGAATTGGGGGCGGGGCATTCTCACTGTGGAGCGGATTTAATTGGCCACAAAGGTGGACGGTGCATGATGAGTCATCATTATTTTTGCTCAGTTTTCGCTGAAACAATGTTAGTTCTGAGCACAAATCCACCTGACATAGTTCTGTGATGTTTAAGACACAGATCAGTCGACTTACTTCATCTCATGATCTTCCTTGATGCCTCGTCTGGAGTATTTCTTAGACAGATTCCTGCAGAAAAGACTCACACTCAAAGACGCTTCCTTCATACATGATGAACACATGTGCGCGCACACACACACACACACACACAGTGTCATACCTGAGCTGTTTGGCATAATTCTGTTCGATTTCGGCTCTCTCTTTGACAAACTTCACGTATCGCTCCAGCTGTTCCAGTCCACACTGAGTGTGACGTTCAATCACATCTTGCTGATCCTACACACACACACACACACACCAGATCAACACAAACATGTCTGTCTTTATAATCCTTTATCAGACTCATCTGCACAACAGAAGAAACTCTTTTATTTCCTGATGTCTCGTATAATCCCGCTCTGTAATCACTGACTGAAGTAGTTTTCACTTTCAGAAGTTCTTATTAAATCCAGCTTTAGCCAGGGTGTGTGTGTGTGTGTGTGTGCATTGTTTGTATATCCCACTGGGGACCTAAACCTGAATGCACACTGTCACTGTGACCAAACTTGAGGTCCTCATGGGCAAAAAAACGTATAAATTGTTTAGAATGATTTTTTTGAAAATCAAAAATTGCTAAAAGTTTTTTATGAGAGAATAAATTACACAGTTTGAACAATATAAAAAACATTACGCCTACGGACTGTGTGTGTGTGTGTGTGTCAGGATTATAGGTGTGGTACGTTGTCTTGTGTTTCCCACGCAAACTAGCTCGACCGGTCAATCCACTTTACATTAGAGACAATACAAGCTGAACACTTAAGAGAAATAAAGATCAGACGTCCACTTGTGTTCTGAGAGGATCAGATTTACATCAGAAGACCGACTCCAAACCAGTTTGACCTGAACCCAACACAACTCAAAGGCTAGGAAATCATGATACATATCGCTCACAAAATGTGCTAAAATACATCAATAAAGACAACATGAATACTCTAAATCTGTTGAGAAAATGACTTCATTATGAGGCTTCTGGTTTGTTATGCTGGTGTGCAATACATTGTGTATCTACATGTACATGCACGAGCATTGGTCTTTTTTAATAAAATAATATTAACTTTTAAATATGCTTAAGCTTGCGAAACTGCTTCATAGAATCCATAAAGTTTTGTGTTACTGTAAAATATTCCTAATAAAAGCCGAACTCATGGACACATAGATAAGACACATAGATGTCATGGACACATAGATAAGACATAAGACCAGTGTGTTGGTTCGCTGGTTTTGAGCAGACCACCAGTTTGGAAGACTAGCAAAGAAATGAAAGAAAACCAGGTACACTAAGATTCATAATGATGACCTCATGTTCATTTCAAGAGTGTATTAAGAGACTTACCCACAAATCAAAACCCCAGTCCATGATGTCTGACAGATGACATGAGCTCGAGACAAACGCAATGCACAACTTCTCAAAGAAATAATGTGCACGTGATGCTCCTCTATCTGTCTGAACGGATCTAAACGCACCTATCTGCTGACTTTCCCGTCAAAGAATCCTCAGAAGTGAACACAAGCGCTGTATGTTCAGTGCGGTCTCTCGCCGTCTGATCTCATCTACTACAGCACGAGAGCGCGCGCGCGCATGCCCGTGTGATCTTCACCTGACGCACCTGCTTCTCTTCACACACCTGTTGTTAATGGGCGGTCACTGTTTGGTGCAGACTGACATCTACAGGATCAATAACGTTCATGCAAACGTGCTGTATTGCGTAACAAAAAGTTGAATTGATTCAAGTTTATTTATAAAGCGCTTTTCACAATGTGCGTTGTTCCAAAGCAGCTTTACAGGAGCAAACAGAAAAGGTAAAACACAGCACAGTGCATGGTGTTTATAGAACAAGCAAGATCATTCTAATGAATAATATCCAATAAATAAATAAATACATTTGAAGACATCTTTTTATACAATGGTATAATATTTATTTACGTAATCAGTCTGCGATATGAAAATGCTTTAATCAAATTACTTCACTGTGCTTTTACAAATTAATTAATGAAAAATGCATACCTTCAGCTTATGCATTAAATACGTAAATACAGTAAATTTTTAGTTGACAGTTTGATGATGTCACTCGCATTGCTTCTCTAACAGCCAATCAGAAGCTTCGGTGACACACGCGCTCGTTTGTCGGATGGTTGTGTTTGTTATGTGTTTATAAAGCTTTTACAGATCTTAACCAAATTCGCTGTTATAAACTGGTCAGTATTGGTGATAAATATTGGGTTTTGTGGATTCATTAATGTGATACTCGAGCTCACTCTCGTGGCCACGCCGCTGTATGGTGTGGTTGATTTGGAAAGGTCCTAACTTTAGCATTCTGGCACTGAATTTATAAGCCCACCCGACCAAGCCAAGCCACGCCTCGTCCGAAGACATGAATGTTTTTGTAACTTCAAATAACGAATTACAAACTAAATACATTTGATTCTTCTGGAAGCATGTACATACCGGTCCAAAAGAAAGAGAGCAACCGTGGTATCGTCTTTCAGAACCTTTGCCTGCCGGAGTTGTCTCCATCGAGTAAAAGCTGAACCGATGTTAGTTACAGTTTTTCCTCTTTCATGATTTTTTCCTCACTGCTTTTTCAAAAACTGACTTTCGTTTGGTTGATTTACTAGTTATCTGTTTCGCAGGAAAGTTTGATTGTTTCGGTTTGTTCGCCATTCTCCCTACATTGACACAGCTGACATGAGCGTGCGAGGATGACATGATGTCTGCGTGAACAGGGTGCACAGTGGTATGCATTATGCAAAATAAGTTGGCTGAAAATGCGCTGATCACCAGTCACAGCGTTCGGCCAGAACGTTTTGATTGGGCGAAGGTTTTTTGGTCCTACACCTTTCACAAACGGTATATAATTATGCAAATATTATTTGACAACTATACTTGGACTTGATTCCTACAGGAAGTAAAGAGATTTCCAAACAACATGACAGGACCACCCATCTTTCCTTTAACTACGAACTTAAACATGAGCTCCTTGTTTAGCGTAATAATGAGCTACCCAGTGTCCTTGGCTAAATTAAATTTCTCTACAAAAGTATGTGCTGTGTAATTCTTGGTGTTATAACATATTTGATGTGTGTGCCCATATTATTTCAGAAGAATACATGAAACCTATAACTGACTAAATGTATTGTTTTAAATAAGAAACTCAATACTATAATAGAAAAAAACATAATATCTACAGAGATAATTTCAGAAAAGAGACGTTGGAGAGGAAGAAAACCTAAAAATCACCCCCGAGAAGGATGCTTTGATTTGGATCCCATATGTGAGTAATATTAGTTTTCTGTTTGTTAGAACCAAGATATGTTGTTGTTGTGATATAAATTATGTGACGGGGCAGTTTTTTTATCTCAATTAAATCTCTAAACATCTTAGAAATGAGAGTTTTACATCCAATCTAAATCATAAACATCTCTTAGACGTCTTCTAGAGGTCGAAATTACATCTATGGGGTCAGATTTGTTTCATTATTCTGAATAAATAAACTACGATTCGCAAATAAATACAGAGAGTTTCACAAACAATTTTTAAATCCACAAATGCACAAAAAGCAAACCATAAATATATGTTAGACGTTCCACAAAAATAAATGGAATTCACAAATAAATACAACGACATTTGCAAATAAAAATTATTTACAAATGTATTTTATTGATATATATTTGTGGATCGCTTTCTTCACATTTGTGGATCGCTTTCTGCGCATTTGTGGATCGCTTTCTGCGCATTTGTGAATCGCTGCACGCATTTGTGGATCAGTACACGCATTTGTGGACCAGTGCACGCATTTGTGGATCAGTGCACGCATTTGTGGATTGCTCTCTGTGCATTTGTGGATTTTGAAACATTTCTAACGTCAAGAAGTGCGCACAATCCACAAATAGGTGGACTCCGCCCACTATCTACGCAAGCCAATCGGTTAACTTCCGCTTTTGTTGTCCAATAGGCCACGTTCTAACTTCAGCCAATCACGTTTTGCTCTGCACTAAGATTCAGGGAGTTAACATGGCGACTAGTGGCGGTCTAAAATCTGTGTTATACTAAGAAATGATAATGGCCTCTTCTTTCTACTATGTAATGATCGCTTGTGTTCATATACATTGTCCGTATTGTTACATATATGCTGTATTTAAACGTGTATGACTTGATAACAGCGTGCACGGACTGGAGTGGAAAATCCCGGTGACTAGGGAGTCAGGACTGATTTGGTCTGCCAGCCTTTTTATTGTGTTTATGTTCCAAAGTGCTGAATTCCGATTTTGTCATTCGATCAAATATGATCTATTACTGCATGGTTAAGCAGCTATTTCGATCCAAACACTCGGCGCGTGCCTCCTGTCAAGTTTCGCGGAGTTTGCAATGCGCAATGCAGCTGTCGATGTACTATCAGTATAACGATTGCAGAATTAATGTGGGGGAAATCATCAGCATTTTGAATTTCTATGTCATTCATAATTCAAAATAAAACCTAATTTATACAGTCATTTCGGTTTATCCCATTCCTGAATGATCTCTGCTGCTATCGCTACACTGTTCTGTTTACTAACTAACTCTCTGCCATGACAAAGGATGTCGATTATTTTACTATGATCTTGTGCACACAATACATTCTTAAATTCAACCCCAAAAGTAAATGATGTAAGCCTATACAATTTGTGTTTTCGAACCTTACCATAGTAAATATTGGTATAGGCTACAACTGCAGATAATCAATTTACTGTAGATAATAATAATGGATCTGGCAGTGCTCTCAGTAGCGTGTTAAACGATAAACGTCTCCATTTTACCTGGTGCTAAATAAATTATTATTGTTGGGTTATAATTATGTATATATTGCTGCCTTTTAAATGACATATAGGACAGCTTTAAAATACTGTTTATTTCCATTATTTAATGGCAAATAAAAGCACAACAGGGGCATTAAGAATGCAAGGGAGGCAACACAACTTTTTCTCCGATGAAAAAAGTATGAAGCAAAATATGAAACTGCCAAATAAAAATGAATTGAAGCCAATTGTACAAATGAATGAGTTCTCCATACAAACGCACAAAAGGCACTGGACATTACTGGGCATTTCAGTAAAGCGCATTTTCATACAGAGATCCCCGAAAATATGCGGAAGGTGTCCCGGGATGACGGGATCGGTTGATATTGGTTTACAATGCCAGTGATCTGCAATTAAAAGGCAATTATTTTGTTTTACTTGATGTTGTTGAGAAAAAACAAGCATGCTCAGGTAGGCTCGAATCAGTCTGTTAACAAAAAAATGGCTCTTCCGCGTCATGTACATCAAGAGACGTACTTTTAAAGATTGCTAAATGTTTAAGTTAATTGAAGTGCTCTAGCATTGTAATTTTGTGTTGATCGATGAAGTCATTTAAAACTTGCTGCATTTAGAGGCGACATAGCCTATTCTCTCTCAATTTCAGTGAACATGCTCGGGACACATACAAACTCCGAATACTAAAGCGGATATTTCGGACTTCTGAGCGAATCACTGGTAGACTACTGTTATCACTGCAAGAACTTTACTCATCCAGAGTGAGCGAGTAAAATGGCTCACAAGATCTCTCTGGACCCCTCACACCCAGCACACTATCTCTTTGAACTGCTGCCGTCTGGTCAGCGCTACAGAGCACCGAGCACCAAAACAGCCAAACATATGACAAGTTTCTTTCCTCAGGCCATCTACCCCATGAACAGTTGAACAGTTAAATGTTCACTGTGCAATACATATGTGCAATACTAAACTACTCACTCACACTTATATTTATTTATTATACATATGTTACTGATTTAATATATAATATAGCTATCCCATTACCTTACACCATTTTTATAGCACCTAATAACTTGTATATATGGCACATGCATAAAATATGGCATCCGGTTCTCTTTTGACATGTATTGTTTTTCATATGTGTATTGTCTATTACATATTCATTTTTATTATTTTGTTACCTGTGTCTTGTCACTTTATGTGAGCTTTTTAGTAAATGTATTATACTACTATAGTATTTCTATGTGGGGAATTGTAGATAGACTTGTCAAACATGATAATCTTGCAATATAGCCTACTTGCTGCTGCCACTAAAGACTACGCTTGCTATTGTTAATGTATATAACAGGTATCATATGGTTTTGTCATGGCAGAGAGTTAGACAGTAAACAGAACAGTGTAGCGATAGCAGCAGAGATCATTCAGGAATGGGATAAACCGAGATGACTGTAGAAATTACGTTTTATTTTGAATTATGAATGACATAGAAATTCACAATGCTGATGATTCCCCTCAGGTTAATTCTGCCATCGTTATACTGGTAGTACACCGACAGTTGCAAAAAATCGGAATTTAGCACTTTGGAACATAAACACAATAAAAAGACTGGCAGACCAAATCAGTCCTGACTCCCTAGTCACCGGGATTTTCCACTCCAGTCCGTGCACGCTGTTATCAAGTCATACACGTTTAAATACAGCATATATGTAACAATACGGACAATGTATATGAACACAAGCGATCATTACATAGTATAAAGAAGAGGCCATTATCATTTCTTAGTATAACACAGATTTTAGACCGCCACTAGTCGCCATGTTAGCTCCCTGAATCTTAGTGCAGAGCAAAACGTGATTGGCTGAAGTTAGAACGTGGCCTATTGGACAACAAAAGCGGAAGTTAACCGATTGGCTTGCGTAGATAGTGGGCGGAGTCCACCTATTTGTGTATTGTGCGCACGTCTTGACGTTAGGAATGTTTCAAAATCCACAAATGCACAGAGAGCAATCCACAAATGCGTGCACTGATCCACAAATGCACAGAGAGCAATCCACAAATGCGTGCACTGATCCACAAATGCGTGCAGCGATTCACAAATGCGCAGAAAGCGATCCACAAATGTGAAGAAAGCGATCCACAAATATATACCAATAAAATACATTTGTAAATAATTTTTATTTGCAAATGTCGTTGTATTTATTTGTGAATTCCATTTATTTTTGTGGAACGTCTAACATATATTTATGGTTTGCTTTTTGTGCATTTGTGGATTTAAAAATTGTTTGTGAAACTCTCTGTATTTATTTGCGAATCGTAGTTTATTTATTCAGAATAATGAAACAAATCTGACCCCATATACATCTGACGTCTCCGAGATGCAGATGAGTATGGCGCTCCATTTGTGTCATTCCTTTACTGACCAAGCTCACATACGTGTCGACGTGCGTGTAGACATGCGTGTGGAGAACGCGCGACGTGTTGACGTGCGTGTAAACATGCGTGTGGAGAACGTACGTGCGTCTTTACGTCTAAACTAGCTATGCTTACAGACTCGCCAATGTGTGGACAACGTTCATTCGTCTTAACGTGTTTTTGACTATAATCAGAGTAAAGGCTATTATGCTACTGTCACACTAGAAAGCAAAAATTGGAGAAATTCATGTTTAACCAAACTCTGTGAATCAAAAGCAAAGCTTTACTAGAGTAACCATATTAGGCTATATGTTTTATTCATTAAAAAAATTTGACCACCTTTTGATTTCTGGATAAAAATCTGTCATTCTTTATTTTCGAATATTTTCTAATTATTCCCTAAATGTTACACAGCCTATCTGTGGAAATTTGAGGTTATATCCCGTGCCCCTTCCTACGAATAGATGTGTGAACATTTTCTGACTTGTAATTGGAGCCATTCATAGTTTCCTTCTAACTGTGACATGTTTGTTTCCGTTTATTTTTTTTATGTATCCCCATTACCATAAACAACGAGGAAACAGTAGAGAACCGGACGCGAACCTTTGGTGCTTTTTAGGAATCAGCCACTAGGCGGCGCTTAGGTAGCGCCATATTGGGTTGAAATGCCAACTGGACAACAGATTTACAGAATAGTGCAAAATAAAATGATCAAATTAAGTCATCAGCAAATTTTATGATAAATACAGTTCATTTTGGATGGTCATGTTTTATTCTATCACTTTTGAAATCCAACCATTAAGTAGCCTAAACATTTGAGGTATAGTCTTAGCCTATATGCTACTTTATTGAGTGTTTCCATTTTATGCAACTTTACACATTTACTTTTACTATTATTAGTTACTATCACTATACTAGGTTGAAAAAAAAAATATATATATATATTGTACATTTTAGTCCCCTGGAACTACAAACACGATGCTCTTATATAAGACCAGGCCTACTGAAAAAAAAAGGAATAGAACCCTGCTCAAAACACAATAGAAAATAATGGAATTAATGGTTGTGATGTTAAATCCAAATAATGTTGAATCCTATTGGAATAATACTCGAAAAACACAGGAGTTAATTAATTAAGTAAATTAATTTAAGTAACAAAGTAATTTTTTTAAGTAATTGGAGTAATGGAGACAAGCCTTTTTTTATATGTGCAGAGTTTTTTTAAGCGTGTATATATTGTTATTTCCTCTGTTTTGTTATCTAATCAACCATCAAAAACTATGCATAATTTGAAAGTTAAAACACTTAACATTCCATTGAGGAGCATGTTCTTGCAATCAATACAATGCCCCGATATGGAGGGCTTATAAGTGTTTATCATGATAATAACTGATTACTGACATTTTGGGCTTTTGTCATCATGTATTATAATCATTCAGGGTGAATTTCAGTTTTTTTTTTTAAGGTAGCTGATATTGCCATGACAGCAGAATTTCTACGGGAAGTTAAATTAGTGTCACAAAATGTGCATGCGCAGTCTATTTACAGTGATCCACCCACCAGTAAAATGTATATATTTAGAAATCTCGTAAATACGCAATTTTGACAGTATATGACAGGAATATGGTTATCTTGATCATTTTGTTTTACATGTTCTTGATAAGAAACAAGCATAAAGGACTATTTCACTCTGATAGGTTTGTTCCTTGGCCGGTTTAACAAATTAAAAAGAAAACGTTATTTTATTTTTGAACAATTATTAAAATTCAGGGAGTGTATAATTACTAGTTTTAAAACTTAGATTAAACCAAAAATCATAATTACTTTACTCTTACTCTAAAAAAACATGTTTAATTGTCACAAGATATAGGTTGTCCAGGCGTTTAGGCAGACGCACGTTCTCCAGGCGTTTAGGCAGACGCACGTTCTCCGGGCGTTTATCTCAAAGACGTAATCTACACGTTAATTTCTTACGTGACGTCTGTATAGACGTAAACTACACGTTGATTTCTTACGTGACGTCTGTATAGATCAACAGCCACACGTTACTAACGTGTCTACGTGACGTGATATATGCGTGTACGTTTTCATATAAAACAAATGGAGACGTACACGCACGCTGACACGTGTGTTATATGTCGTGCTTGTCAGTCTCGTTTGCTAACGATACAATCCGAGCGCCATAGATGAGCAAACAATGTCTTTCAGATGTAAATGCAGACATCACATACACGTCTGCCAGGTGTAGTGTGCTCAGGGATATGATTTACCCAGATTTAGTGAACTTGATCAACCGGTTTACTGAAAAGATTCTGATTGGATGAATGATTCCTTTATTCAACTGAAAGCTCGTGTCAGTGCAGTGCTGCTTGCGGCAGTACTTTAATTTGAGTAACTACACCTCAGACAAAAACAGTCTCTTACGGTACGTTGGGCATTCATCATCTGTTCAATGTTTTAAAATATTTATTGAATAAATAAGTTTTGAGACTTTTCTTTGACTGCGATTGTGTATGCTGTTTTTTAACTGCGTCTAAAATCAGTGTTTATTTTGAGAAATAAACTCCACAGCACAGCTAACATATCGCGGTTTTATCATCTGTCGGGTGCAGAATTCTGTCACGTTTGTAGCTATGGTTTCCCAGCAAACACGTGGACGTGTAATGTCGTCCCGTCACGGTTGAAAAATAGTTCCAAAATGAAAGTTGAACGGACGTCTTTGACGTCATCTATCCGTGATTTCCACGTCTTTTCTGCTCGTACCATGACGTCCAAGTCAGTGCCCCCTAACCAGAATAAGATTTTTTTATTTTTATATTAGAATAATAGTAGTAATATTTATTTTCGTTCTGCGTCTTGGGGAAAAACGAATCTCGAAAACGTGGTTTGCATGACGTATGCAAATAGCATCTGCGCACGTGCGAGAGTGATCGTAGAGGTGTGTGTGTAGATCTGTAGCATCTCTGTTAAGCGACATTCAGAAGCATTCATGCTGATCACATGTCAGTGTTTCTGGTGTTTGGACCAAATATGGTTCTAAATCAGGTCACAGAAGGTCGTTTTTCGACTTCGAATGTAGTATGCTGAGCACTTTATGGACCTGTTCAAACTTGTGTCTATATGACACTTCCTGTGACATCTGCCTCATGTGAGAGATCTTCTCATGTCTCCGATGAGCGAAACGAAACTGTGTGAACGCATTGGATGCTGAAAACATTATTGCTCATTGTCCTGATTTGAGACCTCAAATGGTAAGTGGTGTTAAGCGATACTAAAGGTGACTTTTTTTGTCTACATGCAAAACGGTTGGAAGATGTTTTATATGGTTAATTGAGTTCTTCTTTATTTCATCAAATTAGTTTTAGTTTTAATTTTTGACTCAAAATTGTTAATGGTAACTATTGTTAAGTTATGAGACTGTATTTCTCAAATGTTAAATTAATTTCTATGCGAAAAATGTCATTTTGTTATCTCAATATTATATAAATAAAAACATAAGGCCAAGACCAGTTTTGCAAATATTATCCTATTTGTAATGGCTCTAGTGTGCCCTCAACACCTGCATTTAAAATTATCTGGCGCCGCCCTGCAAACTAGTGAGTAAAACTCAGTTTATCATAAATTATACAAACGTATTTTATTAGATAATCATCTTTAATACTTCGCCGTAACTAAAAGAAGCTCAGATATTCCCTTATTATTTGGCTAACGTTAACTGAGATTAGGCTAACTGTAGTGGCAAAGTTATTTCTGATCTAAATGTAGTTTTTTATGCTGCTCAGACGTTGATCGTTCACTACACATGTCTGGTAGATTAATATTAATCCATCATCTGATCTTTCAATTATTGCATTTGAAGTCTTTGTCAACAAATCCATTGTCTTCGGTCCTGTTCAGCTTTTCACAAGAGAGAGAGGAGGAGTAAAAAGATGAAACTCACAAACTGGTACGTAAAAGGTGGTTTATTGTATGGTAAAACTTATTGTATCAAACACAAATACAGGTTGACTAACTGAGATTAGGCTAGTTGTTAAAGCATCGGATTTTAACTTTGCTGAGTTGAATTTGAGTCACGTTTTTCTATTTGGCTCTAGTAAATCATAATACTATAAACTTTACATGTTCCCACTAGTATAAATGGCAATGTCAAATCTCTTTACCATTAGATTCAGGCATAATCATATTTTTGAAATGTGCCACCCTAAGATTCGTGCTGGCCCCCCTGTGCCACAAAAAAGTGACAGAATGTGACATCATGTTATTATTAAATGCTCAATTTATGATCAGAGGAAAACCTGTTATTGTGTCAAACCCAATGAGAGCGCTCGATGAGCTGTAATGAAGGAAACCAAACCACAGGCTTTATTTCCTATTCACAAAGAAGCTGTGGCCGGTGTTTCATGCGTCATTTCAATTCTGTGTTTGACAAAAACAGATCTGAGATCATTGATGAGAACGTGGCCTGTAAAATGAGTTCTAGTGAGGAGAGAGAGGAGGCGTTCAGTCATGTGTCTGTGAGCAGTGATGAATCCATGGACGAACCCCCCAGACTCTGTCAACCTGTGCTGAACTTTAACCCCAGGTGAAGCACACATTTCATGTCTTTTATCACATGATAATGCAAATAAGATTCTACACATGATAATATTGTAAATAAGTGGCACCTGTTTAACGGTTTTACTTGACAAAATGGTTACAAACAGAATATCTGAGTGGGACATCTGTGAAGTGAAAAACTTACATAGTGACAGCCGTAAAAAACAAACCTGTGCAACACACTATATTGAAGACTGTCCAAAGCGCTTATTTCCACACATTTGATTCTAATAAAGGCATATGCCCATGGTTTATAATATGATGTAAATAATGACTGCCTTTTTTTTAATATGTTTTAAGTCTGGGAGAATGTGAGACTCCGAGAGCATCTAAAGAGCCCAGCCGTGTTTCTGTGAAGAGTCACCAGTCCATGGACCCCCCCCTTAAATTCAGTGAAAGAGCCGTGACCTTTAACCCCTGGTGAGATATAATCCAATACCTCAGTGATGACGTTTTTTGTAAGCTTACCCAGAAGTTAGCGCTGCGTTGGTTCTTTCGACTGAAAGCATATATGCATTTTCCCCATAGACTTTAGGAAGACCGCAAAAGATAAGCTCTGTGATTAACAAAGGTTTATGATGTTTACTCTATCAAGATAATCTTTACAAATGAACACCACATTTGTTACTTTTGAAGACGAAATACAATTGGCAGAAGTAAAAAGCTAACACGATGCTATCAACAGAGGCATTGCATTACCACGTTGCATTATTTGTGAGCTTTATATGTGCTATGATGTGTAAATGCCGGCCGTTTTTAAGGATAAAACAAGGCTTTATAAAATCACAAGCGTGTTATAATTGGTGTGTTTCATATCATAGAATAAAACGTGGAAATATTTAGATGGTTTTTTTTACCACAGACCTTATTTCGGGCAATTTACCAAAAAACATATAAAAAAAATCCATAGACATTGGAGCGATGGAACTGGAAGTACTAAAATGCTAACTCGCTTCCAAAAAATACGTCATCTTGAGCCTCCCTATACAATACCTTTGAAAAGTGACAGTGTAATAAGGTAGACAACAACAGGGCCGCTCTTGATCTATGTGTATATTGAACAATGTTTAAGACACACATTTTCTTGTCTTTTCTCCTTGTGTCTGCAGTGACGCTGAAGATGATCAGAATGTATACGTGTCTCAGGACTGTCATGATGAATCAGTGGATGATGTTCTTCAGAGAGTCAAAGACAAACACAAAAGCATCATGAAGAACAAGTATGAGAATTTATTTGAGGGAGTCAAAGCACAAGAGAATCAAACCCTCCTGAAGAGAATTTACACACAGCTGTACATCATAGAGGGAGAGAGTGAAGGAGTGAATGAAGAACATGAGGTTTTACACATGGAGACAAAGCCCAGAAGAACACAAGACTTACAAGACACTCCAATCTACTGCAATGACATCTTTAAAGCTCAATCACATCAAAGACACAAAATCAAGAGTGTTCTTACTAAAGGCATCGCTGGAATTGGAAAAACAGTCTCTGTGCACAAGTTCATTCTGGATTGGGCCGAGGGAACAGCCAATCAGGACGTAGATTTCATTTTCCTGCTTCCGTTTCGAGAGCTGAACTTGATTGGAGAGCATCGCTACAGTCTTCACAAACTTCTGCTGGACTTTCATCCTGAACTTCAAGATGTGGACTCAAAGATTTATGAGGAGTGTAAACTTGTGTTCATCTTTGATGGTCTGGATGAAAGCAGAATGACTCTGATGTTTTCAGACAGTGAGAAAGTTTCTGATGTGACTGACACTTCATCAGTGGCTGTGTTGATGTCAAACCTCATGAAAGGAGATCTGCTTCCCTCTGCTCTCATCTGGATCACCTCCAGACCAGCAGCAGCCAATCAGATCCCCTCCAAATACATCACGCGTGTGACAGAAATCCAGGGATTCAACGACGCTCAGAAGGAGGAATATTTCAGGAAGAGAATCAGCGACGAGCATCAAGCCAGCAGAATCATGTCACACATTAGAAGAGCGAGAAGCCTCCACATCATGTGTCACATACCAGTCTTCTGTTGGATCTCATCCACTGTGCTTCAGAAGATCCTGACACAAGATCACAGTCAAGAAATCCCCAAAACTCTGAGTGAAATGTACATCCACTTCCTGCTGATTCAGATGAAGATGAAGAATGAGAAGTATGATCCAGAGAGAGATCCAGAGATCAACAGAGAAGTGATTGTGAAACTGGCTGAAGTGGCTTTCAAACAGCTGATGAAGGGCAATGTGATGTTCTATGAGGAGGATCTGAGAGAGTGTGGGATAGACATCACTGACGCCTCGCTGTATTCTGGCATCTGTACTGAGATCTTTAAGGAGGAATCTGTCATTCATCAGAGGAAGATCTACAGCTTCATACATCTCAGTCTTCAGGAGTTCCTTGCTGCGTTTTACATATTTTACTCACATGCAGTCAATGATGAGCAGTTGTTTTGGTATAAAGAGAATTATGACTGTGAGGAGGACAGTCTGGAGGAAATCTCACCCTATGAGTCACTAATAAGAGGTGCTATAGATGAAGCACTCGAGAGTAAAACTGGTCATCTGGATCTTCTCTTGAGATTTCTTCTGGGCATCTCACTGGAGTCCAATCAGAGACTCTTACAGGATCTACTGACACACACCGTGGACACATCACAAACCATCAAGAAAACCACACAGTACATCAAAGAGAAAATTAAACTGGAAAATCTCTCCACTGAAAGATCCATCAATCTGTTCTTGTGTCTGTATGAAGTGAATGATCAGACTCTGTACAGAGAGATTGAGGAGTTTGTGAGATCAGACAAACACTCAGAGAAGAAACTCTCTGCTGCTCACTGTTCAGCAATAGCCTACATGCTTCAGATGTCAGAGGAGGTGATGGATGAGTTTGATCTGAAGAAATACAACACAACACAGGAGGGCAGAAGAAGACTCGTACCAGCTGTCAACAACTGCACAAAAGCTCTGTGAGTATTAGAGTACAGTCATGATTTAATTGGCAAGAGGGTTGTGGGCATGCAATCGGTCAAGTAATATATTCACAAAAAGGATATTTTTTAGAAACATGCTTCTGTTTAACCCAGACTTAAAAGGCCTCATGAAGATTCATCTGATCTGTTACATTTCAGACCCATTTCTAATCTTCCATTCTTTACAAAGATTTAAGATAAAGGCGATTTGTATCAGCTCCAAAGTTTCTTTGCCGATTACAAGAATTTTGATATATTCCAATCAGGCTTCAGAAATTTTCAATCCACTGAAACGGCTCTTTTAAAAGTGCTTAAGGACATCTTTAAGACTCAAGATTCGGTAGTATTGGTACTCATAGACTTAAGGGCAGGATTTGACACTGTAGAGGATAATGTTCTTCTGTCCCTTTAAATGTAGATAGTAGGCCACAGAGGTTCAGCCCTACGTTAGTTTCAGTCCTACTTTGCAAATAGGAGATTTTCTGTTAATATTGGTAAATTTCGATCCTCTGCTGTACCTTTGAACTGTGGGATTCCACAAGGTTCTACTCTAGTCCCCATGTTGTTTTCTTTATACATGCTCCCTTTGGGGACTATCTTTGAAAAGTATGGCTTTAGTCATCATTGTTCTGCAGTTGACACACAAAAATACATTTTACACTTGAACCTAAGAATGGTCTAGAGCAGGTGGCCACATGCCTCTCGGATGTTATGGATGGATGTCTCAGAATTTTCTAAGGATTAATAAGAGTAAAACTGAGGTTATTGTGTTCACCCCCCCTGACATACACTGTACTTCAAATGTAAATCTTAGTGTTCCAGCACTTTATGTCAAGCCACATGTGGAAAATCTGGACATGGTGTTGGATAGTGCCCTAAAGCTTGATAGGCAGGTTAACCAAGTTTTAAGTCAAAGCCTTTCTTTCATTTACAAACTTGAAAGAGTAATCCATGGTTTTATCACCACAAGGCTCGATTATTGCAACTCTATTTGGGGATTAGTCAATCGTCCATAAATTGCCTTCAGATGGCTCAGAATACTGCTGCTAGAGCCTTGACAGGAGTTTATTCTGTATCTCTCCTCTAGGCTTTCAGGCTGTAATCTTAATGTTGAGTCCTGTAAAATCATCGCTCCAGCTCTTCAGTCCTCTGAGTGTCCTCTGAGAGATCTTGATGTGAGTAACAATGATCTTCAGGATTCAGGAGTGAAGCTGATCTCTGATGCTCTCAAGAAAACAAACTGTCATCTACAGATACTGAGGTTTGACTTTTAGATGAACTAATTACTGAGGAAAGATACGACATTAATTACAATGGATACATTTGCACACTTGGTTCTTGGCTAATTAATTATTTAACAGAGCAGGTTTTATATTAACGTATAAAGTGCTATGTATTCACTTCTTTACCTATTTTGTTTGAGACACACTTAAAAGCATGCACAATGACAGCGTCCATGTAAGTCTTCAGCTATGTAATAATGGTGTTTAATAAAAGAGCTAAGGGATCAAATACATTCTACTTATTTGTCTGTTTTTACACTATTATGAAAAATCAATTTCCTACATTTTCCACCGTTCTTATTAAAATGTAGAATATATAACCAACATAAACACCGTAACTATGTTATATAATGTAAGTTGGTTGATGGTTTAAAACAAATAAAATAACAAAAACCTTCATCTCACAGAGTGACAAAAGATTTCAGTACTACGGACAAATGTTTTTTTCAAAAGACTTATTTTTTTATATTATGAAATGATTTAAAATCTTCGTATTGTGCTTAATAACGCCCCTAAGCTGTTATAAATGTGAACCACTGCAGTTCTTGCATTGATTCAAAATGCGATTTCAGCTACCGTGCTGGAGTGTTAATGACTTGTGATTATTATTGTCTGCAGATTAGCGGGCTGTAGTCTGACAGCTGAGTGTTGTGAGAGTTTGTCTTCAGCTCTTCAGTCCTCTGAGTGTCCTCTGAGAGATCTTGATGTGAGTAACAATGATCTTCAGGATTCAGGAGTGAAGCTGATCTCTGATGCTCTCAACAACACAAACTGTCATCTACAGATACTGAGGTTTGACTTTTCAGATTTAAATATTTTTTTATGTACATGATATGGGCTAATCCATAATTATATATGGCATGTGTATATACTGGCTTTAACTAGTGGTTTTAATTGTTCTTCTATCGTTCCATCAAGACTCAAAATAACTCAACAACAAAGTTGGAAGCTGTAATGCACAAACCGTTCAAAGACATAGCAAGCTAAACTAATCACTAATCACTTGACATCCCAGTTAACACAATTTCCCTGTGACAACAATTTGAACCATATTCAGTTCAGCCTCTTGAATTTTTAAATCCTACATTTGTTGTGGCGATATTAGAGTAGAACATTGTGGGAATGTGGTGATTACATCCAAACAGCCGAATTGGCATGTTGTGAACATGAAGTTCCATCACCCGTGTCCAGGTTATCTGGAGACCAACGTACCTCCCCAGAAAACACATGAATGAATATGGTCCATTCCATTTACGTCTTCAGGAGGTAATCACCACGTCCCAGCAACATCCAATGTTATGTCATCATGACGAATACAGGAATCCCAAAGTTACATCATGGAAACGTTATTTGGCTCATCGTGGTGACGAATATGGTCCAGTCCAGGTATGTCGCCACAACGTAACTGTGTTAGCTGGGAAGTTGCTACACATATTCTCATGGGATTAACTAATGATGCTACCTGAAAACGTGGTCACAACGTTTCAGAAACTTTAGCCAAGACTCTAAAAACAGAACGATATGAAGACGTTGTCACAACGGCTTACTGGTAATGTCATCAGAGCGTACTGTGTTCACTGGGTTTAGGACCTGATGCATCTGCTGATGTCTCTTCTGGCACCACATGTTATTGGAAAAATACTGATCGGTCTTATTTTCCTACTTGTTGTTTTATTAACCTTCTTCAAATTCCCATATTTGCTTTTTTAGGAGAACATGTCAGACTGGCACAGAGTTTAAGGTCTCCTGAATAAATGTGTGATGGTATCAATAACTTTCTCTTTACTGTTCTGTTTAGATTGTCCATGTGTAGTCTGACAGCTGAGTGTTGTGAGAGTTTGTCTTCAGCTCTTCAGTCCTCTGAGTGTCCTCTGAGAGATCTTGATGTGAGTAACAATGATCTTCAGGATTCAGGAGTGAAGCTGATCTCTGATGCTCTCAAGAACACAAGCTGTCAACTAGAGATACTGAGGTTTGTAAGAGTATCGGTGGCACATGAGTTTAATTTACAAAACCTAATCTATAGATGGTTGTTCTGTTGTTGTGTGTTTGTAGGTTATCAGGTTGTATGGTGACAGATGAAGGATGTTGTTATTTGGCTTCAGCTCTGAGTTCAAACCCGTCACACCTGAGAGAACTCGACCTGAGCTACAATCACCCACAACACTCAACACTTCAGCTGCTCGCTTATCAAAATGATCCAAACTACACACTCAACAAACTCAAGTATGACACACAACACTCATACTGACACACAACACTAATACTGACACACAACACTAATACTGACACACAACACTTCAGCTGCTCGCTCATCAGAATGATCCAAACTACACACTCAACAAACTCAAGTATGACACACAACACTCATACTGACACAAACCGACCTGAGTGTGTGTCTGTGTGTTTGTGGTTGGTGTGTTTCTGCTGTCCATTGACTTCCGTTGTATGAAAACACAACCAATGAGACATTTCTCAAAATATCTTCTGTTGTGTTTCACTGAAGAAAGATCACATGCAGGTCTACGACCTTGAGAGAGAATAAATGATGACAGCATTTGCATCTCTGAATGAAGTCACTTTAATTTCGTTTTTCTTATCTGACTAGAGGCTCATTTTGTGTTTGTCATTCTTTCAGTGTGAAAGACGGGAGTGAGTTCATGATGAAGGCAGGACTTCAAAAATGTAGGTCTGCACACACACACACACACGGATTGATTGTTTTAGCGCTTGTTGTGTTATAAATGTGTCTTCTGGTGTTCAGATGCGTGTGATCTCACGCTGGATCCGAACACGGCAAACCCTCATCTCATGCTGTCTGAAGAGAACAGAAAGGTGACGTATGGGATCGAGAAGCAGCCGTATCCTGATCATCCAGACAGATTTAAGGGATTCAAGCAAGTGTTGTGTGGAGAGAGTCTGAGCGGACGCTGTTACTGGGAGGCTGAATTCACCTGGAAAGCTCACATATATGTGACGTATAAAAGCATCGGAAGGAAGGATAGAAGCGGTGAATGTGAATGTGGGATCAACGAGAAGTCCTGGAGTCTGTACTGCTCTGATGGAGGATTCACTGCCTCTCACAATAATAAAATAACAGACGTGTGTGTTCCTTCATCTCTCTCTAATCGAGTAGGAGTGTATGTGGACGGTCGGGCCGGCACTGTGTCCTTCTACAGCGTCTCTGACACACACACACTCACACACTTACACACATTCAACACAACATTTACTGAACCTCTGTACGCTGGATTTAGAGTTTACGAATCTGTGTTACTCTGTTAGCCTCTCTTCACACTTACAGTATGTGCGCTTTATTCAAAACATCTTTTTATTTACAAACGGACCTTGGAGCAGCGCAGAAATAAATAAGGAACGATTCTTTGTGTTTTATTCATGACTACTTCATTGTGTACAATAAGACACAACTGAAATTGTATTTTGCTATGTAAATGTATTTTCTTTAAGGATCACATGTGTGGATCTGAGAGAGATGTGTGTGTTATTTTGATGATCTATAGTTTGGTATATAGTCTCTCTGCCTTTGCTTGTGTGTCCTGATGCTCACGTCTCTTTGGGGTGTTACTTGTAGATATTCTAAACATTTTTTCATTAATTATCTCTCTGTGTACATTGTACATTGTTTAGCAATAAACTCATTTGTACCTTCAACGTGCTTAACGCTCCTTATGTTGTTTTAAAGGAGCCAGACTTTTGCTGTTTTATAGGCTTTGATGATTTCTTTTGGGTGTTTAACAATAGATGTTCATGTTTCTACTTTCTACTAAAAATCGCTTTATATGTCACATATTTCAAGTCTATTGTTCACCGCTCTCCCTCTTCTCACAAAACGACTGGATTTCTTCCGGTCTCTATAAAGTCCCTCCTTCCCAAACGCTCTGATTGGTAAAGCTGACCAGGTCTGTTGTGATTGGTGTGTGTGAAGATGTCCCGCCCATACCATATCAGCGAGCTTCCGCTTCTCAGGCTGTTGTGATTGGTCAGTCCTCCTCTCAGTTTCATAAACTTTGGCTTTGGGCAATAAACAACAATTGCGTCAACTTCACTTCTTCAGTTAAAAACATGTGGATCAATCGAAGTGTAATGGAGGTCTGCTAGTGCATACACAAACGTCAATCTTTGTGAAAACACATCTCTTCCATCAGCACCTGACCGATCATTTCTGATTTCTATATCTTTTCTACAATATCTAATAAAAAGGGAAGTAGGCTTTGTGAGACATGTTTTTATTGCTCATACATTTTGTTGTCCTAATGTTTGACCCAATTGCTTCCATTGTTTACCCAACTTGTACGTCGCTTTGGATAAAAGCGTCTGCTAAATGACTAAATGTAAATGCTTAATGTGTTTAAACTAGTTGCGGTGTTTGGTACTTTTTTATATCACACAAATAATGAGCATTTACTGTATTTAACATCATTTAAATTAAACTTCATTGAACTGGAATCTGTACTGTATTCTTCTCACAGTCAGTTTCACTCTCTCTTCTCTTGTATATACTTTATAGGTGTTCCTTGTTCGGATTATACGTTTTATACAATGTCTGATGACATTTGTTAAATTTAATATTTATAGTTAGTGTTGAGTGTGATGTGTCTCCAGTCCAGCAGGAGTCGCTCTGCAGCTCTTCAGTCCGCCGATAAACCCACTAAAGAAAGAAAGAAAGACAAACATCAAGCGCTGCGTGATTACATCACTTTGATTTTCTCTCTTTAGTGTTTTAAACACAGTGTTGTGTGTCTGTGTGTGTGTGTGTGTGTGTGTGTGTTTGTGTTGAGATGTTGAAGATGACGTCACAGATGTGCTGTAAATCAGTAGGAACTGATCTGTCCATGCTGGATATTGATGATTTCATCACAGAAATCTGTCAGCTGAAGAAAGAGGTGAAGTTACTGGAGGAAAAGCTGAGGACAAGAGGAGATGAACTCAACACAGAGGTTTGGACACATTCAACATCATTTACCTCAATCACTCACACTGCTTTTAAATGTTTGTATTTTAATAATGTTTTTAATCTCATTGTCATAGTTTATATCTTTATCTCAATATATTTCCTCTCTGAACAGAAGTCCAGACACACACAGGACTCAGAGCTCAGCCTCACTTTACTCTGTTATACTGACACAAACCCCACAGACGCTCAGGACACTGTGTGTGACAGTAATCACACCTTGAATCAGGATGAATCTACTGATCAAACCTCCACAGAGTCTCTGGATTCTGTCTGTAACGCTGGAGAACAGCAGATCCTGAACACCAGACCACTCAACATGTGTTCTGTCACACTGATGGACTGCAGGAAACTGATGGAGATGAAAACAGAACTCACATCAGAGGAAGAACAGACTGATGAAGATGAGAATCATGATGATGATGATTTTATTCCTTCAGGTATGTTTCTTCTGGGGCTGGGTATCAATTCAGATCTTCCATTCCATTCTCAATTCAGTTCAATGTATGCATACAGATTCAAATTTTATAGATAATAAAAACTTGCAGTGTTTCCGCTTGGAATTTATGGAACTGTGCTGCTTGGTGATGTCACGCACAAAATAACATATTCTCAACCTAACTTTTATTTATAAAGCGCTTTGTACAATTTTCATTGTTACAAAGCAGCTGTACATGAAAAAATGTGAACTATAATCAACAGATTAAATATCATACATGCACTGACACACAGAGAGACAGAATATAAAAGAAGAGAAACACGGGTACTATTCAGGCTGTTAATTCCTATATGGGTTTATATTAGTCTGGCCAAATCTGTCAAAAGACAACCTGAGAGCAGAATACCGTCCTACACGTGCATCAGTAGTTATAGGAAGTGCTTGTGACGTCATAGCATTTATTGTTTTTGAGCTTCAATTTCGGACTCGTTTAGCTTCTACTCTCTGAACATTCTGTATATATTAATTATATAATATATAATATTAATATATAAATACTGCTTGTTGCCCAAAAAAGCTGTTCTCATTAACATATTTTCTGTGTCTCTCATTATCTGACAAAATCACCACACACGTGTGAAAGAGCAGTGATATTGGCAGCAGCACAGTGCGTAGCCTCTATCTATGTCATCATGCGCTAATTTACTGAAAAACTTCATGTTTATATATCCAAGTCAACATAAGAGTGACAGGTGTTTGGAAACACCATTTTGTATTCTTTTATTCACGAATCGGCCGCTGTATGTTTAATTGAATGTGTTGCCTCATATTCATGTTAATGACTTCAAACTCTATGATTGAGCTTGCGAAAAAATAAAAGAAAAAATCGATTTGTGACATTTGAATCGACCGCCTTTTTTAAAACGATTAATTGAAGAAAAATCTTCTGTTGTCTTAAGTGAGTTCCTGTTTCAGTTATATGTCAATCAAGTCAAGTTTCTGATTGTCAATCAACACTGATGTAGTTTCAGATGTGCTGGAGCTTCTTCTTAACGCTGTTGTGTTTGTTTCAGATGAGAGCGGTGATTCATGTGGTGATGGAGAAACGGCCTCTACATCAAAACAGCGACTGACAGCACAAACTCTTTCCTGCATCACCTGTGGAAAGACATTCAGTTCACAGAGACGTTTAGAGACACATGAGAGAAAACACACAGAACAGAAACTCTTCACCTGCACCAGATGTGACATCAGCTTTCCTACCTTACAAGAGAAGAAACTTCATTCACAAGAGCACAGAGACAAGCTTCAGTGTGAGGTGTGTGAGAAGATTTTTTCCTCTTCTGTTCCTCTGAACCGTCACATGAGGACACACACTGATGAAAAGCCTTTCCAGTGCAGTGAATGTGGCAAGTATTTTAAAGTCAAAGAATCTCTTGTTGGTCATCAGAGAATTCACACGGGAGAAAAACCGTACAAGTGTCCTCACTGTGATGAGACATTCAGTCTAAAGGCCTATCTGAAGAAACACGTGTATCTCCACACCGATGAGAGACCGTATCAGTGCAGTGAATGTGGAAAAGGCTTCAGGGATTCAGGTTGTTTGAGGGCACATCAAAAAACACACTTTGAGAAACTCTATCAGTGTTCCTACTGTGATAAACATTTCCGTTATTCATGTCATCTGATAACTCATGAGAGGATTCACACGGGAGAGAAACCTTATCTCTGCCCTGACTGTGGAAAGAGATTTACTAATTCAGGTTCTTTAAAAGATCATCTGAGAGTTCACACTGGAGAGAAACCTCATCACTGCAGTGTTTGTGGGAAGAGTTTCAGTCGACGTCACCATTTAGTGTCACACCAGAGAACTCACACAGGAGAAAGACCTTATAAATGTTCTCAGTGTGACAAGACGTTTACTCAAAGAGTACTCATGAGAATCCATGAGAGAGTTCACACTGGAGAGAAACACACCACTGCTTGATCCGTTTCCTCTTTTTTCTTTCTTGTCTCTTGTATGTTCTCTAGAGGAGTTCACTTTGCTCGTTATGAATCATATTGGTTTTTGGAACCGTTTGTATTGATGAACTATTCTTCAAACAAACAAAAAAAAGAGTAACATTTGTTATCCTGATAGCACACATACATCTGGGAGACGTCTTTTTACTGTCTGCATTTACATCTGCAAGACACATTTTATTTATTGTTTGCTCATCTGCAATACGTCTCGGAGACGTTTGCTGTCACGTCATATAGATGTGTAGAAGACGTCCGTAAGATATTTAAGATTTAGATGTAAAACTGCTCTTTCTTAGACCTTAAGCAGAAGTTTCAATCTTTCAGACATACCTGTGCTATTTGGGTAAACAACATCTTCCCAGCAAGCACTCGTACCTCTGTAAGATGTCTGCTAAAGATCTGGAGATCTTAAAAAAACAACTGCTTAACGTCATAGAGCAGTTTACATCCATTCAGTCTTCTAGACGGCTATATGACATCTGACAGCAGACATCTCTGAGACGTCAAATAGACGTCTGCCAGATGTAATGTGCTATCAGGGTTTATCAATCTAGGGTGCAGTGTTTTTGCAGCACACACTTGTGTGATTAAATTTTTTTACCTAATGGATTTAGAGATTTCTCTTGTTTCTCTTCATTCAGAAACTTATAAATGTGATAAATCTATATTTGAATGATTTACGAACAGTTTAAAACATATATAGACCGTAATGTTTGTTAACCCAGAGGTTTTTGATTATGATTGTAAAAAATAGAAAGTCTGTTAAAACTGTGTTGTAGGATAAGACTGTTATGTTAGCCTGAAGTTTATTGTTTACTATCGATAAATATCTGCTTTATGTTCTTTATATTGTAATGAAGTCATTGGTCCCTGAGGGAAAAAAGCATTTTATTAATTAATGTTTAGTAATCATTTAAGCCATGGTTAATTTGAGTTTTTATATTAAAACAAGGGTACTTTTTTAAATTACATAAATAAACGGTCACAGTTTCGATGGAAAAGATCAGACGCTGCTCGAGGAAAACTCTCCTGCAGAGTGAAAGTGCTTCAATCTGATGATGACTCAAGTAATGCTGGGAAAAACACATCAGACTACATTAAATGTACGATATACAAATGTATTTTTATTCACACGCATTGTGGCGTGCGATTGACGTCATTTGCGCTCATCTGTATACGATATACGTCCGGTTAGTATAAAACGGTTTAATATTCCATTTGGGACAATACTACTATTCCAAAATCTATACACTAGATACGTGAGTGCATACCCATATAGCACAGGTACATCTGTAATATGTCCGCATGAGATCTGAAAAACATCTGCTGTGTAAAACATCTGCTAAACATCTTATAAAGAGCTGTTGTACATCCAATCTGAATCCTACACATCTTTCAGACATTTTCTAGAGGTCTACATGACATCTGACTTATCAGAGATGTAGGGAAGATGAGCAAACAGCATCTGCCAGATGCCTTGCAGATGAAAATGCAGACATCGTACCGAAAGGTCCTTTCAACTGGACACGAATGCTGCCTGTGCAACATCATCTTAAACGCTATTGGCCTACATCTAAACTTTTTCACTGTTGTGTTTTTGTATCGAAGATATTAAATATGAAACCGATAATCTGCAGTGGATTTATAAAGATACTAGTGCCTAGTTTAAAATCTAATGTGTGAGGTCTCCGTGATCACCCATAAGAACAGCTTGATGGCAGCAGCAGCCTCTAATAGCCTAGTTTTGGTGGCATTTCATAATGGGAAATCTTTGATATGATGAATCTTTCACTGCCTTTGTACTTATGACTGAATTCTTTTTCCCTATTGTGCATAGTACTTCTTATACTTTAAAATAAATTGTGTTTTGTATTTGACTAAATATGATAATAATCACATTACCTTAACCATATTTAAAATGAAAACCCAAAAGAAGCAGGTGTTAGTGACATATTGCGTTTTATTGTAAATGTAAAATGACGGTACAGGAGATGCACATATTGGATTTGAACTATTTAGAAATAACCGATATTTAAGGAACAGCTGTGACGAGGCTCCTGGAGTCTAATCAGCGTCGCCAGGGTTACGCACAGTCACGGGCTCACAGCTGCCGGTGTTGTACCGAAATCCGACTCCCCGGACAAATCATACTCCCCTCGCGTGCACGCGCATTATTCACATGATATCGGAGTTAAGAGTTCTGTTAGCTGCGGTTCTATTTCACACTTCTAACCCCAGGAATGAATGTGTAAATTAGTCGTTGTCAAAGTCCTCAAATCTACGATCACCAAAACATGTTAAGCAATACTAAGAATTAAAGATGGGTCAAGTAAATAAACACACAACAGCATGATAGATCGATGTAGCTCGCTCGTGGAAACAATATCTTCAAGACCACCCGGACAATTTCACATGGATTATCACAGTAACGGGATAGTAATGCTTTGTATGCAGACTCATTTGGATGCCAGATGTCATTTATCTGCGCACAACTTTGTTCCAAAAAGTAATGTCACGATATCTTTGGATTCGTGGATGACGTTTTGCTGTCGCCATGTTACTAATTCACACCGTCTTTAAATAACTTGTAGGCTGATCCTTTACATTTCCTTTGATACTTGCATATGAATGTCATTTAAAATACAAATATTCAATCATTGAAGTATAGAGAAATACATTTATTCAAGGATATAATGTGCTCTTATAGAAGACGGTGTTAAAAATGCTTGTCAACGTTATACTGCCAAAATTCTTTCATTATCTCTATTTTAAGGATTTTTCCCTCTGTTACATTTTGTATGACCAATGAAATCACGATTAAAAGACAAAACAAACAGTTTAATTGTCTTCCATTTTGATAACATTGAAAATTCGTTATGAGTTATAAAAATACAAAATTTGAGTTATTTTGTATCAGGCTATTTAACAGACCATTCTAGATTCCTCTATCTCTTCTCAGGTCTAAATATTCTATTCAATGTATGTTTTTCTAACCTTTGTGTAGTGTTAAAAAGCTTGAACAAGAAGCACTTCATTTCTTTAGTATATCTTTGGTTGGTGGCCTCATGACCATTAAGCTTTAGTTTTACTAGAACGAGTTTAATGGGGGCGTACAATTTCCAAAATTTTAAACTTACACCTGCCAAAAATGTACTCCCCTCTTAATCTCACCTTAATATTATCACAGACACATCACATATAAGACACTGACACATCTTTATATAGAGATTGAGTCTTTAAAAGCATTTGACTGTAGCTTCAATACAGTGGGTTTATTATAGGGGGTATAAATTCCACAACAATAACCAATATACCCGTTAATAATGTACTCCCCTCTTAATTCCCCACACCTTGAGAGTTATTTTGAACACAGTTAAATAAGTTACAATAGTACTGCCTCCATAAATCAGCAATATTATCTGGTCTAGAAACACGTATGAGTCAATTCAAGTCAATATTAATATTAATAACTGACTATTTTTATTGTCACAAAGCAGCAGTACAACATAATTGACTATATGCGAAAAATGTATAGCACACATTTAAGATAAGGTAGAGAGAAAAACAGCTCAACTATTAAGCAGGCTAAATTCCTATATGAAATATTAATGTAATGCAGCCCCCCCCCCCCCCGCCAGACAGACAGTATGCAAACGGTGGTGAGGAACCCAAAACTCCTGAGGAGAACCCAGGCCCAACCCGGGGATTCCAGTTCCCCTCTGGCAGCAGCTGCAGCCTCTGCACAAGCTCAACAGTGCTTGCACAACAAGGCTGAATAAAAAAAAAATTGTAATAAAGAAAATTACAGATTTAAGATTTTTATTAATAATCTAGTAGCAGTTGAATTTTTATAATGAAGACATGTTAAGTTGCCGCGTCATTCTCTATCCAGCTCTATCATCTCAACTCTTGTCATGTCGCCACTTCCCATTCTCCGCTTATTATGACATCTATCATAAAGTTGATACTGGAATAGGAAGATCATTGTATGTGGAAGATGGAGCACTATGGAAAAGGGGGCGAAATGTTCTATTTGTGGAAAATAAAATGCAGAAAGCAGGGAATGAGGTGGAAAAATGGGCGAATAGTTGGCTTTTCATTTTTCTGTGGCAAAAACACAAGTAATATGTTTTTCGAAAAAAGTTAAATAATCCAAGCTTGAATGTCAAAAGGAGCCAGGTCGGATGACACTACAGTGGATCGAAGAAGTACAACCAGAAAGAACTCCAACATTAAGTGATTCAGTGCCTACTAGTGAGTTTATTAAAGTGGTAAATCTTAAGCTAGGCAAAACTTAGTATTTGAAGTTTGGTTAGAATAAAGCAGTTAAGGAGAGACGTAAATTTCCTCTGGGTACCTGCACATGTGGGTGTGGAGGGAAATGAAGAAGTACACTTGATAGCAAAGAAAGCAATAAATCATCAAAGTTAGCTTTAAGTAAAGATGAATTCAAGAGAGTGACATCCTCTGAAGTAAGTAAGAAATGACAGAAGTTATGGAATAGTGGGTTTAAAGGAAGACGTCTTTTCCAGATTCAGGAGTAGGTAGGAAATGAGAGAAAAATATATGGAAATAGGAAGAAGGATGTCATTATTTCAAGACCAGGAATTACAGCATTAAAATATACTCTTTTTAAATAGGTAAGCATGAATCAGGAAAGTGTGACAAATGTGGAGAGTTAGAAACAGTGAGGCATATCATTAATGAGTGTTCTAAAGGGAGAGACTCAAATTAATACAAGAATTCGAATGGTTGGGAGTGGATAATATTTCTTTAAAAGTATTGTTAGGAAACAGGTCAAGGCAATCAAGAGTACATGAAATATTATTTAAATACCTGAAAAACACAGGAACAATAGATAGAATATAGATTTGTTTTGTATTTCTTCCTTCCAAATCTAAGGAAACTCCACACACCAGATCAGTAGGGAGCGGTAATGCGCCTTTCGTGAGTTTACCAAACCGCCATAAAACACCAGAAGAAGAAGAAGAAGAAGAAGTCACTGCGCTGACGTGTTTCTCTCCAGTCCAGCAGGAGTCGCTCTGCAGCTCTTCAGTCCGCCGATAAACCCACTAAAGAAAGAAAGAAAGACAAACATCAAGCGCTGCGTGTTTACATCACTTTGATTTTCTCTCTTTAGTGTTTTATTGACATTATATTCAACGTTCTCTCGCTGTTTTGTGTTGGACGCTTTGAGTCATTCACAGTTTCAGAACAAACGAGAAGAAATGTAAGAATATCGTGTTTAAATCTGACGTGTGATCCAGTGACCGATGTGTGTAAATTAAAATGTTGTCTATCATCTGATAATATAACTGCTCAGTGACGTCACAATAAACGAAAATAATCTCAAAACAAAATTCAGTTTTAATATTGTGGTAGAAAAACAAAGTTACAAACAGTTGAGTTGTGTGTAGATTCAGCCGCTGTCAATAGTATAATGTTTGTTGTGTGTTTGTGTTGAGATGTTGTCGATGACGTCACAGATGTGCTGTAAATCAGTAGGAACTGATCTGTCCATGCTGGATATTGATGATTTCATCACAGAAATCTGTCAGCTGAAGAAAGAGGTGAAGTTACTGGAGGAAAAGCTGAGGACAAGAGGAGATGAACTCAACACAGAGGTTTGGACACATTCAACATCATTTACCTCAATCACTCACACTGCTTTTATTCTGTCATTCATGTCAAACTAAATCAAAGTTATATATCACACATATATTCTCTATAAAGCTCCAGTGCTGATGATGTGTTGTGTGTTTGTCAGATTGTGGTAAAGGTCGAGTCAAACCCCACAGACGCTCAGGACACTGTGTGTGACAGTAATCACACCTTGAATCAGGATGAATCTACTGATCAAACCTCCACAGAGTCTCTGGATTCTGTCTGTAACGCTGGAGAACAGCAGATACTGAACACCAGACCACTCAACATGTGTTCTGTCACACTGATGGAGATCAAAACAGAACCCATAGTGAAGGAAGAACAGACTGATGAAGATGTTGTTCCTTCAGGTTTGTTTCTTCTGTTGTCTTTTTTTACAATATTTCATTGTCATGTGTGTTCCTGTTTCATATAATCAGGGTTGTTTCAATCAAGTCAAGTTTCTGATTGTCAGTCAACACTGATGTAGTTTCAGATGTGCTGGAGCTTCTTCTTAACACTGTTGTGTTTGTTTCAGATGAGAGCGGTGATTCATGTGGTGATGGAGAAACGGCCTCTACATCAAAACACACAGAACAGAAACTCTTCACCTGCACCAGATGTGACATCAGCTTTCCTACCTTACAAGAGAAGAAACTTCATTCACAAGAGCACAGAGACAAGAAACACTTTCACTGTCAGCAGTGTGGGAGAGTTTGTGTCTCCGCATCTAGTCTGAAGATTCACATGAGGACACACACTGGAGAAAAACCTTTCCACTGCAGTGAATGTGACAAATATTTCAGCACCAAAGAAAATCTTGTTGTTCATCAGAGAACTCACACCGGAGAAAAACCTTACGCGTGTCCTCACTGTGATGAGAGATTCAGTCTAAAATCCTTTCTGAAGACACACGTGTATCTCCACACCAATGAGAGACCGTATCAGTGCAGTGAATGTGAAAAAGGCTTCAGGGATTCAGGTAGTCTAAAACGACACCAAAAAATACACTCCGAGAAACTCTATCAGTGTTCACACTGTGATAAACGTTTCCATTATTCATCTCATCTGATAACTCATGAGAGGATTCACACTGGAGAGAGACCTTACCTCTGCCCTGAATGTGGAAAGAGCTTTTATGATCCATGTCATTTCAAAGCTCATCAGAGAATTCACACTGGAGAAAAACCTTATCACTGCTCTCACTGTGGAAAGAGCTTTACTCGGTCAGGTTCTTTAAAAGATCATCTGAGAATTCACACTGGAGAGAAACCTCATCAGTGCAGTGTTTGTGGGAAGAGTTTCAGTCGACGTTACCATTTAGTGTCACACCAGAGAACTCACACAGGAGAAAGACCTTACAAATGTTTTCAATGTGACAAGAAGTTTTCTCAAAGAGTTCTCCTGAAAAACCATCAGAGAGTTCATATTTAAGACAAACCTCAGCTCGATCTGTGGCGAGAAATTCACGTATTTAAGAAGTTTTCAGATTCGGATGCTGAAGAACAAACTGCACTGGATTGGTCTTACAATCCCTACAAGACTCGGTCTTGTCAAGAAATCTTGCAATGTAAAATGAGTTTATATTTTAATACAGAATCGCATCACAGAATACAAAAAGCATTATCTCAGTGTGTGCATGATTCTACTAATAGTCTACATGATTAATGGTGAACAGTTTGACATTATTTGGTAAAGGTTGTCACAACGCTGTCAAAATGTTGTTTTTACTCTCCAAGGAACCTCCTCGTGGCCTGTTTGTCTCTTGTTTGTACATTAGAGGTGTTCAGCTTGCTCATTATAAATCATATTGGAACATTTTTATATTCAAGAACCATCTGTAAAAAACATTAAAAAAGTGTAACGTTTGTTAAACAACACCTGTGAATAACTGTGAACCTCTTTGATTCGCGATAGTTTTGCCAGTTTATTTCGTTTATCTCTTTATTTGGTAATTTATAGATGTGAAAAATATATATCCCTGTTAGTACACATACATCTGGTTTATGTCTATTTGAGGTCTGCAATGCGTAGTTTGCTCATCTGCAATACGTCTCTGAGACATCTGTACGTCTGCTGAAGATCTGGAAAACATCTGCTGCATAAAAACGTCCGAGCAGCTTTAAATCCATTCTAAATCATAAACATCTAACAGACGTCTTCTGGAGGTCTATATGACATCTGACAGCAGACGTCTCCGAGACGTATTGCAGATGAGCAAACTATGTCTTGCAGATATGAATGCAGACGTTAAATAGACGTATTCCAGATGTATGTAGCCTATCAGTGTGATGATTTCTGAAAGGTTTGACACATCTAACAGATCCTGCCGTGATAGCACACATACATCTGAGAGACGTCTTTCTGATGTCTGCTGCATTACCATCTGCAATGTCTCATGTCAGGTATGCAGTTCTGATCTTCTCATCCTTATATCATTTCTGTAGTTAATTGGCTGTAGGTTTTCCGTTTATACATTTGGCAGACGCTTTTATCCAAAGCGACTTACAGTGCATTTTACTCAACTCAACTTTATTTATATAGTGCTTTTTACAATTTTCATTGTTACGAAGCAGCTGTACATGAGACACATTGACTACAAGTAAAACAACTAAAGGCATATACCTGTAAAAACATGAAAAAGGTGAAAACAACAAAAGACACACATACAAATGCTCCACACACACACAATATGCATACATACTTACACACATTGACATAGACGCACACACGCAAACATACACGCACAGTGAAAGCACACATTTGAGATAAAGGAGAGAGAACCACAGGTCAATTATTAAACGGACTATAAATTCTTATATGCAATATTAATTATGTCTAAATTCTAAAGCAGCCCCTCCGGCCAGGCAAATAGTTCAAAACAATATGCAAATGGCGCCGAGGAACGCAAAACTCCAATCGAGAAAAAAAACCTCAGGAGAACCCAGGCCCAACCAGGGGATTCAAGTTCCCTTCTGGCAAAAGCTGCTGCCTCTGCACAAGCTCAACAGTGCTTGCACAACAAGGCTAAATAAAAGATAAGAGATACTATACATTTGTTTCTAAGTATGTTCAATCCCTGGGATCCGACCTCTGACCACTGAGCAACAGGAAAGCTTTTATGATTGGCTTGTTTGACATGTTATTCTTACCTGACGAATACATTGTAATTGGAAATCAATTTTTATTTGAATTGATCCAGACAGAATTGTTGTAAGATTACATGTATGTGCGAATTGATTAATGAATGAATTTAATCTTAAACTTCTGAATATATTCTTAAGAAACGGGTCAACCTGGATGTCCAAGGAGTCAATACCATAATAATCAAATCTTAATAAAAATTTCAAGGTTTTAATCTTCTAGCGCTGGATAAAAGTGTGTAATGTCAAAATAAAACAAAGCTCCTGTAAAGACAGAACACGCTTAAAACTTCGCCACGCCACTGGATTCCTCCATAAGGCCAGCGGGTGGTTGTGAGGGTGGTCTTTCCCGATCACTCCAACCCGTAAAGAGACGTCAGATGTCAAATAGACATCTAGAAGTCGTTGTAAAACCTCTGTTGTAATACAAGACTTTAAATCTCAGCTTGAAGTTAGTTGTTTTCAGAATCAGAATCAGAAAGAGCATTATTGCCAAGTATGTTTGCACATACCAGGAATTCGTTTTGGTGACATGAGCATCCAGTACACAGAATGAGCAACAACACACAGAGACCATCAAACAATAGAAAACAGTTACATATTAACAGTTACAACAGTTACAACAGTTACATATTATATAGATATTATATCCTGCAATATTTGTTTTATATTATCTGTGTTGTAACTAAGTCATTGGTCCCTGAGGTAAAGATATAATTTTATAGTAAACCCAGCCAGACAAAATATGTGATTTATACGTCACGTTAACGTAATCTTGTGACGTCGTGGCGATCGGAAAAGTCCTGGATTCTAACAAGTGTTTGTTCAAATACTAACTTTATATAACAGTGTACATTACTTAAAACATAGCAGCATGATTCACGACAGATAACTAATTACATAAGCATAAATATTACAAAAAACACTTCAAATATAAGATATTTACTTAATGTGATCATTGGTCTTTTTATACAGACTATGTCCTCTTCAGGTGCCGTGTAATGTCCCGTTGCCGTGGTTCCTCATAATTAAATGAAACCTAAAGCAACGTTTCTTTGTACTTATACTCTCATTTATTTTCGTAAAGGCCGTTTATTCGTTGAGCAGTAATGTCTTAAGTTACCTGATAAAACGACATTTCCTGTCAGAGGAACTTTAATTCCTGTGAGTAAAGAAAGCCTTTCAAAAAAGCGTTGTTACTGCTGTAAGACGACATTCTGTCAGAATATGAGTTAAACAAATCGGTTTAAATGCGTTTTTCACAAGTAATAAATGACAATTGTGAAATTAAAACTTCAGAGAAACTATCGGCCCTCATATAAGACGCAGCTGGCAGCTCTGATGGGCACGCGCTGTTCTGCACATGAGCGCGCAGGAGGCGTGCACCTCACACTCCCACGACAGAGCGCTGCCTGCATGAAGCGTATTAAATATCTTTTAGCTTATTTAATTAATACATTTACAATGTCCTGACTAAAAACGTTTTAAACGCACATATTTAAATACTAAACCATTAATGTTAATTAAAAATGTATTGTAATGGCATTATATGCCACTTACGTGGCCCGAGGATCATGTTATTACCAAAATAGTACGAATACAGTACGTAACTGGACCATGGTTATCTTGTAACGTCAGGATTTAGTTTAGGCGACGGCATTCGTTTAATGGTTATTAAATTACGTGCATGTGACGTGCCAGCTACGTTGTCACCTGGAAAGTAATGAAATGACCAATACAATACCAATACTTAACCGGTGCGTCATGTGCTAGAATGTGTAGTAACCATGTTTTGTTGACAGACTGATTGGCAAAACCATGGTAATTTGTGTTTAATATTATACCATATTAGGGTTTTTTTTACGTAAAGTTTTTTTGACTCGTTTCAATTAGATAAAAGTACGCATGGATTCAAACACAGCATTAAATTTATAAATTAGAGACCGTGATCAGAAATCACTGAACTGACGTGTTGTGTCTCCAGTCCAGCAGGAGTCGCTCTGCAGCTCTTCAGTCCGCCGATAAACCCACTAAAGAAAGAAAGAAAGACAAACATCAAGCGCTGCGTGTTTACATCACTTTGATTTTCTCTCTTTAGTGTTTTAAACACAGTGTTGTGTGTGTCTGTGTGTGTTTGTGTGTTGAGATGTTGTCGATGACGTCACAGATGTGCTGTAAATCAGTAGGAACTGATCTGTCCATGCTGGATATTGATGATTTCATCACAGAAATCTGTCAGCTGAAGAAAGAGGTGAAGTTACTGGAGGAAAAGCTGAGGACAAGAGGAGATGAACTCAACACAGAGGTTTGGACACATTCAACATCATTTACCTCAATCACTCACACTGCTTTTAAATGTTTGTATTTTAATAATGTTTTTAATCTCATTGTCATAGTTTATATCTTTATCTCAATATATTTCCTCTCTGAACAGAAGTCCAGACACACACAGGACTCAGAGCTCAGCCTCACTTTACTCTGTTATACTGACACAAACCCCACAGACGCTCAGGACACTGTGTGTGACAGTAATCACACCTTGAATCAGGATGAATCTACTGATCAAACCTCCACAGAGTCTCTGGATTCTGTCTGTAACGCTGGAGAACAGCAGATCCTGAACACCAGACCACTGAACATGTGTTCTGTCACACTGATGGACTGCAGGAAACTGATGGAGATCAAAACAGAACTCATAGTAAAGGAAGAACAGACTGATGAAGATGAGAATCATGATGATGATGGTGTTGATTATTTGTTTCCTTTAGGTATGTTGCTCTTTTTATGTAGTTTCATTCTTTAATGATTTTATAGTCATATGGAGAACGTGGCCATGTCTCACAGGTGTTTGTGGAATTTTCACCTTAATTTGGACCCAATGAGTTTCAAAAGATAGCAGCATCATTATTTCAGTTTTACACAGAGATTGATAAGATAATAACAGATGTTTTTAACAAACTTGTCTTTTGGGGTTAATAAGGCACTGTATGGTAAAGTCTCATAGGTATGACGATCTCAATGTGGCTCCAAATGCAAATTGTAGAGTTGTACCCATTTTCACAAATGTTGTTCACTTTACATACAACTGATACTAGGGGTAGGGCAAAGATTAGATTTTTTAGATGCATTGATGAGGACGATTTTGAATTGATTCACAAATGTGACCCTGGATGACGAAACCAGTCTTATGGGTACATTTTTCAAAATTGAGATTTATACACCACATGAAAGCTGACTAAATACACTTTCTATTGATATATAGTTTGTTATGATAGGACACTATTTGGCTGAGATATAACCATTTAAAATTCTGGAATCTGAGAGTGGGAAAAATCTAAATATTGAGAAAATCGCCTTTAAAGTTTTCCAGAAGTAGTCCTTAGCAACGCATATTACTAATGATGGGAAATAAATGAAACTTACACCATTGATTAACCACAGCTTAAACTTTATACACACAAAATTTCATAAAATTAATTTTCCAGGAACATATAAAATTTTACACCTGAATTTTACACTTGAGCTGGCAACGAATCATCAATAACAGAGGCAGACCAACATGTTAAGATGATGTTTTGTTTACATTTTGTCAGAGCAAAATTGGCATAACTTTGACAAACAACTCATGAAAACCACTACTTTGTAAAGAAGGCATTTAAGAACGTATGTGACTGACTGACCTGAACTTTGAAGAATTTTCCCACTCAAGCGGGTCGAATTCTGAGTCTGCAGTGAACACTTTGTATTCCTTCATGGCACGGAGTCGAAGCGATCTAAACATTAATTGAATTCGTCGTCTTCCGGGGCATCCTCTTATGTCAAGCCGGTCTCTGGACATTCTGTATTATCTTCCCAATGATTTGCGAAACAATCATTTACTAGGTTCGTTAAATTATTGCTGTCATTAGCGTTTAGATTGAGCAAACGCGCTTCCATCAGAATCCATGTTTTGAAGCGCGATCATGACGGATTGTGTACGCTGCGCACGTGAGACGCTATAGCAGGCCGTTGCTAAGAGGAAACAGGTTTGTTTTAACACTCTCTATTGTCTTACCCTTGTAATGACATAGAAGAGAGTAGATTAACTTGAAAGCGGAATCTCTTAACTTTACATAGATACCAAACTTGAATGGGTAGTTATCATAGAGCGGACAGCAGCGAGTTAAGTTTGTAGGCATGTTTCTGACCATTTTTTGTTCGCGATATTAAGGGATCGACTCACATAAATAAAGTTTGAATATATTTACGGTAGGAAATTTACAAAATATCTTCATGGAACATGATTTTTACTTAATATACTAACGATTTTTGGCATAAAATAAAAATTGATCATTTTGACCCTAACAATGTATTTTCGGCTTTTGTCAGAAATATACCCGTGCGACTTACGACTGGTTTTGTTGGCCAGGGTCACAAATGTCAAAAATGACTGTATTGCATTTCAAATCAATCAAGGAAGGAGCCGGGAACTGGTGAATGTTCAACAAACTTTTAATAAAATAAACAAACCACAAAACGAAAGTAAAATCTCAACTGCCGGCCAGACAAGCATTATAAAAAAAATAATATAGTCTAGGCCTTGCTTTCTCTCGTCGTACACTCCTGTCTCTCCTCCTTTTATGCTTCCAATGCTTCGGAACAGTGCATGATTAAGAGTGGGTTTCTTCAGTAGTGGGGTAATACGCGCCTCTTTGAAGCGTGTGGGAAATGTACCATGGGTGAGAGACGAGTTGATAATGTGGGTCCGAGTGGGAACAACCGACGGAGACATGGCCTGGAGGAGGTGGGTGGGGATGGGATCTAGGGGGCAGATAGTCGGGAGGTTAAAAGAAATTACCATGGAATCGTCTGCAGATAGGAGAGAGAAATACGGGAGCGAGCATGTGTTGGGGGTTTGGGTGTGGTCAAGAGGAGGCGGCCCAGAGAACTGACTGCTGATGGTGGTCGTTTTTTCTCTATAAAAGAAAGACGCGAAATCATCAGCTGTTAAGTCCGATGGAGGTGAGGGAGCAGGCGGTTTATTAACGAAATCATTATAAGTAATAATAACTCTTAGACTATATTTTTTTTAAACTTTTTTTAAAAGGGCCTCATCTTCTTGCCAATCGTGTGAACGTTCCGAAAACAGGAGTCACATCTTCTCAAACTGCCTTGACCGCAGTGGTCTCCTCCGTAAGCGCAGTTCTTGATATTTTGCAACTTATTGTGTGTAGGTGGCTTTTTGATGACTCGTGGTCCTTAATTGCTTCTAATTTTAAGTTTTTAGTCCCAATTACAAAGGGATTTGACTTCGCTTTCTCTGAGCCATACATACGGCAGTCACTGCAGTACATTTCTTCTGTACTGCGGTCATAAATCAGCCACTCACGAACCTTGCCGTTGGTGCCAATTGTCCACTTCGTATTAAAACGTCGTCTTTTACTTTTCTTTGACTCATCCTCACTCTTTTTGTTGGTTGTTCGTTTCAGCTGGCCTCTTTACCGCAGTAATGTGGTAGATGTGCAGGTAGATTGACAGTTTTACCCGCCAATTGTAAAATTCACCCGCATTTGGCGTGTGGTCTGGTGTTAATTTCAGGCCCTGGTGTTAGTACTTTGTTTTCGCAGAGGAGACATCAGCAGAGAAAGAAGAGAGGAGAGACTGATAGAGACGGAGGTCAGTAGGTTCTTTAGATTAACCAGGGGGCAGAAGGGGATGCACGAGATGGTCTAGATGTAAGAGGGCAGAAGCTGTCTAAGCAGGAGGTTAGTGTGGAGCAAAGGTCGTGGGTGGTGCTGTTAGGATCAAAGAGAGAGAGCTCTTCAGAGTAGGGGAGCGTGGCAGAGACCGCAGAGGATAAGCAGGAGGGAGAGAGTGATCGTAGGTTCCGCCAGAATGTGACAAGTGGGGAAGCATGTGTAGTTTCTGGAGAAGTAAGGTCGAGATCAAGATTTATGAGCAAATGATCCGACATGTGCAGCGGGGTGACCTGTAAGTCATGAGTGGAGCAGTAGCGTGTGTAGATAAGATCTAGTTGATTACCAGATTTATGGGTTGCTACGGGGACTCGCTTGAGGTCAAACGATGCAGTCAGGTTGTTGAAGTCGGCAGCCTGTGGTTTTTCAAGGTGGATATTGAAGTCTCCAAGTACCACCAGAGGAGTACCATCCTCGGGGAAGGATGACGGAAGCGTATCCATCTCCTCCAAGAAATGTCCAAGCTGACCTGGAGGATGATGGATAACCACAACATGAGTTTTAACAGGGTGGATGATAGTAACAGCATGAGACTCAAAGACGATATTGTCGCATGAGGGTGCCAGCCGTTTGAATTTCCAGTCGTTAGGAATAAGTAGACCGGTTCCTCCACCCCTCCCTGATATGCGTGGGCTGTGGGAGAAAGTGTAGTTATTTGAAAGGGCAGTAGGTGTGACAGTGACCTCTGGCTTGATTCAGGTTTCAGTAAATACTAAAAGAGAAAGACCAGAACGTTAAGCATAGGTGTGATGACATCTGCTTTGTTTACAGCACATTGGCAGTTCCATAAACCAATGGGAAATGTAATTGAGGTAGTTTTGGATGCTGAAAGAGTTCGCAGATTATTAGCATTAACATTACATTTACATTTAGGCATTTGGCAGACGCTTTTATCCAAAGCGACATACATTGCTTTAGCCTATACATTTTACATAGGTATTTGCAATCCCCTGGGATCAAACCCACAACCTTGCGTTGTAAACGCAATGCTCTTACCACTGAGTTACAGGAAAGCTTTGCGATGCCTTCTACATTGCGTTGCCTTCTACGTGATACAGGTGATTTACGATTTGAAGTGACAGTAGGGATTTGAAAACACATAGTGAAAAACGGGGAATAAGGAAAAACAAATAACAAGAGAATAAATACAAGTGCAAAAAGTTAAAACTGAGGTGCCTTGTCGCTGTCCTTGTTTGGTGGAGTCGCGCAGGTAGAGTCGATGGTCAATCACCGCGGTGGTGAATCACACTCAAATACCCGTCCGATTCACCCAATTGAATTCAGCAGGACACGCCTTCGAATATCTCCCAATAACACGCAAAACTAGCACGAGAACAAACGCAACTGACAACACGTGACACGGTGATAGTAAACAAAGCAACAAAACTGCATTTGAACTCAATAGGACAAGATTAATCAACTACACTTACGCGCTTCAGTTGATACTTCAGCTGCAACAAACTGCTTCTCCCACAAACTGGGCCGAGTGCAACAGTTTAAATACTTTAGCTGGCGTTTGACACGCCTTCCAATATCTCTCATTAACTCGCAAAACCAGCACACGTGTTACATCGCCACCTGTTGGTTTGGCATGTTCTTGACAGAGCTTTAAAGAGTGTTTTTTTGCGTTCTCATTAAACGGAGGAAAAACACTGTGTACGTATGGACTAGGCCATTCACAACATCATATTTGCTCAGTCTAAATTTATTGTCTTTGCAGTGGGAATTTGTACGATTTGAGGTTTTTGTGAAACGTTGTGTCTGTGGTGGATTTCATTTTTTTGCTTCTGAACCTACACGAGAGTTCAGCTATTCAGTATAAAAAGCTAGGTTTAATTTCTCTTAGGGCAACGTGCGGTAGGTCTCTGCACGCATGTTTATTGAATAAACCAACAATTGCCACACCTAGATTATTTTCTGTGTTTGTAGTTTTACAGATTTTAATGCCGTTGTGTTTGTTTCAGATGAGAGCGGTGATTCATGTTGTGATGGAGAAACGGCCTCTACATCCAAACACACAGAACAGAAACTCTTCACCTGCACCAGATGTGACATCAGCTTTCCTACCTTACAAGAGAAGAAACTTCATTCACAAGAGCACAGAGACAAGAAACACTTTCACTGTCAGCAGTGTGGGAGAGTTTGTGTCTCCGCATCTAGTCTGAAGGTTCACATGAGGACTCACACTGGAGAAAAACCTTTCCACTGCAGTGAATGTGACAAATATTTCAGCACCAAAGAAAATCTTGTTGCTCATCAGAGAATTCACACCGGAGAAAAACCGTACGCGTGTCCTCACTGTGAAAAGAGTTTCAGTCAAAAATCCTATCTGAACAAACATGTGTATCTCCACACCAATGAGAGACCTTATCAGTGCAGTGAATGTGAAAAAGGCTTCAGGGATTCAAGTTGTTTAAAGATACACCAAAGAACACACGCTGGGGAGAAACTCTTTCAGTGTTCACACTGTGATAAACGTTTCCATCAGAAACCTCAGCTGACATGTCATGAGCGAACTCACACTGGAGAGAAACCTTACCTCTGCTCTCACTGTGGAAAGAGCTTTTCTGATTCAAATACTTTTAAACGTCATCAGCGAGTTCACACTGGAGAGAAACCTCATCAATGCAGTCTTTGTGGGAAGAGTTTCAGTCGACGTGACCATTTACTGTCACACCAGAGAACTCACACAGGAGAAAGACCTTACAAATGTTCTCAGTGTGACGAGAGGTTTACCCAAAGAGTACTCATGAGAATCCATCAGAGAGTTCACACTGGAGAGAAACACACCACTGCTTGATCTGCGGCAAGAGGTTCACTTATTTATGAGTTTTTCAGATTCATCAGAAGAAACATGCTGAAGAACAAACTGCACTGGATTGGTCTTACATTCCCTTCAATGCTCAGTCTTATCTAGGACTCTTGAATTGTAAAATGAGTTTAAATTTTAATTCAGAATCGCATCTCAAAAAACGTAAAACATATTTTTAATGTATGCAAGCTTCTAATAATAGTCTTGCGACATGATTCAAGGTAATTGTTTCTAATTTACATTTAGACATTTAGCAGACGCTTTTATCCAAGGCAAATTACAAAAAGTTTAAGGAGCAATAAGTGATATGTCATACAGTAGCAATTATACAGTAGGTGCCGATACAAAGTTACTGGTTTCAACAAAGGCCAGACCAATACCTGTTGAGAGAAAGAGAGAGGGTTTTTTTTCGTATTTTTTTTTTCATTTGTCTGTCAGGTATTCACAGAAGAGATGGGTTTTAAGTATTTTTTTAATGTTTTGAGAGATGTGGTTGACCGAACCAAGTTGGGAAGAATGTTCCACCAGGAAGGAGTAGTGAATGAGAATGAGTGGGAAAGTGATTTACTGCCCTTATTGGAAGGCAATACAAGACGCCGCTGGTTTGCTGAATGCAGGGATCTTGATTGGGTGTAGCAGTGTAGGAGGGTGTGAAAGTATGCCGGTGCAGATCCAGTGATAGTCCTATAGGCAAGCATTAGTGACTTGAATCTGATACAGGCTTCAACCGGTAGCCAGTGGAGTGAGATAAAAAGGGGTGTCACATGAGCTCTTTTGGGCTGTTGGAAGACGAGACGTGCTGCTGCGTTCTGAACCAGCTGGAGCGGTTTAATAGCCTTTGCAGGAAGATCAGCAAGGAGAGCATTGCAGTATTCCAACCTTAAGATGACCTGGGGATTGACAAGGAGTTGTGCCGCATGCTCTGTGAGATAGGGTCTAACCTTTCTAAAGGTGAATAAAGCGTATCGGCATTAACAAATTGTCTTTGTAAAGTGATCATTGAAAGACAGCTGTTCATCAAATATGACTTCGAGGTTCCTGACTGTTTTGGAAGGAGTGATTGTGGTATTGCCAAATTGGATGGTGAGATAGTGTTGCACCGTGGGGTGTGCCAGAAATATGAGTAGTTCGGTCTTGGCAGGGTTCAGTTGGAGGGGATGATCATTCATCCAAGCTGAGATGTCTTCTAGGCAGGCTGAAATGCGAGCTGCCAATGAGATGTAGATCTGGGTGTCGTCCGCATAACAGTGATGAGAGAAGCCGTGCGCCCCTGTGATGCGTCCCAAGGATGTCATGTAGTTGGAAAAAAGTAGCGGTCCAAGCACCGATTCCTGAGGGATCCAAGTGGTCATGTGGAGAGCAGTGGACAGCGAGCCCCTCCATGACACCCTGAAAGATCTGCCGGCGAGGTAGGATTTGAACCAGCGGAGAGGAGAGCCTGAGATTCATAGAGATGAAAGGTTTGCTAGCAGTATCTGGTGATTGACAGTGTCAAACGCTGCGGATAGGTCTAGCAGAATCAGGACAGAGGATTTAGATTCTGCCTTGGCTAGCCGCAGTGCTTCTGTGACCGATAGCAGTGCAGTGGTTTGCAGGGGTGTCAATTAATGAAGCACAAATACTTTAGAAATTTTGGGTATCTATACTTCACTTGAGTAATTCTTTTTCAGCCGACTTTTTACTTCTACTACTTACATTTTGACGCAATTATCTGTACTTTCTACTTCTTACATTTTAAAAATAGCCTTGTTACTCTTGTTTTGTTTTCATTCCGGCTTGTCATCATTCAAAAAAAAAAAACTATCCAGACAAATCGCGTCATCCGGATAGAGTGAATTTGACTGTGGTTGGATGAGAATAATAAACATATACTATTCTGACACCCTATTGGTTTGTACGCGATCCATCACACCGGCACATGACATGACACAAATCACGTCACACTCCAGCAAGGACATAGCCAGTGTTGGGGTCGTTACTCAAAAAGGATTATATCTTAAAATGTATTATTTCTCCACTACTGGCTAATTTATCAAATGGGTGCTTTCCCTTCATCGTCCGCAAATAAGGCTACAGTAGTTAGTTTGGTAGAGAGACGTATGAATCAGTGCTCGAATTGAACCAAGTCTTATGGGGGTCCCCCTCATGAGCCTTTTTTTTGGTGGGGGTTAGTCTCGCAATATACAATTGATACAAAAATACACAGTATATTTGATTATAATATGCATAACTATATACTATTATACTAATTATTATACTATTATATTCAAAACAGGCTTACATAGAAGAACATGCTTTTTTCAGTGTCCTGCGCTTAGTGTTCTTTAGACGTGGACCGGGGCGTTTCAAATTTAAAGAGACATGACAACTAGCCCATAAACAAACTTAATATAAAGTATTGTAAATAATGAAATCACAAAATTTACCATATCCAGTACATGAATTTTATCACATTTGTCATTATAATTTAGTAATAGCTTTCCTGCAGCTCAATGGTAAAAGCATTGTGTTTACAACGTAAGGTTGTGAGTTCGAGCCCAGGGGTTTGCACATTCTTAGTATAAATGTATAGGATAATGGAATGTAAGTCACTTTAGATAAAAGCGTCTGCCAAAGGCATAAATCAGGTCTGTAACTGTCGGGAGTAGAGGGGTCCAATGTGGGTTTCTTCAGTAGGGACGTGACCTGGGCCTGTTTGAATGTGGATGGAAATGTGCCGGTGAGCAGGGAGGTGTTGATGATGCGTGCAGGTGTGAGTGTGCTGGATATGGCCTGAAGGAGATGGGAGGGGATTGGGTCAAGGGGACAGGTGGTGGGGTGGCTGGAGAGAAGTCTTGAAATCAAAATGACATGAAAGCCTGAGTAAACATTTCAATGTACTATAAGGTAATGTATTTAACCTGACCATGACGTGATGTGACTAGACTTTGCTAACAAATATTGTTTTACATCAGCTATAAAGTCCAAAATCTTATTAATCGAGAAGAGAGCTTGATAAGCTTTTTAAAACTATACATTAAACACAATTTTTAAAGTCATTTCATTACTTGTGATGATAATTCTTTAGTCCATTGTATTCTAACATGCTAATAAAATGGACAATATACACAGTCATATTTTATGCCTCATATGCCATAGACGGTATCTAGAGTGCCTTTAGATGATTTCTGACCATAATCAAAAGAATCCGAGAAGAAACTTGGCTCTCCAATATTTTTGGAATTCAGACTTCGATACCAAGCTCAAACGCTAGATGTCAGTGTACCATACCGTTTCTTTAAAGGGGTAATTTCTTGAAAAAAAGACTTTTTCCATGTTTAAATGCCAAAATCGGGTCTCTGGTGCACCTGCCAACTCAGAAAACGAAAAAAAAGACAAATCATTAACTTTTATTATGTGAGCCTATATCTGAAAGCCTTTGAGAAAACGAACGCTTCAGAAATCGCGCTCTTACTGACGTAAGTAGTCGTTCTTATTATAATATATCCGCCCCTTGTTCTGAATGGGTCCACCCATCAAGCCACCGCCATTGTTGTTTTCTCATGTGTGAAGTTCAAACACGATGACAAAAGTAGCGAAGCTTATGAACTGTTGTGTTGTTGGCTGCACAGAACAATGTTCCCAGCCTTACGGGAGACAGAGAGCAATGGATTTTAGTTTTCAATGGAAATCATCCACACTGAACGAGGCAAAGCTACAAATAAAGACATTGTAAGTACAGGTATTTTTTAAGTAAGAGCCCAGGGACCTGCGGCAACTTAAAAGTAACTAAAATGTCCGTTCACTATCAGAAAGCGATGTGTGAGGCTTGTAAACATGCGACAGGATTGTCCTGTGTGACGTTAATTTGATTTAGTGAAATAACAATATGTTTGTCTTGAGTATCGTCACTTCAGAAAACTGTGTGATTGGTTTGTAAACGCGCGACGCGGTTCTCTCTCCCAACAGGGACTGGAGGGGCTTCGAGAATGGCCACATGGGAAACAGGTGTGCTTATCAAAAACAATGGTTTGGTGTTCAAAGACTAGAACTTGTTTCTCGTTCGCTTTATGTGACCATACTTTAATGTTTTGTCGCTGGAAGCACAGGCTTACAGCACGTTGTCTGCTGAAAAGGGGGCGGAGATTAACAGCTCTCTTGCATTTAAAGAGACCCAAACCCCACACACAAAACAGCGGGTTTCTCCTCACATGCAAAAGTGGGCATGTAGCGCATGGTATCTTAAAAGATCTGTTGTGTTTTTTTAGCTAAAACTTCACAAACACACTCTGGGGACACCAGAGACTTATTTAACATCAAGTGAAACCATTCGAACAACCTCTCCTTTAATGCGTACTGCAGGAGCCATTCAAATAAATGTTTATTTAATAAAATGAACATACAACCAAATTCAACAAATCTTTTTTTATAGTATTATTATACAAAAAAGTATATGTTAATTAATGTTAACAAAAATAAAATAAAAAATAAATAGTTATATTATTAGACACTAACCAAACACAAACCGGAAGTCAAACTGGGGGTCAGGCGCGAACGTGTCCGATGTGACCGCCCAATCACAGAACGGATGGAAGGAATGTTCTGGATGTCAGACATATACTATACATGACGTATACATTTTTAAATGTATGTTTTGGTAAAATTCTAAATTATTTAATTAGTTTCTTATTCACTGTATTGCTTATTCATTTTCTATTAAGACAGCTATTCGAGAATAAAATACTTTGAATGGAGTGCATTTTCTTACTCAAGGTTATAAGCCATGTTTTGTTGGAGATTTATATCTAATTGTCTCTGTGCTCTGTGAAGCTGAACAACACAGCTTCTGTATTACAGAGATATATTAAATAACAACATATATGCATATTAAGAACACATTATGCACATTAAGTATAGGGTTTACAAATATATAAATGTAACATAAACAGTTGCATTTACGTCATGCCAAATGAATGTAAATGGGACAACAAGTGTGATTAACTTCACGCGGCGCTGCCCAAGTATTCAAATTTATTTATATAGCGCTTTTCACAATGTGCATTGTTCCAAAGCAGCTTTACAGGAGCAAACAGGAAAAACAGAAAAGGTAAAACACAGCACAGTGCATTGTGTTTATAGAACGAGCAAGATCATTCTAATGAATAATATCCAATAAATAAATGCACCACTAGAGTGATTAAAAATCACTGCTTGCTCTGTCTCAAAATGCACTTCCACGTACCCTTGTGGACTAGTGTCATATAGTTCTGCATTTCCTGACGTCACAAAGTGTGGTCTCGGAGCCAATGCTCGGAGTGCTGCCTACTCGTTTCCGGTGAAATATCAGGGAGTGGAAAAGCTTCCGGGTGGTATTCAAACATAGCAGATGAATTCTATCACATGTTCTATGAGTGGTACGTTAATTTGTGAGTTAGCGATCAATAAAGATTAATATTCATATATTTGATAGTTATATCACCATGTATTAATATATTATAATATATTTCTATGTAAAAGCGAGTGATGAGTTTCAGAAAGTTTAAATTCCTCCGACGCGAGGGTGGGTCATCCCGGGTTTGTTGTATCCCGTTCCCTTTCGAGAGTGGTCACTTCGACATTGCGGAGAACCGCATATGAAACTCCTCCCCTTTTTCACTTTTCCTGAAGTCTTATTGGATAACGCCAGTAAAAAAACTGGCCAATTGTCGCAAGAATGCAACAGTATGCAAATACTGACGAATCCAGACAGTATGAATACAGTGCATGTGACGACAATCCTCAGAATCTTCTTTTTCACGCTGCCATTGTTGAAGACGCAACTGGATACTTCTTCACCGCATCCGATGGCTTCTTTCTGTTGTCTTTGCGCGGGTCCCATTGACCCGCAGGATACGCACGAGCACTGCATTGCCTGCCTCGGCCTAGCTCATGCGGAGGCTGCATTCTGCGAGTCCGATTGCGCGCACTGTGCGGACCTGCCGGCGCGTGTCTTGAGAACTCGCAGGAACATCGCTCGTGGAATAATAGGGTCCAAGGGGGAGCGGCGACGACACGGCTCCGGGCCGCCGTCCTCTGCCGTCACCCCATTCCCCGGTCCTCTACGTCAACGAGAGTCTTCGTCCCCCGCCTTCCGTCGCGGGCGCCATTTCCTTCGGCGCTGAGGAGGACCATGACTCCATGTCCATCTCAGCTTCGGACAAGGACTGAGCAGGATCGGAGCGGGAGAGAGCACCCCGGACCTCCACGAGGAGTTCATAAGGGTCCTCGAGAAGGCCGTCAGCGAGCTCGACATCACCTGGAGTTAACCTGAGGAGCCGGCAAAAAGTAAGCTCGACTCGTGGTACCTTCAGGCGGGCCGCCGTCAGGCCACATCAAAGAGGAGTGCGTCATTTTTTCCAGATGTCCACGAACACGTGGTGAAATCGTGGTCTGCTCATCAGTCGGCGCAAGTTCACGCTGCTACGCAGTCCATGTTCGCGCACGTGGTCGGGGCGGAGGCCCACGGTTACGTGCGTATGCCACCTGTCGAGGAGACCCTCGCCGCTCATTTGTGCCCTTCCACCACCTCGTTGGGCTCGGACCCAGGCCTGCCATCGCCCGAAGAGATTGGACCATTATGTCTGTTTCTGGACGCGTGGAAAGCCATTCCGGGCCTTTCTCATTGGCTACTAAATGAGGTAGAACACGGGTACACCCTGCAGTTCAGACGCAGACCTCCCCGCTTCAGCGGTGTGGTTCCGTTGCTTACGTCAGCGCAAAATGCGCCTGTGTTGAGACAGGAAATTTGCAGCCTGCTCGCGAAAGGAGCGATCGAGCGCGTCCCTCCGAACGAGCGAGAAAGCGGGTTTTACAGACGGTATTTTGTAGTGCCCAAGAGAGATGGTGGTCTGCGTCCGATTCTGGACTTGAGACCCGTCAACCGAGCCCTTCACAAGTGAGCATTCAGAATGACAACTCTAAAACAGATCCTGGCACAAGTGCGTCCCGGGGACTGGTTTGCATCCGTGGATCTGAAGGATGCGTATTTTCATGTTCAGATAGCCAAGCGTCACCGAAAGTTCCTGAGATTCGCTTTTGCGGGTTCAGCGTACCAATTTGCTGTACTCCCGTTCGGACTGACATTAGCTCCGGTCACATTCTCGAAGTGCGTGGACGCGGCACTTTCCCCTCTCAGAGCGAGCGGTATGCGCCCATTCACGGGAGGCGCTATCCGGTCATACGCAGATGCGTCTTCATCACTTGACATCCCTGGGGCTGCGCGTGAACATGCAGAAGAGCAAGCTCACTCCGAGTCAGTCTATAACATATCTGGGGGTATGTTTCGACTCAGTGGAGATGCGAGCTCGCCTCTCTCTAGAGTGGACGGAGTCCATCTCTTCGGCTCTACATTTGCTCAGGCCGGGTCGGTCTGTTCCCCTGAGGGAGTTCCAGAGGCTTTTGGGTCTCATTGCGTCAGCCTCGGCGGTCTGCCACCTGGATCTTCTGCACATGCGACCGCTACAGTTTTTGGGTTCCATGGAATGCATGGTCCTCGGGTCGAGTGCGAAATCCGGTTACACTCAGTTGCCTCAGTGCCCTGAGCCCGTGGCGCGACCTGAGCATGTTCAGTCGGGGAGTTCCCCTGGGGCTGGTTACGAGACGCATAGTCGTTACGACGGATGTGTCGTCCTCCGGATGGGGCGCGGTGTGCGGGGGCATGCCGGCATCCGGCCTTTGGACACAGTCACTGAGAAAATGGCATGTAAATTGTTTTGGAGCTGAAGGCGGTGTCTCTAGCTTTCCATACTTTCCAGTCGAAGCTGGAGAAGAAACATGTCCTGATTCGCACCGACAACATGTCCGTGGTTTCGTACATAAATCGCCAGGGAGGAGTCCACTCAGGAACTCTTTTCAAACAGGCTGCGAGTCTCCTACTATGGGCAGATCGACATCTACTCTCTGTCAGGGCAGCGCATATCCCCGGTCGTCTGAACTGCGGAGCGGACATGGTAAGGGTTTTACGGGCTTACATTGATCGCATAGCCTGCTTTCGGCAGTCTGAACAGCTCTTCGTCGGTTTTGGTGGGGGAACTAAAAGTCGGGCTGTATCAAAGCAGAGGCTCTCTCACTGGGTGGTGGACGCTATTACCTTAGCGTATGAGAGTCAGGGACAGAACTGCCCCTTCGATATCAGAGCTCATTCGACTAGGGCTATCACCTCTTCGTGGGCCTGGTCTAAGGGCACATCTATTCAGGACATATGCTGTGCGGCTGGCTGGTCTTCGCAGAACACTTTCGCCAGGTTCTACAGATTGGACGTGTCCTCTTTGTCGTCTCAAGTCCTCTCGGTGAGTGCTGATCACTCTTTATCTTCTACCTTATAATCGCTTATGTTACACAGTTGTTGCCGCGTTGCTGTTTACGCTGTGCTTGGTGTACTTTTATGATCTCTGTTATATCCGCTCGGGAATCCGTGCTGGCTCTTACTGTTGTGGTGTCTGCCCTTTTTCAGCGCAGCCCGCTGCATTTGTTGGGTTTGGATATGCAAATTTGGCCCGATCTAGCAGTTCATTGGCCTGTTCAGTGATTTAGCAGTTCATTGGCCGATTTAAGCCAATCAGCTGTTGACGCTTAGGGCGACCTCGCGAATGGTTAAAATTGTATGCTTCCCATGCTTGTGTGTTTTAACCCAGTTTTTCTGGCTGATTTTGCTAGCTCTCATGGCGGGATTGTACTACCGTTCCATATGCGGTTCTCCGCAATGTCGAAGTGACCACTCTCGAAAGGTAAAGTCTCCGGTTACTTTCGTAACCTCGGTTCCCTGAGAAGCGGAAACGAGACATTGCGTAGATTGCCGTGTTCACCACTCATCACCGTGCAGGCGTTCTCTCGTAGATTCTGAGGATTGTCGTCACATGCACTGTATTTATACTGTCTGGATTCGTCAGTATTTGCATACTGTTGCATTCTTGCGACAATTGGCCAGTTTTTTTACTGGCGTTATCCAATAAGACTTCAGGAAAAGTGAAAAAGGGGAGGAGTTTCATATGCGGTTCTCCTCAATGTCTCGTTCCCGCTTCTCAGGGAATCGAGGTTACGAAAGTAACCGGAGACGTTTTGTAAAGCTTCGCAAAGGTTTAACTCCATTGTGAGTTTTCACTCTTTTCCCAAGGACAAGGAAACTCGCAATAAGTGGATTCACAGTATTCGACGTGAGGATTTAAACATTACACCGGATACCAGAGTGTGTAGTCGTCACTTCATGAGCGATGATGTGATCGAGCCGTTAACTCCTACGGGACGACGACTCCTAAAGAGGGGAGCTGTGCCAACTTTGTTACAGTGGAACGACTACTCCGTTTCAACACTGAGACGCACTGGGGTATGTCAGCTTCATATTAAATATATATTACATATAGTTTAACTCGATGTAGTGTTGAGTGTGTTGTGTCTCCAGTCCAGCAGGAGTCGCTCTGCAGCTCTTCAGTCCGCCGATAAACCCACTTAAGAAAGAAAGAAAGTCAAACATCAAGCGCTGCGTGTTTACATCACTTTGATTTTCTCTCTTTAGTGTTTTAAACACAGTGTTGTGTGTGTGTGTGTTTGTGTTTAGATGTTGTCGATGACGTCACAGATGTGCTGTAAATCAGTAGGAACTGATCTGTCCATGCTGGATATTGATGATTTCATCACAGAAATCTGTCAGCTGAAGAAAGAGGTGAAGTTACTGGAGGAAAAGCTGAGGACAAGAGGAGATGAACTCAACACAGAGGTTTGGACACATTCAACATCATTTACCTCAATCACTCACACTGCTTTTAAATGTTTGTATTTTAATAATGTTTTTAATCTCATTGTCATAGTTTATATCTTTATCTCAATATATTTCCTCTCTGAACAGAAGTCCAGACACACACAGGACTCAGAGCTCAGCCTCACTTTACTCTGTTATACTGACACAAACCCCACAGACGCTCAGGACACTGTGTGTGACAGTAATCACACCTTGAATCAGGATGAATCTACTGATCAAACCTCCACAGAGTCTCTGGATTCTGTCTGTAACGCTGGAGAACAGCAGATCCTGAACACCAGACCACTCAACATGTGTTCTGTCACACTGATGGACTGCAGGAAACTGATGGAGATCAAAACTGAACCCACGTCAGAGGAAGAACAGACTGATGAAGATTTTGTTCCTTCAAGTTTGTTTCTTCTGTTGTCTTTTCACTATATTCCTGTTTCACAATCAGGGTTTTTGTCACTTGAGTTTCTGATTGTCAGTCAACACTGATGTAGTTTCAGATGTGCTGGAGCTTCTTCTTAACGCTGTTGTGTTTGTTTCAGATGAGAGCGGTGATTCATGTGCTGATGGAGAAACGGCCTCTACATCAAAACACACAGAACAGAAACTCTTCACCTGCACCAGATGTGACATCAGCTTTCCTACCTTACAAGAGAAGAAACTTCATTCACAAGAGCACAAAGACAAGAAACACTTTCACTGTCAGCAGTGTGGGAGGACTTTTCTCTACTCGACTAGTCTGAAACGTCACATGAGGACACACACTGATGAAAGGCCTTTCCACTGCAGTGAATGTGACAAATATTTCAAAACCAAAATAACTCTTTCTGCTCATCAGAGTATCCACACAAGAAAAAATACGTATGCGTGTCCTCACTGCGAGAAGAGATTCAGTCAAAAATCCTATCTGAAGAAACACGTGTATCTCCACACCAATGAGAGACCTTATCAGTGCAGTGAATGTGGAAAAGGCTTCAGGGATTCAGGTTGTTTAAGGCGACACAACAAAATACACTCTGAGAAACTCTATCAGTGTTCACATTGTAATAAACGTGTCCGTTATAAATCTAATCTGACGCTGCATGAGAGAACTCACACTGGAGAGAAACCTTACCTCTGCTCTCACTGTGGAAAGAGCTTTACTGATCAATGTCATTTTAAACATCGTGAGACAGTTCACACTGGAGAGAAACCTCATCACTGCAGTGTTTGTGGGAAGAGTTTCAATCGACATGACAATTTTAAGAAACACCAGAGAACTCACACAGGAGAAAGACCTTATAAATGTTCTCAGTGTGACAAGACGTTTCTTCAGAGATTTCTCCTGAAAACCCATCAGAGAGTTCACACTGAAGAAAACCCACCACTGCTTGATCATATCTGGATTAGATTGTGTAGATATTTGACGAATGAACTTTTAATTATTTTTCTATAAAGTTTTTTTTCTAAGTAGTTCATTGCAATGAGATGGTGTTTTCCCACACAAAATAAAGTGCTTTAATTCCCTTTAGTGTTCATTGCATAGCTCACTGAGGCAAGTGTCTATCAGAGAAATGAAGGATTTCAAGAAGATTTCTTTAATTGCATACACACAGTTTCAGGAGTCCACATCATGTGAAATGCTCAAGTCTGCTGAGTCTGCACAGAAAAGTGCTTCAGAGATGAGGAATATATGATTTTGGTGTTTTACTTTATTGCTTTTAATGTGTATCTCCACAAGAGGCACAAGGCACATCCACGGAGGGTTACTTTAAAAATGTATTCCGTTACAGTTACAAAATACTGGTTAAAAATGTAATCCAAGTATCACAGCATGACAGTAATGTAGTCTGATTGTTTTTGGATAACTTTATGGTCACATATGTCAATCAAAGAGAAAAGTTCAATGATTTATGAAGGTCTTTTCATCTACACTGAAGCAGCATTAGAACAGTCCTGAGGCGGCTCAAAGCAGAATATTAGATGGAATAGATATAAAAAACAGTAATTTATTATAGAGGAACGAGAGATTAAAATGCAAACATTGTTGTTGATTATTGACTTTGATGGTTTAATCGTGATTATTAATGTCAATGAACACAATACATTATAGATGTCAAATGTTTCAGATGTCCTGGCTAGAGCTGCAGTGTTAGGTTTAGGTCGAGGAATAGCGTCATTATCTGCAGTCTCACTGTAGCTCGTCTTCAAACACAACCCCATCATAATCACCTGCACCTGTGTTGTCGGAGTTTAAGGAGACATGAAATATATGGAGCCACTAATATTAGAGGCACAGAGAATACTCGTAGCACAATTTAACTAACAATTGCTGTCAGAATAAACACAAAGTAAACAAACGGCCATCTGGTGAATTAATGTAGAGGTAGAGCCCACTATAATGCAACCTATAGCCAAATGACGGTAAAACGCAGAACCTCGTCGCTTACTTTCGTTTTGTTTCTTATTTTTTTAGAATCCGTTGCATTCCTTTCAACCATCGGATTTCAGTAACAGGAAGAAGTATTAGAATCATCATATTGTAATCACAGATTGGTTTCTTCTGGTAATGGAATGTGTTGGTAAATTACTAAAAAAAAGAATTTCAGGTTGAAAAAAACGTTGTTGTTTAACGCGCGTTACCGAGATTGTAACGGGTATAATAATACCCAAATTGTATTAGTAATGCGTTATATTACTGCGTTACAGCAAAAACTAATTAATTACAAGAATGTCTTTACTTTTATAATGCGTTACTTCCAACACTGTTTGGGAATGATCCGAGTCAGATATGAACTGTGTTGAGTGTGATGTGTCTCCAGTCCAGCAGGAGTCGCTCTGCAGCTCTTCAGTCCGCCGATAAACCCACTAAAGAAAGAAAGAAAGACAAACATCAAGCGCTGCGTGTTTACATCACTTTGATTTTCTCTCTTTAGTGTTTTATTGACATTATATTCAACGTTCTCTCGCTGTTTTGTGTTGGACGCTTTGAGTCATTCACAGTTTCAGAACAAACGAGAAGAAATGTAAGAATATCGTGTTTAAATCTGACGTGGTGTGATCCAGTGACCGATGTGTGTAAATTAAAATGTTGTCTATCATCTGATAATATAACTGCTCAGTGACGTCACAATAAACGAAAATAATCTCAAAACAAAATTCAGTTTTAATATTGTGGTAGAAAAACAAAGTTACAAACAGTTGAGTTGTTTGTAGATTCAGCCGCTGTCAATAGAATAATGTTTGTTGTGTGTTTGTGTTGAGATGTTGAAGATGACGTCACAGATGTGCTGTAAATCAGTAGGAACTGATCTGTCCATGCTGGATATTGATGATTTCATCACAGAAATCTGTCAGCTGAAGAAAGAGGTGAAGTTACTGGAGGAAAAGCTGAGGACAAGAGGAGATGAACTCAACACAGAGGTTTGGACACATTCAACATCATTTACCTCAATCACTCACACTGCTTTTATTCTGTCATTCATGTCAAACTAAATCAAAGTTATATATCACACATATATTCTCTATAAAGCTCCAGTGCTGATGATGTGTTGTGTGTTTGTCAGATTGTGGTAAAGGTCGAGTCAAACCCCACAGACGCTCAGGACACTGTGTGTGACAGTAATCACACCTTGAATCAGGATGAATCTACTGATCAAACCTCCACAGAGTCTCTGGATTCTGTCTGTAACGCTGGAGAACAGCAGATCCTGAACACCAGACCACTCAACATGTGTTCTGTCACACTGATGGACTGCAGGAAACTGATGGAGATCAAAACTGAACTCACAGTAAAGGAAGAACAGACTGATGAAGATGAGAATCGTGATGATGGTTTTATTCCATCAGGTATGTTTCTTTCTTTGATGTTGTATTTGTATTCTTTATTTATTGGTAGTCAATTGACAATTTAACTCAATATTTTATGCCAGAGCAGACGGTCATTATTTGCTTTTACAGAGATTGATAGATCTGTTCGTAGGATCATCATCTTCAACATTTCTTTTGCATGATGCCAAATGTTACAGTTTCAAAATGAGGAAACGCACTTGTGTTGATTTCCCTTTACAAACTTGGCAAAAACACAGTCCATGATCAAAGGCTTTGTCGAGTGCGGGCGCAATTCTCTCTATGCTCTCGCAACTGCTCAACACGTGCTAGCTCGTCGAGTTGACTTGTGAGACTTTGAAGGCGGGACAACGGCAGACTTCTCCGATCGTTTGATTGGTCACTTTTAACATGCACTCACCTACATGCAGTCTCCTACAGATGAATAACTTACCTAATATTTAGTGTATTACCTTGCTTTAGCTATGTGTTAGTATTTTAACAAGTGATATTTTGATTTCTTACATCTGTCAACAAAAATGATGCTTTATAATATAATTTAACTTACATTTCATGTATGAACTATTTAAAAAGAATAGGCTACTATAATAATATAATTAAATGTCTCCTGTAGTCGTTTAATTTGAGTTATATAATAACATTGGTAATGCTTACTGTTATAACCGTTTTAATATTTTCAAACAAATAAATTATTTAAATTACATTTTAGAGAGCACATCATATTGTATTTATAATAACTTGTGCTTTAAGTTATACTGTTGGATCTATTATTAATGCTAATTTTATAACAATTCATGAAAATTATTAACAATACACAAGCAATTATGAAAACATACCAAAATTAAAATTCCTGTCAAATATGTAGATCCAAAGCCAAGGGCATACATAACTGTAACCCAAGTTTAAAAGCTGAAAAAAGTACATGTGGTAGGATCTGGTCGGAGACCAGATTAAGGATCACAAGTCTGCCGTTGTCCCGCCTCGAACATCTCCGAAGTCAACTCGACATGCGAGCAAGTGTTTAGCAGAAATGCGCTCTTGCAAGATTCTTTTCTGTGCGCGAATGCTGTTCTGCTCGCACCCGGAGCATAAATGCACTCTCGCGAGGGTTTGTTTACACTCGGAACTGTTCTGTGTGGTTTTCTTAAGCGCAAGTTTTGGGTCTGAATAAACGCTTTGGAAGTGTCTTTAAAGTGTGTTGAAAGTGTGGCAAAATGACTCCACCCCATGTTGCACAGTGCATGTAACTTTCGTGTTAAATAAAATTTCCTTTGCAACTTTCAATTTTCATTGAACATCTCCTAGAGACATAATCAAGTCAAAAAGATTTGAACGCTGTTGTGTTTGTTTCAGACGAGAGCGCTGATTCATGTGGTGATGGAGAAACGGCCTCTACATCAAAACACACAGAACAGAAACTCTTCACCTGCACCAGATGTGACATCAGCTTTCCTACCTTACAAGAGAAGAAACTTCATTCACAAGAGCACAGAGATGAGAAACACTTTCACTGTCAGCAGTGTGGGAGGACCTTTCTCTACCCTACTAATCTGAAACGTCACATGAGGACACACACTGATGAAAGGCCTTTCCACTGCAGTGAATGTGACAAATATTTCAGATGCAAAGAACATCTTGTTGCTCATCAGAGAATTCACACAGGAGAAAAACCATTCAAGTGTCCTCACTGTGATGAGACATTCAGTCTAAAGGCCTATCTGAAGAAACACGTGTATCTCCACACCAATGAGAGACCGTATCAGTGCAGTGAATGTGGAAAAGGCTTCAGGGATTCAAGTTGTCTCAAGTCACACCAAAAAATACACTCTGAGAAACTCTATCAGTGTTCACACTGTGATAAACCCTTCCATCATAAATCTAATCTGACGCTGCATGAGAGAACTCACACTGGAGAGAAACCTTACCTCTGCTCTCACTGTGGAAAGACATTTACTAATTCAGGTTCTTTAAAACATCATCTGAGAGTTCACACTGGAGAGAAACCTCATCAGTGCAGTGTTTGTGGGAAGAGTTTCAGTCGTCAAAGCGTTTTAGTAAAACACATGCAAACTCACACCGGATAAAGACCTTACAAATGTTCTCAGTGTGACAAAACGTTTACTCAAAGAGTTCTCCTGAACACCCCTGAGATAGTTCACACTGGAGAGAAACAGCATCACTGCTTGATCTGTGGGAGACATTTTCTGAGTCATCAGAAGAAACATGCTGAAGAACAAACTGGACTGGAATCATCTTAGCTCAGTGTTCCATAAACTGTAGAGTCTTGGTCAGAAGCGATCTCAAATTTTTGGCACTTAACTTGAAATTAATAAAAGATGAAGATGAAGGCCTATTATTAATATTTGTATTCATGTTGTATTGGGTATAACATGAACATACATACAGACATTGCTCAGGAGAACGGCTAAATATTATCACAAGAGAACAAAAACAAACATTATTAAAATAAATGATACAGTCAGTGTAGGATTTATTTCCTGCAGTGTCTTGTTTTTTCTTTTTTGTAAGACTTGCAGTTTTTCATCCGTTCTAAATCATAAACATCTTACTGACGTCTTTTAAATGTATTGCAGATGAGCAAACCATCAAAACAATACGTCTAACAGATGAGAAGTCAGACATCTAATAGACTTCTCCCAGATGTATGTTTGCTTTCTTCCCAGCTTACACATGACGTACCAGTTACGTAATGTATTGCTCCTTTTTGGTAATTGGAAGTAAACGCCCGCTACTATGATTGGACAGTCCCAAAAGACCGGAGTGTGCCCTGTGATGTACATTTCTGTGTGTCTGTTTGACAAGAAACGTACTTAGTTTGAGGATTGTGTAAACTTGGTTAGACACGTAGGTGACACTTAATCAGGACATATAAAGCGATCTCTAACATACCAATAGTGACGCTTACATATATTTTTTCTCACATAAGATTCCGGTCAGATTCAATATTGACCGCGCAGCATTACTTTTTCATCTCTGTCTCTCTGCAAATCCAGCATCAACATGTGTCTTGTTTTTTGGGGTTAAAGGAATTCACGGTGAAATAAAGCGAACAAACTCAGTTTTACCAAGGTGAGCTGGAACGTCTCTAAAAGTAAGCTTCAACCAAATATTCCTAACACCAGAATCCTAATATTCTTTCACAACCAGTTACTGCAGCATGTTGCATGTTTGTTGCTTGGGGCGCTCTAAATCAAAATAACAGTGAAAGAAGACCAAACAGCAAGCATACATGAGCATTTTTATTCAATTCAAGTTTAATTTTTATAACGCTTTTCACAATGTGCGTTGTTCAAAAGCAGCTTTACAGGAGCAAATAAGAAAAACAGAGAACACAGAAAGGTGAAAAACAGCACAGTGCATGGTGTTTATAGAACAAGCAAGATCATTCTTATACATCGTATCTAATAAATAAACTAAATACATGCAGACTCCCGGTGAGCAAGCCAACACTGGCCTATATAAGAAAAGCTCAGGTTAAAATGTATTTCTTTAATCATGACACCTTTAACATGCTATACAGGCTACTCTGTGTTGAATAGAAATTTTAATAGCGCGCGCCTCCCGCCTTGTTCAAAGCAGCGCGCGCACAGATGAACTGCGCCTGACAGGACCGCTCGTTTCTCCTCGTGAGACAAGTTTTAATTTCACAACAGTGGATAAAGAGTTGTAAAAAACCGTCTGGCAGCATTACCAGCACTTTTGTTGACGCGCTTATGAAAATAAGAGTAATTATTGCCTGAAAACACTGTTTAAGGTTTTGTTTTATTTTTAAGGTGTCAGCGGCCGGAACAGGAACATTTCCTTTGACAAAAAAAATTATTCAGGTCAGACATAAGTGTTTTTGCATCTGCGATTGTTTAGTGTTGAGATGCACACCATGTTTTAAAAACGACTTTAATAGCCTATTTTAACTAAGGCTTAGTCCTGGTTTGAGCTATTCCTGTCTGGGAAAACTTCCCTAAATGTATAAATTATATGGTCAGAAATTATCACGAAGTTTTGAAGAACGTTCTCGGAACTAATGTGATCAGAGTTTAGACAACTTTAATGTGGAACTGTTATGAGTGTTTTCTGTCTCCAGTCCAGCAGGAGTCGCTCTGCAGCTCTTCAGTCCGCCGATAAACCCACTAAAGAAAGAAAGAAAGACAAACATCAAGCGCTGCGTGTTTACATCACTTTGATTTTCTCTCTTTAGTGTTTTAAACACAGTGTTGTGTGTGTGTGTGTGTTTGTGTTGAGATGTTGATGATGACGTCACAGATGTGCTGTAAATCAGTAGGAACTGATCTGTCCATGCTGGATATTGATGATTTCATCACAGAAATCTGTCAGCTGAAGAAAGAGGTGAAGTTACTGGAGGAAAAGCTGAGGACAAGAGGAGATGAACTCAACACAGAGGTTTGGACACATTCAACATCATTTACCTCAATCACTCACACTGCTTTTAAATGTTTGTATTTTAATAATGTTTTTAATCTCATTGTCATAGTTTATATCTTTATCTCAATATATTTCCTCTCTGAACAGAAGTCCAGACACACACAGGACTCAGAGCTCAGCCTCACTTTACTCTGTTATACTGACACAAACCCCACAGACGCTCAGGACACTGTGTGTGACAGTAATCACACCTTGAATCAGGATGAATCTACTGATCAAACCTCCACAGAGTCTCTGGATTCTGTCTGTAACGCTGGAGAACAGCAGATCCTGAACACCAGACCACTGAACATGTGTTCTGTCACACTGATGGACTGCAGGAAACTGATGGAGATCAAAACAGAACTCATAGTAAAGGAAGAACAGACTGATGAAGATGAGAATTTGTTTTCTTCACTGAAACTGATGAACGGCAGGAACATGATGGAAATAAAAGCTGAACCCACGTCAAAGAAAGAACAGACTGATGAAGACGAGAATCATGATAAAGATGATGATAATTTTATACCTTCAGGTTTGTTTGTTTTTCAATTGTGAGTTCACTGTAATGTGAGTTTCTATTTCATAAAAAATTTTTTACATCCTTTGTGACACAAATGCACTAAAAAAAATTCATTCAACACTGATGTAGTTTCAGATGTGCTGGAGCTTCTTCTTAACACTGTTGTGTTTGTTTCAGATGAGAGCGGTGATTCATGTCGTGAATCTTCATCAAAACAGCGACTGACAGCACAAACTCTTCCCTGCATCACAGAGGAACATTTAGAGGGACACGAGAGGAGACACACAGAACAGAAAGTTTTACAAGATCAGCGACATCATTCTGAAAAGCACAAGGAGGAGAAAGAGTTTCTCTGTGAGCTCTGCGGGAAGAATTGTGTCTCCTCTTTTAGTCTGAAAACTCACCTGAAGACACACACTGGAGAAAAACCTTTCCACTGCAAAGGTTTCAGCATCAAAACATCTCTTGTTGCTCATCAGAGAATTCAAACGGGAGAAAAACCTTACAAGTGTCCTCACTGTGAGAGGACATTCACCCATTCATCTGATGTTAAGAAACACATGCGTGTTCACACCGATGAGAGACCGTATGAGTGCAGTGAATGTGGAAAAACCTTTAAGAGGTCAGATGTTTTAAAGTTACACCAAAAAACACACTCTGAGGTGAAACGCTATCAGTGTTCTCACTGTGATAAACAATTTCGTGAGAAAATGTATCTGATAATTCATGAGAGAACTCACACTGGAGAGAAACCTTACCTCTGCTCTCTCTGTGGAAAGAGGTTTTCAAGACGAAGTACTTTCAATTTTCATCAGAGAGTTCACACTGGAGAAAAACCTTATCACTGCAGTGTTTGTGAGAAGTGTTTCACCACATACGGGACCTACTCAAGGCATCAGAGAACTCATACAGGTGAAAGACTTTATAAATGTTCTCAGTGTGACAAGACGTTTGCTCGATCAGATGTCCTAAAAACCCATGAGAGAGTTCACACTGGAGAGAAACCTTATCACTGCTCCATCTGTGGAGAGAGATTTGCTTATTTAAATGGTCTTAAAATTCATGAGAGGAAACATGCTGGAACACAAACTGCACTGGATTCATAATCATAGCATTTTCGATCAATTTGATAATTTTGCTTGAACTTAAAGTTCTAATATTTCTGTGATCTTGAGAAAATAATAATTTGCAATCTGCAGACTTAATTATCAGATTAAATCGGTAAGGGAGAATTATTTAAGTTTAGTTTTTATAAAAGATACATTTGCAAATGTACAAATATACTAAAATATCTCATAGGGCTGCATGATAACTTATCGCGATACTACTAAATCCGATTGAAACTGAGTGCGGCTGCGATATGCAACGTGTCGATATTTTTTTATGCGTAGCTTGTCTCTTAAGCACAGCTCTGGGATCAGTAGGAAATGCCGCTGGATCTAAAAGCAGTGTGAGTTTGAGTCGCTTATAATGTGCACTTGAAAAAGCAACACCCGTCAAACATGATCATTATAAATATACTTTATTATCGTAAGAATTCCTGATGAGGCTTCAGTGAGAAAAAGATGTCCATAGGCATTTCCTTGATTCTAGAACTTCTTATGGTCTTCTTCTGCAGTGTGTATTTGGAGTTTCTGCATGAGAGCGCCGTCAGGCTTTTTGATGCAGCTGCATTTTCCCGTACTTCACTCAAAAAATGTGCATAAATCACGTGATATTTATCGTCGGCAGCCCTAAAATCTCATTATAAAATCTCATTTGTATTCGTAATACCGAACATTTATCTGATATATTTTTTTTTATGGTTTTACCATAATAAATCGCTGTGCAAAACCACCTTGCTTCATTGATATGTTGACATTACTTTGCGTTTATGAGTTGTACATTATTATGCCGGTGTCTGTGACACAAAATAAACACATCTGTGCCTATAACATTGTTTGAGTAGCCATTGTGTGAATATTACAATGATAGCCGCGTCCATAATCTGCATATAATCACTTCTAAAGTTCCGTATTAGCCAAACATTTATTCTAATTATTGTTTCCCTGTAGACACCCTAATCTGATGTGCTGGTGCCTCATTGGAAAAAAAACTTTAAAAACTAAAAAAAAAAAAAAAGAAGATTTGCATTTTAAAAGGAGAATGGCCCACACTGATAACTATTTACAAAAGGCGCTGCAATATTTCATGAAAAAATAGGCATTGTTTTTTTTTATTTCACAGGGACTTTAATTCTTTCTAGCATCTAAGGCTATATTAATGGCGAGAACTAGTCAATCCATACACTCAAATCGACCATACACAAGTGGGGAGAGGGTCAGTTTGAATCCTCAATTCACCTAAACTGCTTTTTGGGGGGGCTGTGGGATGAAACCGGAGTACCCCATGAAAACCCACGCTGACACATGGAGAACATGCAAACTCCCGGGGTCGGGAGTTCGAACCGGAGACCTTCTTGCTGTGAGGCAACAGTGCTAACAGTATTGATTTAAAACTTGGACTATACAAAACACTATAAAGTATCAAAATATTTCATTGAGCACAAACCATTGCGATATCCACTCGTGTGCTATCGTTTTTGGTTATATGTTTTGTGCTGTCCTAGGATCCAACATAAACAAATTATATTTGAGTGTGTTGTGTCTCCAGTCCAGCAGGAGTCACTTGTGTTTATTTTCCTTTAAAAACTTGTCTTTAAATGTCTATATGGTACAATCCCAGCCAATTGTAGATTCGTACCCATTTTCAGTGGTTTAAAACTAAATGCGAGTCAATTTACATGTACAGCTGGTAGATATGCACAACGATATTGTATTTAAACAGATGTGTCTTTAAAGTGTTGTTGAAGGTGTGGCAAAATGACTCCACCTATAAAGTTTCATCTATGTTTCACAGTGCATGTAACATTCGTGTCAAATACAATTTTCTTTGCAACTTTCACTTTTCACCATGTTCTGTCATTGTATATCTCCTAGAGATATATTCACAACGACATTGTATTCGGTCACTCTAATCTTATTGTCTTTGCAGTGTCAATTTGCACAAGTTTTTGTTAAATGTGGTGTGCCTAACAAAATGCTCAAAAGCACTCCGGCTTTCCCAGTGTATGGAATGATTTTACTTCACTTCCCGATACAAACACGCATAATGCAAAAGCCCCTCCCGCCATTGATTGACAGGTTTCTGTCTCAGAGGGCATGCAAGTGCAAAGAGATTTGCGATTTCATTTGAGTTTTGGCAGAGCCATTGAGAGAGAGAGAGTTCCGCCAACGGAAGTCCAAAACGCGGGAGAGTCATGTGATTCATGGACCCTCCAGATAGTTCCAGGAAGTTATGTTTTGTTTTCAAATGCTTTATTTCCTTCATTTTTTTATTAATTTAAAGTTTTTCGTCTTAAAATGGGTAAGAAGTTTCCCTTAGTTGGTCTGTTTAGTCGCAGCTCAATGCGTTACAAGTAACTTCCGGGAACTATTAAAACGGTAAAAAACTGTTCCATTCGAGTCAACGTAGAAGACGCGACTCTCTCTCTTACTGGCTCTGAGTTTTGGCAGGCTTATTATGTGACGCAAGAGGAAGTGAAATAGCATATTTGGAATTGCCATTGCAAATTAAATATGGCAGGGTTGTAACTCGTTAGATAGAGATCATTTATTTGTGAAAAGACTTTGCTTCTCCTTTTGAAATTTGGCAGACATGGTACGTTCGAGTAAATGAAAATTCAAACGGTTTCTTACGTCACAATTTTGACACGAACAAATAGAAAACACTTTTGCAAATGCATTTAGCAATTCCTTTTTAATTTAGTCCGCAAAATCATTCCAAAGATTTGAACGCTGTTGTGTTTGTTTCAGACGAGAGCGCTGATTCATGTGCTGATGGAGAAACGGCCTCTACATCAAAACACACAGAACAGAAACTCTTCACCTGCACCAGATGTGACATCAGCTTTCCTACCTTACAAGAGAAGAAACTTCATTCACAAGAGCACAGAGACAAGAAACACTTTCACTGTCAGCAGTGTGGGAAGAATTTTGCCTACTTTTCTAAGCTAAAGGTTCACATGAGGACACACACTGGAGAAAAACCTTTCCACTGCAGTGAATGTGGAAACTATTTCACAACAAAAGGAAGTCTTGATGCGCATCAGAGAACTCACACCGGAGTGAAACCGTACGTGTGTCCTCACTGTGATGAGACATTCAGGCTAAAATCCTATCTGAAGCAACACGTGTATCTCCACACCGATGAGAGACCGTATCAGTGCAGTGAATGTGAAAAAGGCTTCAGGGAATCAGGTTGTCTAAAGTCACACAAAAAAATACACTCTGAGAAACTCTATCAGTGTTCATACTGTATTAAACCTTTCCGTCACAAATCTTCTCTAACATGTCATGAGAGAATTCACACTGGAGAGAAACCTTATCTCTGCTCTCACTGTGGAAAGAGCTTTACTGATCATAGTACTTTTAAACATCACCAGAGAGTTCACACTGGAGAGAAACCTCATCACTGCAGTGTTTGTGGGAAGAGTTTCAATCGACGTTTCTATTTAGTGACCCACGAGAGAACTCACACAGGTGAAAGACCTTACAAATGTTCTCAGTGTGACAAGACGTTTACTCAAAGAGTTCTCCTAAAAACCCATGAGAGAGTTCACACTGGAGAGAAACCTTATCACTGCTCCATCTGTGGAGAGAGATTTGCTCAGGTAGGACGTTTTCAATCTCATAAGAAGAAACATGCTGAAGAAAGAAACGCACTGGATTCATTTTAGTATCTCTACAAGGCTCAGTAATCCAGAAACGTTACCGTATCAAAAGTGAACTCAAACTTTGGACAGTTGACATTCTGGAGGATGTATTAATAACTTTGCATTCGTGTTACATACAGATGTAGTTCAGGAGAATGGCTTCCAAATATTATCACAATAGAACACAATTATTAACGGAGAAAATTGAAGTTAATGTGTGATTTATGTCCTGCGTGCTGTTTGTTTTCTTTTGTATATTCAAAAACATATTCCCTAAAATATATATATATACTGTAGTATGCTTTTTGGCCAAACATTTTTTGTTTTCAGGTTTCATCGAACCTGAGGGAGCATTTAAAAGCGAATTATGCAAAAAATAAACGAACGTTAATTTTGGCTTTACATGACTTTGTACTGCCAGCATTTTTCGGTTTTGGAAATAAAGATGAAATGCACAGTTGTCAGGTTCTGTGGTCTTTTAAGGTTCATTGCTAATACATAACTTTTACACACTGCTTTGTCTCTCCAGTCCAGCAGGAGTCGCTCTGCAGCTCTCGAGTCCGCCGATAAACCCACTAAAGAAAGAAAGGACTCGTGTGACGTGTTTATAATTCAAGTGTCTTTTGCTGAATTGTTTTGTATTTATTTCATATCTTGTGTGCCAGTTACTCTTAAAACAAAAAAGTCGTTCTCCATTTCCACCGCGTTCGGTCAGGAACAACAACATTTGGTCAACATGAATGCATTCGAGTGTCGCATTGCTGCGCTCGTGCAAATGTATCCGCACCTCTACGATCGCGAGCGTCGAGATTTTACAGATCCGGAGAAGGGTTTTAATTCATGGAAAGAAATTGCAGCCAAGCTCGGTGTCGACGACCCGAAGACATGCAAAGCGTCGTGGAAAAACGCCCGAGACAAGTTTTGCAGAGCAATGAAAAAAGTGAAGGAAGAGAGAGGAGATGGAGCGTCGAGTAACGTTACCAAGGTGCCCAAGCGGTTTTTCGAGATGTCCTGGCTCAAACCTTTTATTCAGCACCGACCGGCTCAATCTAACCCACCATCTACTAAAAAGGTGACTTTAACTTAACACTATTCCGTTTGTAATATGACTTTGCTCCAAGATGGTTTTGAACATACGTTGTTTGTGTAAATATCGGACCGCAGTCAAGTAAGTCATACCTTAGTAGTCATACCATGGTCTGTTTGAACACTTCTGATTGGCTGGAAGGTGTGCATGAAAACCGTTAACGCGCGGGTAGTTAGTCATTTTGATCAATTTTTGAAATTAACTGACGAAAATAACCCTAAACACCGCTAATAACAGCTTTAAATGGGCAAATGACCATAGTATAAATGGGATAATCCACGGTTAGCCTTTACATATATATAAAGTAAAGAAAGAACATAAATAATCCGCTAAAGCAATATGTCAGGCAGTGAGATAAAGCGCAATGACCGTTAATGTTTAAATGATGCTAGCGCGCGGTTTTGTCCTCTAGCAAAGAAACCGTTTTAAACACAGTGTTGTGTGTGTGTGTGTGTGTGTGTGTGTGTGTGTGTGTTTGTGTTTAGATGTTGACGTCACAGATGTGCTGTAAATCAGTAGGAACTGATCTGTCCATGCTGGATATTGATGATTTCATCACAGAAATCTGTCAGCTGAAGAAAGAGGTGAAGTTACTGGAGGAAAAGCTGAGGACAAGAGGAGATGAACTCAACACAGAGGTTTGGACACATTCAACATCATTTACCTCAATCACTCACACTGCTTTTAAATGTTTGTATTTTAATAATGTTTTTAATCTCATTGTCATAGTTTATATCTTTATCTCGATATATTTCCTCTCTGAACAGAAGTCCAGACACACTCAGGACTCAGAGCTCAGCCTCACTTTACTCTGTTATACTGACACAAACCCCACAGACGCTCAGGACACTGTGTGTGACAGTAATCACACCTTGAATCAGGATGAATCTACTGATCAAACCTCCACAGAGTCTCTGGATTCTGTCTGTAACGCTGGAGAACAGCAGATCCTGAACACCAGACCACTCAACATGTGTTCTGTCAGACTGATGGACTGCAGGAAACTGATGGAGATCAAAACTGAACCCACAGAAGAAGAAGAAGAACATCTAACTGAAGAAGATGAGAAACATGACGATGAGGATTTTATTCCTTCAGGTATGTTTCATCCTTAAATGTTGTTGCATAAATGTGTACACTTAGTAAGAAACTGGAAATGTATAGATTATTGAGATTTGCATTAGAGGTCAAGTAATATTGGATTTTACTTCTGTGTCAGACCTACGCCGGCAACGCTTCGTTTTTTTTTATAATTTTGTGTCGTTGGCAATGGCAACTAGGTGTTGGTGTCCACAGGCGTGTTGCTTGTGTAACCACGACAAGAACTGAAGAAGCAGCTTGTTGTGGACGGTGTCTGAAGCATTTAGCAGTGATAGCGGCAAGTACGCAGTTTTGTTAAATACAGCAAAAGAGTAATTTGTTTAGATAATTCATTCGGAAATGCGTTTGAGTTAACCCGGTGCTACCGCAGAGTTTTTTCACCTGAAGAGAGGGGGTTCAAGTAGACCAATCACAGCGCTTGTGGTTCACTTCACATGGACGCACAGTTACTTTTTTTGAGGGGTCAGTCACGTCCCACGCAGAAGTAAAAATCCCTCTGATAATGATTAATTACCAATTGTTTTTATAATAGATTCTGAATCAAAACAACATGAAGTAAATTCAAGTTTATTGAACAATCCACAGTATTTCCTTTTGGAGTTTTATAAAAAAAAACGACTACGTTACTAAACATTAAACTTTAGTGTAGGGTTTAAAGAAAAATGATAAGTAGGTGGCACCAAATGAATGACATCTGATAGATTACAGTATATACAATACTGTTTTTACTAAGATGTAGCCTTTGTGAGTATAGTCTATAAAAAGTAAAATACTGTTCTTTAAAATCTGCATTGCTGGTCATAAATGAGTCCATAATATATATGGTGTCATCTGCTTCTGTGTGTAGCGAAGACTGGAATTACTGTCATCATATTGATCAACACAAGAATACCAAACGCTTTACCAAACTTGGTCTCTTAGCAATATTCAGAAGTGTGTGCTTCAAGAGTCTCCGCAGACTGTCAGAGGTCATTTCTTTGCAAGCGGACTTTTACCCGAGCACATAGATATGCTGGTTTTTGGTGTTGCACTGTATTTTTGTGTTTATATGCGTGTTTCTTCACTTAAAAATAAACGTCATTAACATTTTAGGCAATCGTTTTCTGTTGCGGAGGGTATGCTTGTGCTAGGCATGCATTAATTAATCAATTTGTTTAAAAAGCAAATATTTGTCACACCCTTTACCTTTAAAGTTCCAGTATGTCATTTTTTTGGAGGATCTATTGACAGAAATGCAATGCAATACAATATAATTAACTATGTCTTCAGAGGTGTATAAAGAACTAACACAATGAAGCGTTATGTTTTTATGACCTGAGAATGAGCTATTTCTATCTCCATACACCCCTTGCATATAATTCGCCATGTTCTTTCAGCCATCGTAGTGTTTCGAACGGGAGGGGGAGGGCTGGAGTGAGCGATTGGGTGCAATTTGCAACCTTGCCGCTAGATTTTTCTGACTGGACCTTTAAATCCATTGCACGTTGAATCTGAAAATTGTGTCCGAAATTTCCGCACTTTAATAAATAAATACGACCTCACGTTGTGTCAGTCACATTTACACACTGCCTCCGATAGTATCGTTTGTCTTAAAAGAATTCGGATTTCTGCGTTTTTCATATGCGTAGCAAGCATTTTGTGAGGGGATTTTTGGCAATTGAGAGACACCATACAAACACCATAATCCGAAAAAACTCTTACAAAAAATTTCAGACTGTATTTGCAAAGACCTTTATTGTTCACCGCCGTTTCCCCTCATCCTGAAATGCGCTTTTTTGTTCCATGTTCAATGAAGCCCCTCCCTCCGACAAACGCACTGCAGTCAGATGGGTTAGATGGTCCAGTTTACTGTGATTTGCTAACCGCCTAGTGCGTGTTGTCTGTAAACAACACGCCCCTTACCATAACGGGTACTTGCTTGTGCTCCGCTATATCCTAACACTACAAACTGTATCAGCACCAGTTTCATCTCATCAATTCAACACACAAATCCATTAGAATCTAAGCCCTTCTAAACGTAATGGAGGCCTTCAAGTGTGTGAAAGTGTGCATGCGTAAACGTCAATCCTTGTTAGAGATCGCAATCACAATTATTTCCTGCTATGCCAATGGCATGTCTCTGCTACTGTGGCGGGGGATGGAACACGGAATGGTTCTGCGTTACACAAACAGTATTAACAGTAGCATCAGTTCAGACCCGAGCTTGATAATAAAACGAGCAGATTGACCAGGGGACATTTGAAAGCAGGACTTCAAAGGACATCAAAGTGTTTCTGGAGGTACGTGAACACACACACACACACACACACACACACTATATCAGTGTTTTACACAGAAAAGCTTTCACAGCAGATGATAAAGTCTTGGATGAAACCAGTGGCCGTTAGCCATCTTTTAGAACGCGTGTAGCTGAATCTTTACAGCAGTAAACAGTAGGGGTGAGAATCACAGGTTACCTAACAAAATGCCTATGAAAAGGTAAAGGGTCTCTTTATTCAAGTCCAAAACAATTTTTCAATAGATAAATTAATAACAGATTACAACAAGAGTAAAATTTCAAGTAAAATAAACATTTTACGCCTAAATGAATCTTTGTAAACTAACACATTTAAAAAAATTTATACTCGCACATTTCTTAATTTGACCCCCACTTATTTAAACTTGGTGGGAACGTCATGTTAACCAGCTTAAATAAAATAAAACGTGTATTAAATCTAAGCACGTTTACGATCATTCATAAATATGCATGGAGCATATTTTACTTTACCTGCAATCCTAAACTCTTTCTCAGACTAGTTTGTTCACGTTTCCCTCATTTGGGTGTTAAGTGTCACCCAGTGGAGCCATGATGTAATAACGCTTAGAAATATATTTAGAGCATCTTGTTTTATATATGAATTAAAATATCGATATTTGCCGCAGCGTATCGATTCTGGTATAGCACGGAGAAGAATGACGATACATCGCAATATCGATATATTGTCACACACCTAGTAAAGCACGCAGTTCAGTCAAGCGTTTTTCGCAGTAACACTACCGCTCTTCGTCTTCTCTAAAGCATCTCAAAATTGCCTCCCCCCCTGTTTTGCGTGTTCCCTGGGGCAGAGGTTATTCAAATTCTCGAACATCGTTATGTATGGATCACCAGAAAAAGAAAGTTGTAGTTCGTTTCTGAAGTTTTTTAAATGATTTCTATTAAAGAGAATTTCTCCATTCCCAGTGAAATTAAACTTTGTAGATGTGTCTTTATACCCTCTAAAAAATATAATAAACACATATTTTAAGTATGTTTTAAAAAAAGGAATTTATAAAACAGGAGTCCTTGAACATGCTTAAAAACTCTTGAAGTAGGCACAAATGTCACAGTCATCAGCCATTAGGACCCGACAAAGGATGGCAGATGTGTATGGCAGGCCACGTGTCTGTAGTGCTGCCCTTTATGTAAAAAAATATTGGTGCATAGATCACACATACGTGAGAGCACACATACAAAACTTGGTACGTATATACACTCACCTAAAGTGTAAAAAAAAAAAAAATTCTCATTAATGTAATTATGGTGGTGGTGTAATGGTGTGGGGGATGTTTTCTTGGCTCACTTTAGGCCCCTTAGTGCCAATTGGGCATTGTTTAAATGTCACGGCCTACCTGAGCATTGTTTCTGACCATGTCCATCCCTTTATGACCACCATGGACCCATCCTCTGATGGCTACTTCCAGCAGGATAATGCACCATGTGACAAAGCTTCAATCATTTCAAATTGGTTTCTTGAACATGACAATGAGTTCACTGAACTAAAATGGCCCCCACAGTCACCAGATCTCAACCCAATAGAGCATCTTTGGGATGTGGTGGAACGGGAGCTTCGTGCATCCCACAAATCTCCATCAACTGCAAGATGCTATCCTATCAATATGGACCAACATTTCTAAAGAATGCTTTCAGCACATTGTTGAATCAATGCCACGTAGAATTAACTGAAGGCAAAAGAGGGTCAAACACAGTATTAGTATAGTGTTCCTAATAATCCTTTAGGTGAGTGTAGTTCTCATTAATACATTAATTAATAAAACAACTTTCACACCGACACCCATTAGCTCCACCCATCAGGAAGTAGTCAGCCACCATTTAAATATTCCTAGCCAATTTATGTGGTTACCACCAAAATTTGTGAATATGATGCCAAGGCATTTGAGATGGTAAATTGCGAAAAAGATCTTTGATATCTTGAACCGTGTCGGCACGGTGACGCAATACATTTATTATCTACTGCATACATTCAGTGATTTTGATTAAACTTGAGCTTCATGTGAAGTCATGCGGTCTGATCACTTTGATGTAGCTATGGTGAGTCCCATGGTATAGCGCCACCATCTGGCAACAAGTATATCACCCACAACATAGTTTCAAATCGTTATATTTACTTTAAAATTAGAAACTTTTTATTAGTTTTGGCTGTTTATTTACATGACAATGGCGCTTCGGGGGCTCAAAAATGCTAACTTTTGAAAACATACTATAGCTGACATAAAATTTAAAAAGATTTTGTGATATCTTAAATAGTGTTGCCATGTTAACGCGTCACATTTTAAAACTATGTTCGATGTTTTTGAGGCTTTTGGTATTCTTAGAATGCCGTCAAACTCAGTAGGCATAGACAACGGCTTACAAAGGAGATGAAGATGCTAAATAACAAAAATGTTTTTGAAATCTTGAATGATGTTGCCATGGTGATACAGCATATGGCAATAAAGGGATGGATCAGTAGTGCTTCTGCATCACATGCATACAACGAAACACATTGCACACAGACTTCCAACCAGGCGTGACAGTTGTTTGCCTTTTCTGTTTGTGTGAACGCAAGTCGGAAGAGGTTATTAACGCTGTTGTGTTTGTTTCAGATGAGAGCGGTGATTCATGTGGTGATGGAGAAACGGCCTCTACATCAAAACAGCGACTGACAGCACAAACTCTTTCCTGCATCACCTGTGGAAAGACATTCAGTTCACAGAGACGTTTAGAGACACATGAGAGAAAACACACAGAACAGAAACTCTTCACCTGCACCAGATGTGACATCAGCTTTCCTACCTTACAAGAGAAGAGACGTCATGTAAACATTCACAGAGAGAAGCTTAAGTGTGAGGTGTGTGGGAAGAGTTTTTTCAGCTCTTCTCATCTGAACGTTCACATGAGGACACACACTGGAGAAAAACCTTTCCACTGCAGTGAATGTGGCAAATGTTTTAGCACCAGAACATATCTTGTTATGCATAAGAGAATCCACACAGGGAACAAAGTGTTCAGGTGTCCTCACTGTGAAAAGAGATTTTATACTCCATCCAATCTGAGGAAACATGTGCGTGTCCACACCAATGAGAGACCGTATCAGTGCATTGAATGTGGAAAAACCTTCACACAGTCAAGTTCTCTAAAGTCACACCGAAGAACACACGCTGGGGAGAAACTCTATCAGTGTTCATACTGTGATAAACGCTTCAATCATAAACCTCCGCTGATATGTCATGAGAGAGTTCACACTGGAGAGAAACCTTACCTCTGCTCTCACTGTGGAAAGAGATTTACTAATTCAGGTTCTTTCAAAGATCATCTGAGAGTTCACACTGGAGAGAAACCTCATCAGTGCAGTGTTTGTGGGAAGAGATTCAGTCGACATTACAATTTTAAGACGCACCAGAGAACTCACACAGGTGAAAGACCTTATAAATGTTCTCAGTGTGATAAGACGTTTACTCAAAGAGTTCTCCTGAGAATTCATCAGAAAGTTCATATTGGAGAGAAACACACATTTGGTCCATCTGCAGCATGTTTAAAACCTCTGAAAAAGACCTCAAATGATACAGATGGCAAAAACACCAGTCTCATGTTAGAACATCTGGAAATCCCACATCAAATTTGAATTTATAAGTCTTGTTTTCTCTTTACTGTGGTTTACTAACAGCGGCTCTCTACATTCTTAGATTAGATTTAAGTAACAAATCAGATTTATATCTCAAAACAGTTGAAGTGCTGTGAGGCTCTGATAGACTCAAGCAGGTGTTAATACTGAACACATCACAGATTCACTTTAACTGGATCATTCATGACAGTTTAACAATGACTCTGTTGTACATTTTTACTACATTTCTGCTTATGTTATTAATCACATTCTTTATTAAAATGTGTATTAACTCTGGTGAATTGTTTGCTGTCAGTTGTCTTGAGGCACCTAGGGACACAAGCTTGACCTTGTTGTACATTTTCAGAACAGAAAATGTCTTCTCCTGCTTGACGTGGTCCACTTGTCAAAAAACGAACTGGACCTATTTTGTAGTATTAATTAGGGGTTTTACAAAACATCCATATGGATCGATGTATCGATACATTTTGTAATGATACGATGCATCGATGCCACGTAAAATATCGATATGAGGAAACTTTATTTTGACACTCTCCGTGTCCCCATTCCTCATGTAACGTCTGTAAAAGTGGGTTTTTTGTCAGTTCAGTTTTCGCTGTATTCATTTTGCTGTGGAGCGCTGTCACACTAAAAATTCTGACCACCATGGCTGCAGCTTCTTGATACGGACTGTTTCCCATTCGTTCCTAATTTGTCTAAATTGGCAACTCTTTCACTAGTTTTAGTGACTTGTGTTTAGTAGAGGCACATACAGACAAACTTGCCGTCTTTTGGGATAAACCAAAGCCTTCATTCAGTGGGAAATTGTTTGCAGTACTACTGCCCCGTGAGGGCAAGGTCTCGCTTTCCCAGAGCAGGGATCACCTCTCGGCATCTAACTTACTACTCTGCCACTAGATGTTAAGCGTAACTGCTAATGCTAAAGTCCTGGATTCAGCAGGACAGGGGTCCAGGTATAGTTTTCCATCTCTATTTAATAAGAGTATTTCTGGAGAAGCAGTATTTACATTTAAATTTAGTCATTTAGCAGATGCTTTTATCCAAAGCGACTTGCAGAGAGTTGAAAACATACTATAGCTGACATAAAATTGTAAAAGATTTTGTGATATCTTAAATAGTGTTGCCATGGTAACGCTTCACATTTTAAAACTATGTTCGATGTTTTTGAGGCTTTTGGTATTCTTTTGAGGCTATTTTGGAATGACATATCTCTTATTGCTTATATAGCAATAAGAGATATGTCATTCAACAAAAGCTAGGCCTTTACCTGTTGAGAGAAAGCGAGAGTTTGTCCTGACAGAGATTTGTCTGTCAGGTATTCACAGAAGAGATGGGTTTCAAGTCGTTTTTCGAATGTTGTGGAGATGTTGTTGACCCGACCAAGTTAGGAAGAATGTTCCACCAGGAAGGAGTTGTGAATGAGAATAAGCGGGAAAGTGATTTACTGCCCTTATGAGAAGGCAATACAAGACACCGCTGGTTTGCTGAACGCAGGGATCTTGATGGGGTATAGGAGGGTGTGAAAGCCGGTGCAGATCCAGGTATAGTCCTGTAGGCAGGCATTAGTGACTTGAATCTGATACGGGCTTCAACCTGTAGCCAGTGGAGAGAAATGAAAAAGGGGTATATAAATATGAAACAAACAATATGTATACGAGAACAGCTGTTTTAAAATCTGCATAGTTTTGTAGTGTGCAATTTCAGACCCTGTTTATTTCTTATACAGCATATTTCTGCTGCCACAAGAGTAGTCCAAAGTGCTGTACATTACATTCGATAATCATACACAGAGAAAAAATGGACAGAGCCAAAAACAACAAAGGAAAAAGAAAATGCATAGCAGAAAGCTCCATTCATCTCAACACATACAGAAATACATTAAGACAATACAGATGTTACCACTCTCCTAAGCCTGTTTAGAGTGCCACAATACTTTGCCAGAGCCAACTTAATCATGATTAAACGACATGTCAAGGAAATGCTTATTCAAAACAGATTTGAACAACAGATGGAGATGAAAGGGAGCAAATGGCTAACCGAAGGTTTTCCATAAGCGAGGCCCTGCTATTGAAAAGGCCCGGTCACCACTCCTCTTTGATCTGTTGGAAGGAACCTGAAGCACTAATTTATTGGCCGATCGTAGAATTCTTCCTGGTTTATAGAGGATAGTCAAATACAAGTGAGTACACCCCTAAGATAAAATCTCAAAATTGGGCCCTAGGTGTCAATATTTTCTGTAGCCAACATTATTTTCTAGCACTGCCTTAACCCTCTTGGTCATGGAGTTCACCAGAGCTTCACAGGCCACTGAAGTCCTCTTCCACTCCTCCATGACGACATCCCGGAGCTGGTGGATCTTAGAGACCTTGCGCTCCTCCACCTTCATTTGAGGATGCCCCACAGATGCTCAACAGGGTTTAGAACTTGACCTTTACCATCAGCTTCTTAAGCAAGGCAGTGGTCGACTTGGAGGTTTGTTTGGGGTCGTTATCATGTTGGAATACTGCCCTGTGGCCCATTCTTTGAAGGGAGGGGATCATGCTCTGCTTAAGTAAGTCACCGTACATGTTGGTAGACATGGATCCCTCAATGAACTGTAGCTCCCCAGTGCCGGCAGCACTCATGTAGCCCTAGACCATGACATTCCCACCACCGTACATGACTGTAGGCAAGACACTTGTTTTTGTTCTCCTCACCTGGTTGCCGCCACACACGCTTGACACAATTTGAACCAAAGAAGTTTATTCTTGTCTCATCAGACCACAGGACATGGTTCCTGTAATCGATGTCCTTAGTCTGCTTGTCTTTAGCCAACTGTTTGTGGGCCTTCTTGTGCATCATCTTTAGAAGAGGCTCCCTTCTGGGAAGACAGCCATGCAGACCAATCTGATGCAGTGTGTGGCGTATGGTCTGAGCACTGACAGGCTGACCCCCACCCCTTCAACCTCTGCAGCAATGCTGGAAATACTCGTATGTCTATTTCCCAAAGACGACCTCTGGATATGACGCTGAGCATGTGCACTCAACTATGCCATGTTGAACTTCCAGTGAAAGAGAGTGAGAGCGATAACACCAAGTTTAACACACTTGCTCCCCATTCACACCTGAGACCTTGTAACACAAAAGAATCACATGACACCGGGAAGGGAAAATGGCTAATTGGGCCCAATTTGGACAATTTTATTTAGGGGTGTACTCACTATTGTTGCCAGTGGTTTAGACATTAATGGCTTTGTGTCGAGTTATTTTGAGGGGACAACACATTTACACTGTTACACAAGCTGTATACTCACTTCTTTACATTGTAGCAAAGTGTCATTTCTTCAGTGTTGTCACATGAGAAGATATAATCAAATATTTACTAAAATGTGAGGAGTGTACTCACTGCTGTGAGATACTGTATGTGCTCGATACACTCCCCTGAAAATCTGTTTCTTAGTCCCTTAATGGGCATGTTTCCTGGAAAAAAATATCCTGCCCGTGCGTCAACCGACGCAATCCCAGTGCTAAAAGATGCCGGACATGAACTGCAGGCGGTAAGTGAAACTGAATCATGTGTTTGTGTTTTGTTGGCAATCGGTGCGCACATGCTTTAGTTCCGCCCCCCATTCCCCCAGCACGTGTCAAATGTCTTCGGAAATAATCGTAAAGCTGTATCTGTCTTTTATACATGTGATCAAAGTGAAGTTTCTACAGACTCTACGTGTGATACTTATCTGTAAGTACTCATGATTAACATGAGGTATGCAGAAACTGTCTGATATGGCCACTTTAAATATTTTTATGTGAAATTAAATGTAATACTGTGTTTGGGGACGGGGTTCCTTCACAGAAAGTAATGATCATATGACTATTGTTAAGTCGGTGGCACACAGAAGCTGTGGATCAGTAGAGCACTACAGATGAGGTACATGTGAAAACATAATTGTGTCCGCTGGTTCTGCACCACATATAAACAACAAACAGATTATCCATCAATCCTCTTGTGTTCTGTCTTTACAGTTTTACAAGTTGATAGAGATTTGAACGCTGTTGTGTTTGTTTCAGATGAGAGCGGTGATTCATGTGGTGATGGAGAAACGGCCTCTACATCAAAACACACAGAACAGAAACTCTTCACCTGCACCAGATGTGACATCAGCTTTCCTACCTTACAAGAGAAGAAACTTCATTCACAAGAGCACAGAGACAAGAAAAACTTTAACTGTGAGCCGTGTGGAAGGACTTTTCTCTACTCGACTAGTCTGAAACGTCACATGAGGACACACGGTGAAGTAAAGCCTTTCCACTGCAGTGAATGTGACAAATGTTTCAACCGCAAAACTAATCTTGTTCTTCATCAGAGAACTCACACGGGAGAAAAACCGTTTGAGTGTCCTCACTGTGGGTGGAGATTCAGCCATGGAGGCAATCTGAAGCAACATATGCGTTTACACACCAATGAGAGACCGTATCAGTGCATTGAATGTGGAAAAACCTTCACACAGTCAAGTTCTCTAAAGTCACACCGAAGAACACACGCTGGGGAGAAACTCTATCAGTGTTCATACTGTGATAAACGCTTCAATCATAAACATCACCGAACATGTCATGAGAGAGTTCACACTGGAGAGAAACCTTACCTCTGCTCTCACTGTGGAAAGACCTTTTCTCATCCAAGTTCTTTCAAAGATCATCTGAGAGTTCACACTGGAGAGAAACCATATCAGTGCAGTGTTTGTGGGAAGAGTTTCAGTCGACGTGACATTTTAGTGACGCACCAGAGAACTCACACAGGTGAAAGACCTTACAAATGTTCTCAGTGTGATAAGACGTTTACTCAAAGAGTTCTCCTGAGAATTCATCAGAAAGTTCATATTGGAGAGAAACACACATTTGGTCCATCTGCAGCATGTTTAAAACCTCTGAAAAAGACCTCAAATGATACAGATGGCAAAAACACCAGTCTCATGTTAGAACATCTGGAAATCCCACATCAAATTTGAATTTATAAGTCTTGTTTTCTCTTTACTGTGGTTTACTAACAGCGGCTCTCTACATTCTTAGATTAGATTTAAGTAACAAATCAGATTTATATCTCAAAACAGTTGAAGTGCTGTGAGGCTCTGATAGACTCAAGCAGATGTTAATACTGAACACATCACAGATTCACTTTAACTGGATCATTCATGACAGTTTAATGACTCAGTTGTAAATTTTTACTACATTTCTGCTTATGTTATTCTAATCAGTGATATAAATCACATTCTTCATTAAAATGTATATTAACTCTGGTGAATTGTCTGCTGTAATTTGTCTTGAGGCATCCAGGGACACAAACTTGACCATGTTGTACTTTTTCAGGACAAAAAACTATGATGTATTTACTTGACGTTGGCTTGTCATTTTGTGTTAGAATTATTTGTCCAGAGTCGGAGCGTGACGGAGAGCAAAAATGCTTAAAAGATGGCGACATTGAAAATAACTGACTTAAATATTGGATTATTACTAGTGGTGGGCATAGATTTTTTTTTTATCTAGATTAAAATGGCTCATTTGAATTCTGCGGAAGGCATTCAGAATATGTGTGCTACCCAAATAATGACTAAAAGTAAGTCTTTGAGAACGGGTTTCTCAAACCAGGTGGCGCATTAGACCAGGGGCTCATCTCCTGTTTCCAAAATGCATCACAAACTGCTTGAGAAAGCTGTTCTACTATGATAATTGGTGATGAAAACAAATTATGTTCAATAAGATGTACTTGTGTTTACTTCCGCACTAGCTAAGGGATGCTTTGCGTTTAGGTGGTACTTGAGACTTGAAGAGCTCCTACAGTACATTTACATTTAAATTTAGTCATTTAGGAGACGCTTTTATCCAAAGCGACTTACAAAGAGTTAGGGAGCAACAAGCGATATATCATACAGGAGCCATAATACATTAGGTGCCAATACAAATATACTGGTTTCAACCAAAGCTAAACCACTACCTGTTGAGAGAAAGTTTTTTTTTAAACCAATTCCGCATTGCACAAGGTGCAAACAACCTTAGTCTTGTCGATGTTTCCATTGGGAAGCTTCTTAAAAATACATTTTCCCTGAAGCAAACCCGGTGGCTTCCAAGCTGCATCCACGTTTGATGTGGTAATTTCACAGTAACGTTATGTTCTGTTCAGACTATACACGAATGGCGCATCAAGTGCGAGTGATTTACATGTTAAGTCAATGCAAAGACGCGATAGACCTACTTGCGAATAGATTAACGGCGACATTTTTTTTTATCGCGCGATAAGTCTCACGTTAACGCAGTACGTTAACGCCGTTAAAGGCCCACCACTAATTATTACAGTTCATTAATGGGACAACCATGATAGAAAAGCATAGAAAACTGTGTATTATATATAGTTTGTGTAAATTATTACTGTGCAATTAGTATAATTGTATTATGTCTCTGTCAAATGCTGTCAAATTGTCTCACCATGTTGTGGTAATTAGCTCTAAGTCCTGCCAAAAATCTGCATTTTCAAATCTCAAGGGAAACGACATAAGAAATACAAAGAAATTTCTTTGTATGTACTGTAAAATCAGTAAAGTATGAAGGTTTTTAACGCACAGGTACATTTGTAACTTTGTTTCTGAGTGGATGCAGCAAAATCGTGTATAAAAATGGCCAGAAACACACTTACAAACACCGCTCGCTCTTTGGGAATCACCCACTCAAGTTTGGTATCTATGTAAAGTTTAGAATTTCTGCTATTGGGTTCACCAAACTCTCTTAATGTCTTAGAATAAACTTGTTTCTACTTAGCAATGGCCTGCTACAGCGCCTCTGGTGGACAACTTTAATATCCCTTTTCTCAATATAGATTTTTTTGCCACCTCAGATTTCAAATAGTTGTATTCCAACCAAATATTGTTCTATCCTGACAGACCAGACATCGATTGAAAGATCATTTATTCAGATTTCAGATGACTGGTTTAGTGGTCCAGGGTCACATTTGTTATCTTCGTCAGTATTGTGTTGAGTGTGTTGTGTCTCCAGTCCAGCAGGGGTCGCTCTGCAGCTCTTTTGTCAACCCATAACCCAAAGAAAGAAACAAAGAACTTAAATGTGATGTGTTTACATTCAGTGTTGAAATGTTTTGTTTGTTTATTTTATATCATTGGTGCAATTTGATACTTCACCCAAAAATGAAAATTCTATCATCATTTCCTCACCTTTAAGTTGTTCCAACTGTGCATACATTTCTTTGTTCTGAAGACTACATTGAAAGGTATTTGGCAGAATGCTTACAACCAAACAGATCTCAAAACCCATTGACTCCCATAGTAGGAAAAATACAATGGTAGTCAAAAGTGCTCCAGAACTGTTTGCTTTCTTACATTCTTCAAAATGTCTTCTTTTGTGTTCAACAAAACAAAACAAAAATTATAAATTAATTTTTCCTGCTATGGGAGTCAATGGTGTATGAGATATGTTTGGTTACTGACATTCCTCAATATTTTTATGTGAAATTAAATGTAATACTGTGTTTGGGGACGGGGTTCCTTCACAGAAAGTAATGATCATATGACTATTGTTAAGTCTGTGGCACACAGAAGCTGTGGATCAGTAGAGCACTACAGATGAGGTACATGTAAAAAACATAATTGTTTCCGCTGGTTCTGCACCACATATAAACAACAAACAGATTATCCATCAATCCTCTTGTGTTCTGTCTTTACAGTTTTACAAGTTGATAGAGATTTGAACGCTGTTGTGTTTGTTTCAGATGAGAGCGGTGATTCATGTGGTGATGGAGAAACGGCCTCTACATCAAAACACACAGAACAGAAACTCTTCACCTGCACCAGATGTGACATCAGCTTTCCTACCTTACAAGAGAAGAAACTTCATTCACAAGAGCACAGAGACAAGAAACACTTTCACTGTCAGCAGTGTGAGAAGAGTTTTATCTTTCCTTCTAGTCTGAAGAATCACATGAGGACACACACTGGAGAAAAACCTTTCCACTGCAGTGAATGTGACAAATATTTCAGCACCAGAACATATCTTGTTATGCATAAGAGAATGCACACAGGGAACAAAGTGTTCAGGTGTCCTCACTGTGAAAAGAGATTTTATACTCCATCCAATCTGAGGAAACATGTGCGTGTCCACACAAATGAGAGACCGTATCAGTGCAGTGAATGTGGAAAAACCTTCACACAGTCAAGTTCTTTACAGAGACACCAAAAAATACACTTTAATGAGAAACACTATCAGTGTTCACGCTGTGATAAACGTTTTAATCAGAAATATAATTTGATATGTCATGAGAGAGTTCACACTGGAGAGAAACCTTACCTCTGTTCTCACTGTGGAAAGAGATTTACTTTGTTAGGTTCTTTAAAAGATCATCTGAGAGTTCACACTGGAGAGAAACCTCATCACTGCAGTGTTTGTGGAAAGAGTTTCAGTCGACTTGACAATTTAAAGACACACCAGAGAACTCACACAGGAGAAAGACCTTATAAATGTTCTCAGTGTGACAAGACGTTTACTCAAAGAGTTCTCCTGAGAATCCATGAGAGAGTTCACACTGGAGAGAAACACACTCAACACCAGTGACAGATTTGAATGAGAGCATCAGTGACTTGAGTTTAATGTGTGCCGCAACTAGTGGAGAGAGATGAGGTAACGTGTCACTTTGACTGAATAATTCATTACAGTTTAATACTTTTCTGGGCTTCATTTAAATATATATTATTTTTTTTGACTTATCTGCTGTCTTATGTTGATTGTTCAAACCAGTATTTCGCCATTTCTGATTCTCTGTTTCTTAAAAAAAGTCTGATTTCATCATTACAAAGTACCTTGTTTCATCATCATAATATATAGAAATAGTGATTGCTATTTGTTCACAAATTTACTAAAAGATTATTGGAACTAGTTGACCATCATAACCTTCTTAGTTTCTCTTTTTATTGAGTTGCTCTCATATTGCTAATGAAATGAAACAAACAAAAATAAATGATCAATGAATGAGTGAATAAAGATATTTTGTGCCAAATAATTTGTTTTGGTTATATACTATCACATTACAGAGGATAGAACAAAATTTAACGGACAACAAATAATAAATCCGATAACAAAGAATTAAAGACAAGGACATCATAATTAGTGTGTCAAAATAAATACACATTCGTCAATTATACACATAGGCCTACTAAGGCTGCATATTAAGCAAGATACAAATATTTAAATACCCTTGTTGATTTTAAGTCAACATATGAAATCTGTCTCTTAGATTTATCTTTCCCGCGCGTGCTGCTCTGTTAATGTAGCTACTGAATGAGGAATATACAGCACGCGCCTCCCGCGTTTAGCACAGAGCGCGCGCACAACACAACTGCACCTGACAGGACCGATCGTTAATCTGAAGTAAGACATGTTTTAATGTTGTAACCCAACTGCTTAAGGTCCAATAACATTTAAAATGAGATGTTTACTTATAGTCTGATAGAATGTCTATCGGCAGCAAAAGCAATGCGCTTTGTATGATGTTTCTCTGACAGGAAATTTCATTTTACCTGGTGAGACACTTATTACTTCTCACTAAATAAACCGCATTTATAAAAATGTCGAAAAGTAATATGTGACTGTTCTTTAGCCTCGGTGTTGAAGAATAAATAAATGACCTCAAATAACGTCTGAACGCAGCTGATTGTGACAGGATTACCACCGCACTTTCAGCTGTGCAGTAGCCTGTCATAATACTTGTTAAAGACCGTTCTTAATACTGTATGTTCCTGACTTGTATTCCGGTTGTCGATTTGTGGTTCCTATGTGAAAAATCAAAACCATACAGAAACTCGTTTTTACCTGCAGCCGCTTGTAGTGTTGAGTGTGATGTGTCTCCAGTCCAGCAGGAGTCGCTCTGCAGCTCTTCAGTCCGCCGATAAACCCACTAAAGAAAGAAAGAAAGACAAACATCAAGCGCTGCGTGTTTACATCACTTTAATGCTTTGACGAGAGTAAACAGAGTGTTGTTTGTGTGTATTTTGTGTTTAGTTGATAATTATGACGTCACAGGCTGACGGGACGTGCTCCAGACACACACAGGACTCAGAGCTCAGCCTCAATTTACTCTGTTATACTGACACAAACCCCACAGACGCTCAGGACACTGTGTGTGACAGTAATCACACCTTGAATCAGGATGAATCTACTGATCAAACCTCCACAGAGTCTCTGGATTCTGTCTGTAACGCTGGAGAACAGCAGATCCTGAACACCAGACCACTCAACATGTGTTCTGTCAGACTGATTGGGAATGATGGGAAACTGATAAAAGCAGAACCCACATCAGAGGAAGGTCAAACTGGTGATGAGGACGAAGATGATGATGATGATGAAGAAGATGAGAGTGAGGATGATTTTTTACCTTCAGGTATGTTACATGTTATTGTTTGTTTCATTACATTTGACTGTCACTGCTGATGTGAGGATCTTCGATCGCTCATGTTATAAGTTTAAAACACACTTCTGTGTTAACCATTAAAGTGGATCTGATGTTTGTTTTCATTTTTTGATTTAGTTATACCACGGTCGATTTGATATACATGATTCTAATTGGCTTGAAGTTGTGCATTAAAACTGTATAATGCATAGGTAGTTCAAGTCAGCTTCAATATTTGAAATTAACTGACAAAAATTTCATTTGCCTTTTTAAAAAATACACTGTAAACATCAATAACAGCTTTAACTTGGCAAATGACCATGGTATAAGCAGGATAATCCCCGGTAGGGCTCAACGATTTTGATCCAAAATCTAATTGCGATTTCGTTTTTACTAATATTGCGATTTAATATGCGACCAATTTTTAAGCACCTTATCTTCTGTATTAAAATCAATAAATCATGTAACCAACCCAATATTTAACTGATTAACCATAAACTATGGGCCAGGCTAAAATGATTTTAGTTGATGCATAAATTGATATAGAACATATATTTGTATAGAACTACCTCAATCATACAGTTATATTGAATGATTTGTTAAATTTCTAGTCATATATTCATGTAATAATTATTATGACATAAAGCACTGACAAATAAACTTGGTGGAACATGAAAGTCACTAATCACAGAAACTAAAGTTCAGATTACATAAATATAAAACAAAACTGTGGCTTTACCACACTCAGTGATTTTATAGTGGAGAGTCACTGTAATAAACATATGATAAACATGTTGATGGCACTTCAACGCTGTCTGTTAACTTACTAGACAATCTTTAAATAAATAAGAAAATAAATAACTATTAATATATGTATTATCTCATTGTCTTTTATTATTGTGTAATTCTGCATGACGTTAGTAGTAGTGCCCCTTGAGGTAACATTAATGTTAGCACACACAATACCTAACACTGCGCAGCATCATCCACACAAAACAGACAAAATAGTCCCACACAACTGACGTGCTATTGCTCTTTTTCACTAATTTACCACAGTGCCATGTTCTGTCGAGCTGCGGGCATTGTACAACAGGTCAATGTACAAATTCATAAACGCAGACAGGGAACGCAGTGGGAGGCGTGCTTATGCGGCTTTCAAATTAGATGCGGAATGCGCTGTGAAATCCATTCATCTTGATTGCTTTCTGATTGCTGCGTCGACCAAAGCAAACGCACAGGGGATCCCACTGCTGTTCAGCTTGTCACGGTGCAGTCAAAATTATAAATAGTTCAACTTTTGCTGCGCCGCTCTGTGAAGATTACCTGCTCAGCCAATAGAAACGAGGCATCCGAGTACTGAAGACAAAATGGACGAACAGCTACTGTGTGTGTCGGAATTTTCGGAACTGCTTGAATAGGGACATCGTGAGAAATATTGTGTCATGGAGACATATGTCGATTCAACTTGGCATGTCAGGTGTGTTTAAGTCAGGTAGCTTGTTGTAGGTTGGCAATATGTGTGTGAAATGGACACGAGCAGCGGCAGCATGCCGTTTCCCCCTCTTCTAGCCTCCTCCACTACTTTGAAATAAAGCTCTTTTGCTATAGAAAATTTATAGAACTCCCGCTGTTTTGAAAACTCCGCCTACTTTGCTCCCGCCAGCGCAGCGCAAATTGAAGGGCTACCCTGAACCCAGCGGCCAGCGCAGCACATTCCGTGTCCTGTGTGAAAGCTGCATTAGACACATGGTGCCCCCGTGGTGCAACGCGCTCTTCAGCGGCTCATGGTTAAAATACAGATGCGCGACAAGCATGCTGAAATAGACAGCGCCACAGTCACGACGTGAATGAGGTGCAACACACTCTCTTTATTCGCATGCAGTCACCACTAGAGAGCAAGCTTCCGTCCCGAGCACTTTGGGGAAAAGTAGAAAGCCGCATGACGTGCATTTTCCATGCATTTTAATGCTTTTGAGATGGTACTTGTCAGCTCTGAGAAGGGTTGCATCAAACTGTACATCCCCATAATTAATTGCTGTCTTTGCTGTTAGAAAATTGTGTTTTATCACATCACGATTTAATAGCAAATGCAATAAATCGTTCAGCCCTAATCCATGGCTAGCCATGCATTAAAGGATTTAAGTGCACTTCGGGGAGGCAACCACCCTTCATGTCGGTCCGTGGCCTCCACGTCGTGTTTTAAAATCCTTTAATGCATGGCTAACCTTGAATTATCCCTAACAAACCTGCCATTCAGATTACAAGCTATTTTGTCACTGCAAGGCTCCAGGGGTTGTGGTTAGGTCGCTAGTGGTGTTCCCACTACTGGTGACACTCACTGCAGGAGCTGAGAGAAGAAGAATTACGTTAGCTCCCATCTTCTTTCCTATTGGCTGTTGCTCCCAAAAGTAGTAAATATTTTTCTTCATGTTATACATTTCTCAACTGTGTCGCGTCGCTAGACACACCCCATCAGGTCGCCAACTGTTGCTACAGCTCATGTCGCTGGAGGTCGCTAGCTTTCCATAGAAATGAACGGGATCATGCCGCTTTATCGCTTGTGATCTGAATGGGGCTTTAGTGTATACTGTAGCTTTTTGAGCATAAAATACATCTGCAAAGTTACAATTTCAAGTATTCTGCAAATGGAGATATTCTCTTTAACAGAAACACTTTTTTAAGGACTGCAATGACGGACTTACTCAAGCTGTGTGTTATCCTGGGTGTGCAACCTCACAAACACATGAAGAATATGCCAAACAGGGGACGAGAGCTGCTGTAACAGTGTGATCAAAAAATTATTTTAATATGACAGACAGAAAGTTGAAAGTCATTTTTTTTACTAATGTTATATGACTGTTTTGACCACTAGGTGGTGCCAACCCAGAACTTTAAAGGTATCTTCAAGGCATAGTACTGAAAAATCATAGCAAGTTTTGTATCCAGAGGCGACCCTGTCCCTACGAAGCCGGTATTTTCAAAACTGCAGTTTTTTCTATGGGGTTTGACCGTTCTTTAACACGGCGCAAACACAGTTCCCGGTCACTGAAACCAACATTTTTTTTTAAACTTTTGCCAGGGTGAAGATTTTTAGGACCAGAGATTTGCCGTATGATGTTGGAAGCCGTGCCGCTATCTCCTTTGTTTGACCTCAGATTCAAGGGTTCTTATTGGCCAACACGGCTTTATGGTCAGGATAATATCGCCACCTGTTGGTTTGGCATGCTATTGATAGTGCTTGACGTGATTTTTTAAAAAACAAGGAATGAAAAACCTATTAAAAATACCTGTGATGTGTGCATGTGGACTAGGCCTTAGAGTTGAGGATTCATCATAAGTAGGCAATAATCAAGAGAAATGCCAATAAAACAGTTTCTAATACAGTACCTACAGTATCTCACAGAAATGAGTGAGACAACACTGAAGAAATTACACTTGCTACAGTGTAAAGTTGTGAGTGAATAGATTGTAGCACTGGGGAGCTACACTTCATTGAGGAAACGCTAACATGTACTATCTGTGACATACTGAAGCAGAGCATGATCCCCTTCCTTCAGAGACTGGGCCACAGGGCAGTATTCCAACATGATATTGACCCAAAAAGAAGCTGAGGGTAAAGGTGATGGACTGGCCAAGCATGTCTCCAGACCTTAACCCTATTGAGCATCTGTGGGGCACCTCAATAGAAGGTGGATCAGCGCAGGGTCTCTAAGATCCAGCATCTCCATGATATCATCATGGAGGAGTGGAAGAGGACTCAAGTGGCAACCTGTGAAGCTCTGGAGAACTCCATGACCAAGAGGGTTAAGGCAGTGCTGGAAAATAATGTTCGATACACAAAATATTGAAACTTTAGGCCCAATTCGGACATTTTCATTTAGGGGTGTACTCACTTTTGTTGCCAGTGGTTTAGACATTAATGGCTGTGTGTCAAGTTATTTTGAGGGGACAACACATTTACACTGTTATACTAGCTGTACACTCACTACTTTACATTTTAGCAAAGTGTAATTTCTTGAGTGTTGTTACATGAAAAGATATAATCAAATATTTCCTGAAATGTGAGTACTCACTTCTGTGAGATACTGTGTAAAACAACAAACGTTAAATCCCAGATTGACTTCTTCAGTTAGACACAATCAAGTAATTTCATATTAAAACGCCATGATGGCGATTGTTTAAAAGCAATCCAGATGACTCAGTAGGTTAACAGTCTTCTGAAACCAAACGATACTTTGTGGGTGAAAATTATTTAGAGCTTATTTAACGATGTGTCAAACATATTATGTAGCATTTATTTTTATGGAAGGCCATTAAAGACAACAGTAGAATGATCTTGCTTGTTCTATAAACACCATGCACTGTGCTGTGTTTCACCTTTTTCTATTTTTGTGTTTTCTCCTTTTAAAGCTGCTTTGGAACAATGCACATTGTGAAAAGCGCTATACAAATCAAATTGAGTTGTTGGTTAGCACGGCCTAATGTGATTATTTAAAGTGCCCGTTTCTCAGACAGTTTCTGCATATCTTATGTTAATCTTTACTTCTTACAGAATAGTATTGTACCCTTCAAATATCTATAGAGTGTGTCGTTTGATCACATTTAAAAAAGACAGATGCAGATGTACAATTATTTCTGAAAGCATAGGACGCGTGTGGGGGGAGGGCGGAACTAAAGCACGTGTGCACTCATTGCCAACAAAACACACACGTATGATTTTGTTTGATTTACCTCGTGCAGTTCATGTCCGTCATCTTTTAGCACTCGGATTGCTCCATCTATCAGGTTCATACAATCTCCAAATCCAGTGTTATATACACTGTTTATATAAAATCCATCACTGAAATGCAGCGAACAAACAAACACACCTAAACTTACCTATCACAGTAGATCTTGACGCAGTGCAGCCAATGTTAAAGGTAAGCGGGTGGGCTATTTCTTCGCCTTGTCATGGGAGAAAAGTGGTTACGTAACGTTTTTTAATGTTAAAAAAAAAACTTTCCAAAACCAATACTGATGCTGGGGGAGTGTATTGAGCACAGAAATACCATGTCATTTACATTTACATTTAGGCATTTGGCAGACGCTTTTATCCAAAGCGACTTACATTGCTTTATCCTATACATTTTACATAGGTATTTGCAATCCCCTGGGATCGTACCCCCACAACCTTGCGTTGTTAATGCAATGCTATTTACACTGAGTTACTGGAAAGCATATAACTCGTTTTTTGAAAAGTTGACGATGTCAAGCATGAGAAGACAGCAGGTTTAACATTGTAAAGAAGTCAGAATGCATGAAACAGCGTTGCACATCCCCTTTAAGTATGAGTTGGAGGGAGACTGTCAACAAAGTACATACAAACACATGAAATAATACAGAATGTCATTTTAAAAGAGATTTTAATGCTGTTGTGTTTGTTTCAGATGAGAGCAGTGATTCGTGTTCTGAAGGAGCCTCGACGTCAAAAGAGCACAGGAAGAACATGAAGAGACACAGTGATGAAAAACCTTTCAACTGCAGTGAATGTGACAAGTGTTTCAGCACCATACAATATCTTGTGATTCATCAGAGAACTCACACGGGAGAACTAACATACAAGTGTCCTTACTGTGACAAGAGATTCAACCAACTAGACAATGTAGAGCGACACGTGCGTGTCCACACCAATGAGAGACCGTATCTGTGCGGTGAATGTGGAAAAGGCTTCACGCAGTCAAGATGTCTGACACAGCACCAAAAAATACACTCTGAGAAACTCTTTCAGTGTTCACACTGTGATAAACGCTTCCGTCATAAAAATAGTCTGATACTTCATTTAAGAGTTCACACCGGAGAGAAACCTTACCTCTGCTCTCACTGTGGAAAGAGCTTTTCACAGTCGAGTAATTTCAAAGATCATCTGAGAATTCACACTGGAGAGAAACCTTACGTCTGCTCTGATTGTGGGAAGAGCTTTTCTAATTCAAGTGCTTTCAAAGTTCATCAGAGAGTTCATACTAGAGAAAAGCCTTTTCCCTGCAGTGTTTGTGGGAAGAGTTTTACTCGAAGTGACAATTTAAAGACACACCAGAGACTTCATACTGGAGAAAAACCTTACAAATGTTCTCAGTGTGACAAAGCGTTTACGCAGAGAGTTCTCCTGAAACTCCATCAGAAAGTTCACACAGGAGAGAAACCAGGAAAAAAACGACCTGTGAAGAAGACTTGACTTAGACAACGCTTGATAAAAGGTTTTTACAAACCCAATTCACACTTTATGGGATTTTTTTTACTATCAGCTTTCTTTATCTCTTCCTAGATAAGAATAAAACAAATCAAATTGATATATCACAACAGGTGAACTGGTGGTGCTCCAGAATGCAGTTTGTGCATGTTGTTCAAAGTAAATAAATAAAATCTAGAAACTTACTGTCTGTAGATGTTCCGGTGCAGCTTGCATTTCATGTTTAATTCATTAGTAGTATACATGGCTTTTTATTGTTTAATATAAGAACATTTTCAACTATTACTAGATACATAAAGGGAACACGGATGTAACGGTTTCACTGGTTAATAATAAATGTTAATAATAAAGTTTCATTCTGTATCAATGAAGTAGCTGCAGAACAATCAATTGCAAATCGTTACTCTTCTCCACCAACAATGTAATATATAATGCGTCTTAATTTGCAATAAATGTCTGTTCATGATGCTAATGTTGAGTCATTTTTGTCAATGTGAACCTGACAGTGAATTACTATGGTAAAAAATTTAGACATACAGAACAGTTCTGGATCATGAAACAATAATGCATTGTGAACGTATGCTGCACGTGCCTGTTTTCACCGTTAACTACTTGCACATGGACCACAGAGATGGCAAAGTAGTCAGAGAATTCATCTCCAATTATCACTCAAACGAAATGAAAGTAAGCTATACATCAAATGAGAAGTGCCTATACTGCAAATAAACACACCTGACGTCTTTGTTCTTTGCAAGCTCACTTGAAATTCATATTCAACGGGTTTGACTGTTTCTACAATGTGCGCTAAACGTTTGACACAGCGCTTTCATTGTGTTAATCTGCTGTGTAAAAAATCTGCTAGAAAGAGCTGTTGAACATCCATTTTAAATCATAAACATCTTACTGACGTCTTCTAGAGGTATATATGACATCTATCAACAGACGTCCCAGAGGGGGATTGCAGATGAGCAAACTGTCTTGCGGTCTTACAGATGTAAAGGAAGTGTGCTATTAGGGGGATTGGCCTACAAAATAACGTCATACGTCACCTGCTCCCCACAAACACTTCTGGAGTTTGTGTGGTTACGCCATCATTAGATAAAGTCAAAACAAAATGTAAGAAGGTAATTCATGTTCCGCGATGCCTTTCGGGATGTGATTGGGGAGCAGCCAGATCATCACTAAAGAACATATATATCTGGCGCTTATGAGATCTAGTTTAGACTATGGTTGTATAGTCTACATTTCTATGGCTGAGAGTAACTTTACAAAATTGGATGTAGAGGAAAACCAAGCCTTAAGAACATGCTGTGGTGCAACGAAATCTTCACCAGTAAGCAGCCTTTGTTTATAAGAAGAATAAAAATGATGATGTCTTATTGGGTGAATTTACATGGACATAATGTTGCTCACCCTGCAAAGAGTGTCGGGAACATAATAAAGCAAAGTTCAGAAGTTTGGGATAGATTGGTCTTATAAAAGCAAGGGAAATTGGCTCATGATGAATTTAATGAAATACGTCAAATTATAAAGAGATTTCAATGGTTTAGAGGTATCCTTCATTTGGGTTCCTGCACATGTAGGGGTGAAGGATAATAAAGTAGTATAGGCTTAAGCCAAAGAATCCACAAATAATAGAAAAATAGAAAGGTGAGGCAAAAACGATTATAAAAGACTATTCTCAAAAATTATGGCCGAGATATTGGGAGACAAATAGTACAGGAAGACGTCTATATAATATTAAGAGATATATAGGAATTGAAAATGACATGGGGAAGAATCGAAGGGAAGGAGTAGTTCTCTTGTGTCTGAGAATAGGCCACACTACACAGGACTCTATTTAATAAAATAAACAATCAAACGGACTATATGAAAAATGTATAGAAAAACAAGAATCTGTAGAACATGTCTTAATAGAATGTAAAGGAAATGAAAAAGAAAGGAGGGAATTAAAAGAAGCAGTTGTACAATTGGCATTGCAATTTATGTAAAAAAAAATTCTAAGTGGGGAGTTGAAAGAAGTAAATGACCAATTAGTGAAATTCTTAAGAGAAACAGGGTTGATGGATAGAGTGTAATAATATATAGACACTAATATAGACAATAATATATTTTTCTCATTTTTGTTATTATTATTTAATTAAGAACGACGAAGGTAATTGCCAATATTTGGATCCACACTCCAGCTCAGAAGGTGACGGTAATAAACCTATAAACTGATTTGCCAAACGCCAGTGTAACTCAAGAGAAAGAAGTTGTTACGTCATCATGTCAGGACGACAATGTGTTCTCTGCTTTGAAAGAAAATCCGTGTTATTATCACTCCCAAAGGGTGATGATGTGAAGAATCGGTGGTTACGGTTGATTTTTTCTACAAAACCAGAGCAGTACAGCCCGAATCTTCTGCTGTGTGCCCGTCATTTTACTGACGACTGTTTCTCTAATATCGGCGCGTATAACGCGGGATTCTGTAAACGCTTGTCCCTGGAAGATGGATCAGTACCCACTTTATTTGCAGCAGGATGCGATTCCGTATCACAGCCGGTAAGTACCATTAAGTCATGTGTGTATTTTCTACTGAATTTTCAGAATACCTTGTGGATCTGTACATATCTGCCCCGATAATACTTCTGGCAGACATCTATTTTATGTTTGCATGTAACGTCACAGCTCCCAGACATACAGTTGTGTTCAAAATTATTCAACCCCCACTGAAATTGATTGTTTTGGTCGGTTTGACATTGATTATGATCATTCAGTCATCCTGCTTACAATTAAATCAAAGAGGCACGTGTAGGTCAGACAGGTCAGATCGAGCAAAGAAACTTTCCAAAAGCAGAAACGAACATGAAAATGAAAAACAATTAAAAACAATGTCTAAGTGGATAAATATCAATTATTATAAGTAATTTAACGTTTAACGTTAATTTAACGTCACACTTCAGGTAGGTGGAGAGTTCCTGCCTCAAGTGGAGGAGTTCAAGGATCTGGGGGTCTTGTTCACGAGTGAGGGAAGGATGGAACAGGAGATTGACAGACGGATCGGTGCAGCTTCTGCAGTAATGCAGTCGCTGTACCGGTCTGTCGTGGTGAAGGAGCTGAGCCGCAAGGCGAAGCTCTCGATTTACCGGTCAATCTACGTTCCTACTCTCACCTATGGTCATGAGCTGTGGGTCATGACCAAAAGGACAAGATCCCGGATACAGGCGGCCAAAATGAGCTTTCTCCGCAGGGTAGCTGGGCGATCCCTTAGAGATAGGGTGAGAAGCTCGGTCACTCAGGAGGAGCTCAGAGTAGAGCCGCTGCTCCACCACATCGAGAGGGGCCAGCTGAGGTGGCTCGGGCATCTTTTCCGGATGCCCCCTGGACGCTTTCCCGGGAAGGTGTTCCGGGCATGTCCCACCGGGAGGAGACCCCGGGGAAGACCTAGGACACGCTGGAGGGACTATGTCTCCCGGCTGGTCTGGGAACGCCTCGGTGTCCCCCCGGAAGAGCTGGAGGAAGTGTCTAGGGAAAGGGAAGTCTGGGCATCCCTGCTTAGACTGCTGCCCCCGCGACCCGGCCCCGGATAAGCGGAAGAAGATGGATGGATGGATGGAATTTAACGTTGCCTGAGAGGTAGTTCGTACCATAATACAATATCTGTTCACCTCTAGGCCTACTTATTTGGCGCTTATAAAATAAATCTATGTTTGAGAAGGAGCTTTATAATTACATTCTTAGGTTGTTAAAGCTGTTGAGTCTCAGACTATCACGCATATTCTATTAGAGTTAACAGAGTTAACAGGACTCTCTCTATCAATGTGTCAAACTTCAGTGTGTGTGAGTGATGTTAGCAGCAAGATCATAGCACGCCACTGCTGGACAAACTCTCTGAACACACACAGGACTCAGAGCTCAGCCTCACTTTACTCTGTTATACTGACACAAACCCCACAGACGCTCAGGACACTGTGTGTGACAGTAATCACACCTTGAATCAGGATGAATCTACTGATCAAACCTCCACAGAGTCTCTGGATTCTGTCTGTAACGCTGGAGAACAGCAGATCCTGAACACCAGACCACTCAACATGTGTTCTGTCACACTGATGGAGATCAAAACAGAACCCACGTCAGAGGAAGAACACACTGATGAAGATGAGAATCATGATGATGATGGCGGGGATGATGATTTTATACCTTCAGGTATGTTATTTTTTTCATATAGTGTAAGAATCTGGATTTCGTCCTGTTCCCCACAAATACTGCATCTGTGTTTATTCCAATATTCATCACATGTATTCATAGCTTTATCTTATTATTCTCTATTCTCTAGTTATTATCTCCTATTCATATTCTTTGCTCCTTACTTTCTTGTTGTTTAACCTCGTTGAAATTAGTATCATGTCTTATGCTGTCTTATGTTGATATAAGAATCTGTTGTTCTGCATCTCAAGGTTCCTAATAATGTCAAGGGACACTTGTTTTGTTATTGTAATATTAAATATGTAATCATATCCGATTGATCAGGAGGAATAAGACTAAACATAAAGTCTGGTGATTTTCCACTCCTTTAGTGGTTTTATATGACGCCCCTGATGGAAGATATAAGTATTAGTCCTTAATACAATAAACTTGGGACTCTGATTGAACAAGCACTTGTGTCTGTGTCAAACTCTGTCTCCAGGCCTGAAACTCTGTGTGTTCCGTCGACTAGACTCTTCAACCGTAGAATTTTGTTTAGACAAGGGGACGTGAGAAGTTTACATTCTTTCAGTTGGGGGCTCGTCTGCGAGAGGGGGGAGACTCTTCTCTCTTAGAACAAAGGAGAACAAAGGCCTGAGGCGCACTGACGATCGGTTCACAGACCTACATTAAAGGGGGTAAGTGTGTTTCTATACAGTTTGTTATGACTTACAGAAATCGAACGCTTACCCTGTAGGATTCTTGTGTGTTTAAATTCATGTTAGTGGGAGTTGATTCTCCTATTGTTGTACCAATGAGGCTGGCAACAGTGATTAGTAAAATAATCATTAACGGATATGAATAGGTTTCAATTCAAGTTAGTGGGATTCACTTCCTATTGTTGTACCAATGAGGCTGGCAACAGTAATTAGTAAAATAATTATTAACGCACTGAATATGAATGGTTAATGCAGTCTTGATCACACTGTAATTTAGGATCGAAGTGTTAGCTTTGAGGAGGCTTTGTTACTCACAAAAAATAAAAAGAAATAAAATCTGTTTAATGGTTATTCTGAAAGATAACATTATTACAGCTAAAATTGAAAATATACTGCACGGTTACTGCATGATATATTAAGATATTGTTATCAGGACGGTGAATTTAATATCCACCTCTGATCGCAATATACTGGTGAAACGGTTGGTCGATTGAACACGAGGGTTTATCTTTGTTTTGTCTGTACTGTACTGTTTTATCACCGCCGGGTTTGAAAGTGTAAGATGGGGAATTCTATTTCAAGGCCACTGCCGGGCGAAACGCCAGTCGCATTTATGTACAGAAATAATCAGGGATTTTATACAGATCCATATGTTAGCAATATCGCAGGATGGTCGGAGGGAATAAAACCGAAAATTGATATGCCCTATCCGAGGGAAGGTTCATTTTCTGATGAGTGTATGTTACTGGCAGGGGGTATGTCAAATGGAGGTTGGGGAGACCCAACATGGGATTATCCATACATGAATAAAGTTTATACAGTATGGAAAGATATGAAAAAAGTTTGGGATGAAGGCCCGGAAAAAAAACTAAAATTATTGCGTATGCAAAGCAAAACCGGTGGCCATTAGAAAGGCCGCCGGGATACACAAACCCTTGCCAGACACAGACTTCTCCCTCTGCACCATCACTGCCGATAAAACCAAAAGAGATAAAACCAAAAGAGATTAAACCGGAAAAGTTAATTGATAAACATAATGTAACTACAAACCCTCAAAATTCAATGGTTTGGGTACGCGCTGGAAACGGGAAAATATGTGTCCATTTTGCAAACCCACATGCGTTGTTTTGGAAACTTTAAAAGATGTTGAAATATTTTTCTGGACAGATAAGAGTGTTTCTTGATAAATGTCTAGGGAGTCAACAGGTCTTATCTTTTGAAACAGGCAGCAAGAAAGACTCAGCAGCTCAATTTTTGTGCGTTTTAAGAAAGCATGGATTGAAGATTCTAAATTGCCATTAAATAATGACATAAAGCCTTTGTTTTTTTTAGCACTCTGTTAAATAACATGAATCATAAGCAAGCGCAATTGATCAGAATAACGACTTCAAACTTGCATGATATGACTTTAGAGAATGTCATGTTTATAGGCTATCCAGGAAAAAGGAACATTGAACAAACGTCTGTAAATCCGCAATTCCCGCATCCTAGAAGAAGTCAGAAATAATCTGCTTTCATTGCGGAAGGAGGGGCCATTACAATGAGATTGCAGACAGCTGCGCAAGCCGACTTCTGGTGAGACGCACACAAAACAGCACACACCACAGAGCAAACATGAGAACACGGGTCCTCCAGTAAATCTTTTAGGTCGTGATATGATGCATAAATTAGGTGGATATTAAGTTTACTGAAAACGAGGTTGTTTTTTCCTTTCTGTCTAGTTTACAGGCATTCGTCGATCCTCTGCCTACAAGTGGACTGATAAGCGACTAAAGGGTATCTGCCTCCGGTGGCAGCATGCCTACAAGGGTGGACACCATGATTAACCCTTTGTTATGGTCTCAGTTCAGGGATGAAACTGGTTTCATTGATATGGAACCTTATCGGGCTAAACTCAAAACAAACAAACCTGTCTACATTAAACAATACCCTTTGTCTAAAGATAAGGAACAAGGCATTCAACATTTGATTGAAAATTTTGTCAAGCAGGGTGTCCTCGAACAAACACACTCACCATATAACACACCAATTAATCCTGTTATGAAAGCTGATGGGAAAACTTGGAGATTAACTCAAGATTTAAGAGCAGTTAATCAGTTAATCATACCACTCGCACCGATTGTGCCTGATGTTTTGACTGTTATGAATTCAGTGCCACATTCGCACAAGTATTTCACAGTAATTGATTTGTGTGCAGCCTTTTTCTCTGTACCTGTACACCCAGATACTCAGCCTTTGTTAGCATTTACATTTAAGGGGCAGCAATATTCGTGGAAATGCCTTGTTCAGGGCTATGTAGACTCACCCGCTGTCTTTTCTGCAGCAGTGCACAGAACTTTGGCCAAAATGAATGATTTGCCTTCAACATTGTGTGTGCTTCAGTTTGCAGATGACATACTCGTGACGGGGGAGACTGAGGAGGACTGTGAAAAAGCATCTATAATTGTTTGCAATGTACTTGCCGAAACAGGTTTCAAAGCTTCGAAAGTAAACTGCAATGGGTCAAAACTAAGGTAACCTATTTGGGACATGTGCTGATGCAGGGTCTCAGAGCAATATCCACAGATAGGGTCCAGCTGATCAGAAAGGTTAAGTCCCCACGAACAGTGCAGCAGCTACAAAGCTTTCTGGGACTAATTAACTATTGTAGACAATGGATACCTGACTGTGCGAATCACGATAGGCACCTGAGGGGTCTGATCGATCACAAAGCTCCGCCAAACACAGCATTGGAGTGGACTGCGGAAGCTGATGAACATTTCAATGCTTTGAAGGCAGCCATCACGACAGCACCAGCATTGGGCCTACCGGACTACACAAAACCTTTTCACTTGCATGTTAGGGAGACAGAGGGTGCAGGTCTGGGTGTCCTATTGCAAATTCATGGCTCAACATATAGGCCAGTAGCATATCTGTCTAAAAAGTTAGATAACATAGTCACAGGTATGCCAGCATGTCTTCGTGCGGTGGCTGCAGCTGCTCTGATTGTACAGATGGCTGAGAAAACTGTGCTGTCACACCCTTTAATATTATATGCATCCCATCAGGTTGGGGTAATCTTGCACAACATGCAAACACAACACATGACAGCGCAACGACGCTCAGGTTATGAGGCTACTCTGTTGGCAACGAAAAATCTTAGCACCCAAACAACAGCAAACATTAATCCCGCTTTGCTGGGTATTTTGGGTATGGAAGACATGGCAGATTTTGATGTTGAACATGATTGCATCGTTGAACTGACCACCTCTTACTATTCTAGGTTCGATCTGTTGGATACGCCCCTAGAGGGGGGAGAACATATTTATGTTGAGGGGTCTTGTTCAAGCCGGTGTCTACCTCTGTGGCTATGCTGTGGTTTCCGAGTCAGGAGAGGTAAAAGAAGCTTTAGCTCTAGATTACAATTCGGCCCAAGCTGCAGAGTTGATAGCATTAATACGGGCCTGTGAGCTGATGACAGGAAAGAGAGTAACAATTTATACAGACTCCAAGTATGCGTGGAGTGTTCTTCACCATTATGCCAGAATGTGGGAAGCGAGAAGTTTTAAAATTGCTGATGGAAAGCCAATAGCACATGCAAATCTGATAGGACAGTTAACTGAAGCAGTTCAGCTTCCGCTCGAAGTGGCCATAGTAAAGGTCAAGAATAGCACTACCGAAATTAGGGTTAATTATCCTAATTAGACATTACCATGGGTTATCTCACACCAGTTGTGCAAAAGTAATTCTAGAAATTAATCAATTGTATTGTATAGCCGATGTTCATAGAACAGCAAAGCTTGTTTTGGATGCATGCTTAACATGTGCTCAGGTAAATCCGCACAAATCAGCTAAGCACGATGCATTGACACATCCGGAAGCTCCTTTTCAACATTTACAAATTGATTTTACGCACATACCGCCAATAGGTAATTTAAAATATCTTTTGGTAATTGTTGATCGATTCTCAAAGTGGCCTGAAGCATTTCGATGCGCAAAGGAAGATGCTAAAACAGTGGTAAAAATCTTAACGAAGGAAATTATTCCCAGGTGGGGCGTACCGGCCGTATTGGAATCGGACAACGCCACGAGTTTCTCGTCCAAGGTAAAAACAGCTCTTAGCAAAAGCGTTGTCTATTGATTGGCATTTTAATATTCCTTATCATCCGCAAAGTGCAGCAGTCGTGGAGAGATGTAATCGAACACTGAAAACACGACTAACAAAAGCTGTACTCGATACAGGAAGAAAGTGGGTTGATTTATTGCCTGCAGTCTTGGCAGAAATAAGAATGACTCCATCTTCCACGACAAAAAAAAATTTCACCGTTCGAGGTACTAATGGGTAGACCTTTCCCGACCCCATGGGTCAAAGGCCGGTCTGGGATTTCTTGTTTAGGTGATCTTCAGGTGATCCAGGAAGACTACGTGACCTCCCTAGTCGAAAAGTTAAATTCGATATGTGCTGATGTTTCTTTGTGCCTTCCTCTTCCCTCAGAAAACCCTACCCATAACTTTGTTCCAGGACAAAACGTTCTTGTGAGGAGTCTGAAGCAGACAAAGGTTGGAGAACCAAAGTACCACGGACCAGCATCTGTGATTGCCGTCACTCGGACAGTGGTTCTGACGGACTATCAGCCACAGTGGATACACGCTTCCAGACTGAAGTTGTGTTCTTCAGGAGAGCAGGCAAGCTCCAATTTAACATAGAATCTCCACAGGGGATTCACCTTACTACATCTCAGGGTAGAGAAAGCACTGACTAAGCTGAGGACAGAACTACCTTTTGTGAGGTGGGGGCCACCCAAAGCAAGAAGATAGGAGGCCCATTGAGCCAACAGTGCTGACTCCGCTTCCCCTGAGGTGCATTAAGGGCCAAATTGAAATAAAAGGTGTTATTCCAACAGTTTCCTATGGAATTCTTAGATATCAATTCCTACACTACGTGCACACTAGCGGAAGCCCTTATTGTGTTCGGCCCAGATCTTCTTAACGCAGTAAAAACGACCATAGGAATTGCCCCTGACCCAACTAGAGTGGTGCTGCAACGTCCAATTCCAGGTAGCCTAATTCTGTATGCTTTCAGGCTAGAAGGGGGGGAATTAGTTGTAAGCAAAAGAGATTGCCCACATTCACAATGATAGAACCTAACAGGCCGTGGCACCCCGTTCAGTCAGCCAGGTATGTGTGTATAATAAGATAAAGCTATGAATACATGTGATGAATATTGTAAGAATCTGGATTTCGTCCTGTTCCCCACAAATACTGCATCTGTGTTTATTCCAATATTCATCACATGTATTCATAGCTTTATCTTATTATTCTCTATTCTCTAGTTATTATCTCCTATTCATATTCTTTGCTCCTTACTTTCTTGTTGTTTAACCTCGTTGAAATTAGTATCATGTCTTATGCTGTCTTATGTTGATATAAGAATCTGTTGTTCTGCATCTCAAGGTTCCTAATAATGTCAAGGGACACTTGTTTTGTTATTGTAATATTAAATATGTAATCATATCCGATTGATCAGGAGGAATAAGACTAAACATAAAGTCTGGTGATTTTCCACTCCTTTAGTGGTTTTATATGACGCCCCTGATGGAAGATATAAGTATTAGTCCTTAATACAATAAACTTGGGACTCTGATTGAACAAGCACTTGTGTCTGTGTCAAACTCTGTCTCCAGGCCTGAAACTCTGTGTGTTCCGTCGACTAGACTCTTCAACCGTAGAATTTTATTTAGACAAGGGGACGTGAGAAGTTTACATTCTTTCATATAGTTTTAACAATATATAAAATAACATTGTGACCACTGACAGGTGAAGTGAATAACACTGATTATCTCTTCATCACGACACATATAAGTGCATGGGATATATTAGGCAGCAAGAGAAGATTTTGTCCTGAAAGTTGATGTGTTAGCGGAATGAAAAATGGTTGAATGTAAGGATTAGAGCGAGTTTGACAAGGGCCAAAGTGTGATGGCTAGACAACTGGGTCAGAGCCTCTCTTGTGTGCAGGGTTTTTCCTGCAGAGAGAAATTTGAAATCTCTGCCAAATGTCGTGCCGCCTCGGCCTCTCGCCCAAATTATGTTGGGTCTCTTCACAAGAAATGCTGCGTGCATTGAACAGACTGTTATTTGTAACTGCGGTTGCGACATTACGCCACAGTGGAGTCACCTGCGCTTTTTTGTTATCAGCACACTGAGGCGCTAAAAAGAGTTGCAGAACAAGAGCCAGCCTGTGTTTCACGGCTGTTTGTTTTCCATCAAAGTACATTTAATTTCGTAATTTTCTTAAATTAACATGACGTATATCATTGTAATGTCTTTAGTTGTGCAGTTGGATCGTTTAATCAGTGTATACTGTACACAGCGGGTTCGCCAGTATGAACGTACGTTGTGTTCAGAACGACTCGCACACGAATGAGTCATTTGAACCGATTCATTTAAACTATTGAACTTTTCAATCACTAGCGAATAAAAGAGATCATTGAATCATTCAAAGTGAACCACAGAGAATGCAAGATAGGCATAAGGAAGGCTGTCATAATGTAATCACTAAAGACTTCAGATGAACGGGAACAGCTGTCCAAAGCCTCACAAGGCTGCCCGTATCGGTTGAAGCTGTGGGAAGAGCGGTCAGCATTGAGACTGAGACTTAATCGAAATATGGTTGTTATCAGGGAGATCTTAACAGCTATGGAAAGGAAAATTGATGGTATAGGAGATCAGAATTGACAATGGTCAATGAGGGTTGCCGTGACATTTGGTATACGGTTTCCCGACTAAACAATCACAATCTTATCTTTTTCGGCTCCCCGGATCCAGCAATGGCCTTGGACAAGGCGCAGCTTGAAAATTAACCCTGTGAGAGCACTGCATTGAGACGCTCTTGCTTTCCTCCCCCACTCTACAGACTCAGAACTATCACACACACACACACACACATACAGACATTGCCCTGACCCGATCCCATGCCTCCGTAGCTTTGAACCGCCAGCCTGACAAGCGGGTCTGTGAGCAGCGCCGTAATGGCACTGGACCGGATGATTTGCCGGAGCTGTACTATTTTACCCTGTTGCAAGTCTTGTCTATAGTGTATTATGTGTATCTGCTTTTCTCACCACTTTCCTCATGTTATGCTGTATTTTTCTTCTTAAATCCATTTTGTTACACTGTACTTGTATATTTGTAATGACAATAAATTGAATCCAATCCAAATGAGATTATGATGTTGAGTGACTACATATACTCCCCGCCTACGTTTTGCTAGGTCTGTCTGCGAAAACTTCACTCTTCTCCCCCAAACACTGTACCTCGTGAGCCTCATTTACGGTAGACCTATCACATCAGACTAGACCATCTGACCAATCACATGACACTAGGCTAGCGGAAAGAAGGGGATTAGACTGATCAATCACAAAACAAATCATTTGAGAGTCAGTCAAGAAGTAAGGTAAAAAAAACTGCCTACTATTACGACATAATAGTGTTTTTACACCTTCTATGTACATAAACTTGTTGTTAGACACTCCATAAACCAAAGTAGGACATTAAAAATCCCTAGTTATGTACTCTTTAAATCATTTTAGCTTCAAAACCTGCTAAATACCACACTTTGACCAGTCGGAAATATCTGGTTATTGCTAAACGTAATTGGGAGGCTGATGAAAAATGTTCAATTAAACTAAAAGTTGGATTTAGAGGGTTTTGCAGCTATATACAGTATCTCTCAAAAGTGAGTACGCTCCTCAATTTTTGTAAATAATTGGCCACCGTGCTGCTGCTCAGTTTCCTGGTCATGGCAATCTTCTTATAGCCCAGGCTATCTTTATGTAGAGCAACAATTCTTTCTTTCAGATCCTCTGAGAGTTCTTTGCCATGAGGTGCCGTGTTGAACTTCCAGTGAAAGAGAGTGATAACATCAAGTTTAACACACTTGCTCACCATTCACACCTGAGACCTTGTAACACTAACGAATCACAAATCAACCTGCATATTTACAATAAACTGAACATCATTTATAAAGTAACGAGCGGTTTTCTACAGCTTACGCCAAACATCCTGATTGATCCCTCTACGTTGTAATCAAACTGGTGTCCGTTCACTTTGAGATCGTGCATACGTCATTAACGTGACATGAAGTGTGATCGGGACACGTTTGCCATATATTATTCGATCATATCAGGGGGGACAATTTGTTTAAATATATCTATGCATAAGCTTAAGCATTTAAGTCAGATTGACCTTAAGTTATGAAATCCTGTTGTGTTTGTTTCAGATGAGAGCGCTGATTCATGTGGTGATGGAGAAACGGCCTCTACATCAAAACACACAGAACAGAAACTCTTCACCTGCACCAGATGTGACATCAGCTTTCCTACCTTACAAGAGAAGAAACTTCATTCACAAGAGCACAGAGACAAGAAACATTTTCATTGTGAGCCGTGTGGAAGGACTTTTCTCTACTCGACTAGTCTGAAACGTCACATGAGGACACACGGTGAAGTAAAGCCTTTCCACTGCAGTGAATGTGGCAAATGTTTCAGCTGCAAAACTCATCTTGTTCTTCATCAGAGAATTCACACGGGAGAAAAACCGTTTGAGTGTCCTCACTGTGAGATGAGATTTAGCCATGGAGGCAATCTGAAGCAACACGTGCGTTTACACACCAATGAGAAACCGTATCAGTGCAGTGAATGTGGAAAAGCCTTTACGCAGTCAAGTTCTTTAAAGAAACACCAAAAAATACACTCTGATGAGAAACTCTATCAGTGTTCACACTGTGATAAACGTGTCCGTCATAAATCTCATCTGATATGTCATGAGAGAACTCACACTGGAGAAAAACCTCATCACTGCAGTGTTTGTGGGAAGAGTTTCAGTCGACATGACAATTTAGTGTCACATCAGAGAACTCACACAGGAGAAAGACCTTACAAATGTTCTCAGTGTGACAAGACGTTTACTCAAAGAGTTCTCCTGAGAATCCATGAGAGAGTTCACACTGGAGAGAAACCTTATCACTGCTCCATCTGTGGAGAGAGTTTTGCATATTTAGGACGTTTTCAGACTCATCAGAAGAAACATGCTGAAGAACAAACTGATTTGGGAAAAACAACCAAATAAAAAAGGGGGGAAACCCTTCGTAAAACCCACGTTAAAAAGTGAATGTTATTGCTCTCTATGTAAACAGATTAGACCAAAAAGTATCAGATTGATATCTCAGAACTGTTGATTTGCTGTGAGGTTCTGATGGACTTCAGTTGATGTTAAAACAGTAAAATCACTTCACACTGGATTCACTTTGACTGGATCATTCATGACAATAACTCTGTTGTACATTTTTACTACAATTCTGATTCTGTTGTTCTAGTCATTGATACAAATCACATTCTTCATTAAAATGTATATTAACTCTGGTGAATTGTCTTTTGTCTTGTGAAGCGTCCAGGAATGCAAACTTATCACCTTTCTGCGAAATTTCCCCGTTCTAAATTCAAAATAATGAATTCAATTATTACTGAGATTCGCCTAGATCCAAGGAGTTTTTAAAAATAGGATTGGTAGGGGTCTGTGAAGACACTCTGTGGACAGGAAAAAGATGTAAAAAGGAAGCTGTTAAGAAGGTGCAAGGCTTAATTGTAACCCAGATAGCCAAAATATGTTACGTTATGTCAGCGTAACCTTGTGACCAAATTTACGTCGCGACGACGGATCTTTAAAAGAGAAATTCCTGGGTTCGTTGCTTCGACGTAACCTCGTGACGTAATCTGCCGGTCGTGGTAACTTGACAACGTAATGGGTAAAAACATTGTGGTGGGAACCGGTTCTTTGGGCGGACATGCAGTACAACTATTTTAACTTGTCCTTTTTTCCCCATAACCCATTTAGAGAGTTTGTAAATAACATATAATGACACAGACTCGGAGTTGGAATACTTTTCATTTATATTGATAAAAACAAATTAACAGCAACATACCAAACGTTTAAAACAAGATACAAACATGTTTCAAAACATTAAAAGTGTTTGTTCACATACTTAACTTTATATAACAGTTACGGTATTTAAAATATAGCACGAGCATAATTCACGACAGATAAATGATTACAGAAGCATAAATATTACAAAAAACTTTACAAATATAAGATATTTACTTAATTTGATCGTATACAGACTATGTCCTCTTCAGGTCCCGTTGCCGTGGTTCCTCTTAACTGCCACCGGTGCTGTGTATAGCCTTAAAAATAATAAATGAAACCTAAAGCACCGTGTTTTTGTACTTATACTCTCATTTATTTTCGTACAAGCCGTTTGTTCATTGAGCAGGAATGAGACTTACCCAGTAAAACAAAATATCCTGTCAGAGGAACTTTCATTCCTGTGAGTAAAGAAAGCCTTTCAAATAAGCGTTGTTACTGCTGTAAGACGACATTCTGTCAGAATAAGTTAATAAATTCGTATTTCACAAGTATTAAACGAAGATTGTGAAATTAAAACATGTCTTACTTCGAAGAACTATCGGTCCTCCAGTTAGACGCAGCTCTGCTGGGCAAATAATATGCTGTTGAGCGCGCAGGAGGCACGCGCTGTTCTTAACTTGAGCGCGCAGGAGGCACGCGCTGTTCTAAACTTGAGCGCGCAGGAGGCACGCGCTGTTCTTAACTTGAGCGCGCAGGAGGCACGCGCTGTTCTAAACTTGAGCGCGCAGGAGGCACGCGCTGTTCTTAACTTGAGCGCGCAGGAGGCACGCGCTGTTCTAAACTTGAGCGCGCAGGAGGCACGCGCTGTTCTTAACTTGAGCGCGCAGGAGGCACGCGCTGTTCTTAACTTGAGCGCGCAGGAGGCACGCGCTGTTCTAAACTTGAGCGCGCAGGAGGCACGCGCTGTTCTAAACTTGAGCGCGCAGGAGGCACGCGCTGTTCTAAACTTGAGCGCGCAGGAGGCACGCGCTGTTCTTAACTTGAGCGCGCAGGAGGCACGCGCTGTTCTTAACTTGAGCGCGCAGGAGGCACGCGCTGTTCTAAACTTGAGCGCGCAGGAGGCACGCGCTGTTCTAAACTTGAGCGCGCAGGAGGCACGGCTGTTCTTAACTTGAGCGCGCAGGAGGCACGCGCTGTTCTTAACTTGAGCGCGCAGGAGGCACGCGCTGTTCTAAACTTGAGCGCGCAGGAGGCACGCGCTGTTCTAAACTTGAGCGCGCAGGAGGCACGCGCTGTTCTAAACTTGAGCGCGCAGGAGGCACGCGCTGTTCTTAACTTGAGCGCGCAGGAGGCACGCGCTGTTCGTAACTTGAGCGCGCAGGAGGCACGCGCTGTTCTAAACTTGAGCGCGCAGGAGGCACGCGCTGTTCTAAACTTGAGCGCGCAGGAGGCACGCGCTGTTCTTAACTTGAGCGCGCAGGAGGCACGCGCTGTTCTAAACTTGAGCGCGCAGGAGGCACGCGCTGTTCGTAACTTGAGCGCGCAGGAGGCACGCGCTGTTCTAAACTTGAGCGCGCAGGAGGCACGCGCTGTTCTAAACTTGAGCGCGCAGGAGGCACGCGCTGTTCTTAACTTGAGCGCGCAGGAGGTCATTTGATGAGAGAAAGCGGCGCGGCTCGAGTTTTGCGCGATGTTTTACCCAAGAAATGTGAATCGGGCCACACTTAAAACAATATCAGGAGAAAACAATATTTTCTAAGACCTTCCAAAGATCTGAAATTCCAGTATAAGTCATTTTACGTTGTTTCTTTCTTTATACGAACTGTAATTTGCTAAGTAAGAAGATATTTTTAATGAACTATTTTTTATATCATGGCCATTTTAATGAATGCCAAAATAGTACTTTGTAGAAAACTAGCATTTGTTAACTTCGTCAGTTTAGTGTTGAGTGTGATGTGTCTCCAGTCCAGCAGGAGTCGCTCTGCAGCTCTTCAGTCCGCCGATAAACCCACTAAAGAAAGAAAGAAAGACAAACATCAAGCGCTGCGTGTTTACATCACTTTGATTTTCTCTCTTTAGTGTTTTCATGAGTGTAAACAGAGTGTTGTTTGTGTGTATTTTTGTGTTTAGTTGATCATCATGACGTCACAGGCTGACGGGACGTGCTCCAGACACACACAGGACTCAGAGCTCAGCCTCACTTTACTCTGTTATACTGACACAAACCCCACAGACGCTCAGGACACTGTGTGTGACAGTAATCACACCTTGAATCAGGATGAATCTACTGATCAAACCTCCACAGAGTCTCTGGATTCTGTCTGTAACGCTGGAGAACAGCAGATCCTGAACACCAGACCACTCAACATGTGTTCTGTCACACTGATGGACTGCAGGAAACTGATGGAGATTAAAACTGAACCCACAGAAGAAGAAAATCAGACTGATGAAGATGAGAATCGTGATGGTGATGATGATGATGATGAGGAGGATGATGATGAAGTTGTTGGTGGTGGTGATGATGATGATGATGATGATTTTATTCCCTCAGGTATGTTTCTTCTTAACTAGAACTTTCATTTTTTGGCAGTTTACACAAAAATTGGCTAAAAAGCACAAACTATTAGAAGCACAGTAGTTACAAAACTTTGGAATAACAGGGAGGACACAACATTACCCTTTTTGTTTTTACTTGTAAACAATTTCTATACAGCTGCTTTGTGACAATGAAAATTGAGAAATGCGCTAGACACAATATTGGACTTATATATGTAGAAAAATATGTGGAACACACTGTCTGTTTTTTCATGTATGTGTCTATATACAGCCACAGAAAAAAACAAGAGATTATTAATTGATAATTTTTTTTCACAAGATGCTGTGTTTTTTTTAGACCTCAAATACAAAACAACATCAATATGTGTTTTATGATGTTTTATGTGATAACCTGGATTTTGATCACAGGTTTACTTTTCACATGTCTTGTCATACTGTCATTCATTTATGAGGTTTGATTTTGTTGAAATTCAACAGACACTGGACTGGTATATGCAAAATGCATCTAGAAATAGGGGCAGTCGTGGCCTAATGGTTAAAGGGTTGGACTCGTGACCAGAAGGTTGCCGGTTCGATCCTCAGGTCCAGCGGGTAACGATTGAGATGTCCTATACTTGCTCCCCGGGCGCTGCAGCAATAGCAGCCCACTGCTCTGGGTGTATGTGTGTTCACCACTTGCTGTGCGTGTGTTCACTACTCTCTGGATGGGTTAAAAGCAGAGATAAATTTTGGATATGGGTCACCATATCTGACAAAAACAGGTCACTTTCACTTTCAAATGCTGATATGAACTGTAACTTTGGAATGGCCTCTTAATTTTTTTTGTGGCTGTATAAGAGTTTAGATTGTTTTGTTGTGTTTTGTTTGTTATCTTACAATCAGTAGTATATTGTAAATTTAAGTTAAAGTGTCGCCAATGTACAATTCAAACTTGAAGTGGTGGTGAGGTATTAAAAGGTCTTAAAAAGTATCAAATTTAGCACCATGATATCCGTTTGTAGATGATGATCCAGATTCCAGTTTGTAAATGTAATTCATATAATATTTTAATGCTGTCATGTTTCTTTCAGATGAGAGCAGCGTGTCATGTTCTGATGGAGAACCGACCTCTAAAGGAGAGGAAGCTGAAGAAAAACCGCACAAGTGTCCTCGCTGTGTGAAGAGATTTTCCAAAACATCTCAAGTTAAGAGTCACATGCGTTTACACACCAATGAGAGACCGTATCTGTGCAGTGAATGTGGAAAAACCTTTAGGCATTTAAGTGCTTTAAGGTCACACCAAAAAACACACTCTGGGGAGAAACACTATCAGTGTTCACACTGCGATAAACGCTTCTGTCAGAAGTCATATTTGAGGATTCATGAGAGAATTCACACTGGAGAAAAACCTTACCTCTGCACTCACTGTGGAAAGAGCTTTTCTAATCCAAATACTTTTAGAGCTCATCAGAGAGTTCACACTGGAGAAAAAACTCATCACTGCAGTATCTGTGGGAAGAGTTTTTCAACTTTACGTCATTTCAAAGATCATAGAAGAGTTCACAGTGGAGAAAAGCCTCATCCCTGCGATGTTTGTGGGAAGAGTTTCAGTCGACCTGACAATTTAAGGACGCATCAGAGACTTCACACTGGAGAAAAACCTTACAAATGTTGTCAGTGTGACAAGGCGTTTACTCAAAATGTTCTCTTGAAACTCCATCAGAAAGTTCACACAGGAGAGAAATCCACCCGTCTGTCTTTAAAGAAAGATTCCTTGTCTGAGAGGTTTTCAGACTCATCAGAAGATCTGTCAGAACAACAGGAAAACCCTTCATAAAAGATTTAGACAAACACACAGTTCACATCAATTTTGTTTTCTCATTACTGTGTTTTACTAACATCAGCTCTTTATATGTCTTTAGATATTTCGATTTAAAGAACAAATCAGATTTCTCTTTCAGAACTGTTGATGTGCTGTAAGGTTCTGATGGACTCCAGCAGATGTTAAACACCTCATGGATTCACTTTGACTGGATCATTCATGACACTTTAATGACTCTGTTGTACATTTTTACTACATTTCAGATTCTGTTCCTCTAGTCAGTGACATAAATCACAGTCTTCATTAAAATGTATATTAACTTTGGATTGGTGTCGCTCACTTGCTTGAGGAGTGAGATTGAACCAGGACTAGTCTAGGCCCAACACAACTGCGACAGGACCAAATGTTTCTCTAAAGTAAGTCGAGTTTCGGTTGAACAAAAGAGTATGTTAGTGGCTTGTATGTGCGTAACCACATGGTATATTAAATTGGCTTTATCTGTGTTCTTCGTGACTCTTCGTCTTATCTTACAGACGCGATGTTACAGTGAGAGATTCTCCTCAGATCTCTGGGAAATGAGACTCAGACACAGAAGTGTGGTCTTCCAACTCGTTCGTTTATTTCCTCCAAGCATACAGTTTTTATAGACAGCACAATGAGTGAATGTGTTACGAACTAAAGCACTCATATCAAGATTACGATTTAATGCCATTTAGGTTAGAGCAGTGGTTTTCAAACCCTGGGTCGCGCAAATTAACATCATCCTGGATCGCCAGGATGATTTAAGAAAATTTTTACTAAAATAATAAATTACATTTTAATATACAGTCATAAAGGTAACAACATATTTTTATAGAAATACACCCAAATGTATTTAAATACAGGCAAAATAAGTCCATAAATCAAACACGGTGTCACCTGACCCACGTAAATTGTGCGCAGTGTCGTTGACGCAGCCATTTTTCTTATCCTGTGAGATGATGCAAATAATTCAGTAGCATCAGCGTGACATTAGTAGCAAGTCTTTATGCTAAACATGAGCAAGTCAAGGCCAAAAAATACCATTTATGATTTTTTCAAAAGTAAAAGAGGGCCTGAGACCGAGACCTTTTCAAATGAAGGAGCTGAAAATTCCGTCAGCGGTTCATCCTTGTCTTCCTAAGCACAGCTCAGCACGAAAGACAGCGAGGGCGATGCACAGGATCAGCATAGCAGTTATGTCCCAGCGAAGAAAAAGCAGAAATCTTCAGCAAGGCCATATAAAGATGACTTCTTAAAGTTTGGATTTGTCAACTGTTCTGACCCATACCATGCTGCACTACCAATGTGTGTAATTTGCGGGGAAAAGTTAGCAAATGAAAGTTTAAAGCCAGCGAAGATGGAAAGACATTTAAGTACGCGCAATGCCGAGCTGGCGGACAAACCATTGGCTTTTTTTCAGAGGAAGGCTCAAGAAATTCAGTTGTCAGCTCAGGTACTCAGCAGAAGCATAACTCACAATCACAAGTTGCACCTGGCATCGTACAAAGTGGTATATCGTATTGCCAAAGAAAAAGCGCCACACACAATTGCAGAGAGATTAATATTGCCTGCTGCAATAGACATCGTTAATACAGTTCTGGATGAAAAGGCATCTGAAAAGCTAAAACTAATTCCTCTTAGTGACAACATGGTGTCACGACGATTTTGGGATATTTCCCAAAATTTAGAAAACCAGCTTATAGCAAGACTAAAGTCGGCAAAATATTTTGCTATTCAGTTGGACGAAAGCACGAATGTTTCATCAAGTGCTATGTTACTGGTTTATGTCCGCTACATTTGGCAAGGTGAATTAGTTGAAGATCTTTTGTGCTGCCTAACGTTAACTTCGAGCACGCCAGGAGCTTGTATTTTTGAAGAGTTAAATGCTTTCATGACTAAATGCGTACTGGATTGGGCTAACTGCAAAGGCATCACCAGCGACGGCGCAAGGACGGACATTGTTTGGAATCATTGTTTTGTTCATCGTGAAGCTTTAGCATCAAAAGGAATCCCACCGGAACTTGAAGTAGTGATGAAAGACATTATTAAAGTTGTGAACTTCATTAAAGGCAGTGCCCTTAATAGCCGACTTTTCGAGGCCTTGTGTACTGAAATGGGAGCCGAGCACAAATATTTATTCTTTCATACAGATGTGAGATGGTTTGTCAAAGGGAAGGGCGATTACCTGAGTGTACGAGTTGAGGGATGAAATATGTGCTTTTCTTACTGAGAAGCTGTCACCTCTCGCAAACAAATTCTACGATGAGAAATGGCTTTTAACCCTGTCTTATTTTGCCGACATATTTTCTGTCTAAACGAACTGAACCTTTAATTTGCAAGGACGGGAGGACAACATTTTTAGACACTGGCGAACAAATTCAGGCTTTCCAAAAATCACTCGAGCTCTGGCAGCTGCGACTCAAAACTGCAAGCTACTATATGTTTCCAACAATGATGAGACACATTGAAGAAAATGATGTTTGCAAGAAATCAGTCGCTAGTCTGACACGTCTCATTCAGTCACATCTGGAGGCACTGATGGGGAGCTTCTGTCTTTACTTCCCCAAGGAGAAGTTTTGTGAATTGAAAGACAAGGAGTGGGTGAAAAATCCCTTTGACTTTGAAACTCCAGAATCAATCGCTCTAAACTGAATTTAACCTCTGAAGAAGAATCAGAAATGCTTCATCTTACTTGTGACAGC